>CM035160.1:128363562-128682137 GCA_020205615.1 Panax quinquefolius | reverse complement strand
GACATGGTTCAATTCCTATAGTCAATATGAAAGTCGTCCATACTCCCCGTCTCTTCTTCTTTACAAATAAAACAGGAGCACCCCAAGGAGATGTACTAGATTTAATGAAACCGATGTCCAACAATTCCCAGAAGTTGGATCTTTAACTCCTCAAGTTCAATAGAGCCATTTGATGATGGGTTTTAGAAATGGGCTTGTAAATAAAAGTTCAAGATCAATAAAGAATTCAACTTCACGCTCGGGGCAGACGGAAGTTCTTCAGAAATACGCCAAGAAAGTCAATAACAAATGGTGAATATTATTCAAATTTGACGCTGTCTTTATTCAAATCCATAACATGGGCTGTTAAAAGTCGACATCCGCTTTTCAATAAAACGAATAGCTTTTATGATTAGATATGACAAAGATTGATTTTAATGGTTTAGTTGCTTGAATTCAGCATAAAGTCAAGTTAGGAATACGAAACTAACAACCTTACGTAAAACAATCAATTTTGCATGATGAGAAGCTTAACCAATCAATCCCTGTGTAAAATCACATCAAAAGCAAGTATCTTAAAGAGATAAGGTCAATGTAAGGTAATGGCCAACCTGAATCAAACAAGATTTATAAACAAAGGATATGATGAAAGTTTTCCTAAACCTGAGTTTCCATGAGCAGGTCAAAGTCTAATTTTCTCCAGAGAGTCAAGTTTAAAACGCCGATACATTAGGCAGAGAGATAAATGAATGGAAAAGACCCAGAAGTAAGGTATAAAACTTCGTAAGAATTTATAAATACATTTACCTGATCACCTCGTTTGGGTTCCTCGATTATGACCAACACAACAAAACACTCTTCCCTAATCACGATTTCGATTTTCTCTTGACAATTTTTCGAGTCACCGCCCTCACTAACTAGGTTTCGCATGCATCAGACAATCTCAGCTGATAGGTCCTTCCTTTCCACAATTATAGCATACCTTGAATCGTGTGCGATAGCTTGACCGAGTATGTCCTCTTTTCCGCATTTATAAATTTTTAAATAAAAGGAATTTTCTTTATTTATTATTTTGAAATAGTAAGGGTTGATTTGATTAATGTGGATAGTTAAGGGTTAAATATGCAAATATTTCAAATTAAGCAAGTGGTTATAAAATATTCATTATCGCTTCGGGAATATTTCATTGGTCGTGGAATATTCAGATCGCTTGGGAATATTCGCACGACCCAACAAGAAATGCATGTGTGGGCCCCATAACGGAAAGGATTCGATGAAGAAAACGACAAATATAAGTTGTTTTTTAAATAACCATGAAGTTGTTACCGCTAATCATCGCTGAATACCCTAATGGTTAAAACACACTAATACGCCATTGTCAACAAAGAAAGACCCAGATCGCACCAATTATTGATTCTTACGTAAGAAGGCACTACTCAATAATGGTTACGTGAATTACCGCTCAAAGATTTTATCGAGTTAATAATTGTACGCGCTGATATTTTATATTGTCGTTGTTTCAATAATGTCATTACACAAAGATTTTCATTATCGGGCAATAATTCATATTATCCTAATAATATTATTAGATAACATTATTGGCAATGTCTAGAAAGTTCTGCTTCTAAGGAGAGGTTTCGTCACCTAATCGCGCCGCCAAGAAGAAGAAATTTTATCGAAAGCCCCTCTTCCGGAACCGCCTCTGTCATTAATCATGTGATCTCAGAATATTATTTGTGAATAATTAATTATTGATTTATATGATGAGGAAAATATTGATTTTATGTGGATATAGATGGAGAAAATTTTTAAAATGACAATTGTTGAAAATTAATATTTTATCTTTTCTCGATAAAATATTCATTTAAATATATTATTTTAATAATATATTAACGGTGATATTTTTACAACGTAATGTGGGATATATGAGTATATGAGGAGGAAGAGTATTTTTGTTGTAATAAATGTTTAAAACATGTTAAACATGTCAGGACCCCATTTATCGATCAAATTTGATTATACCGTAAAATCGCCCGCTTGTGGATTTTCGGTCAATTTTATTTTGAATTTGGAAAACTTTCTTCTGCAAAGTTGTAGAGAATTGAATTTCCTATAAAAACTCGCGAGATTCGAATTTTCTGATGAAAGGGCTATTTATTATGAATTATCAAGTTCAAGTTCAAATAATCGATTTTTTGAAGTTTTAATTATTTATTTTATGAAAACGTTTTTTTATCATTTTTTCTAGGTTTAATATGGGAAATGCTAGGATCTGAATTCTAATTCTTTGTATGAATAGAATAATTATATATATATATATATATTAATTTATTAAATTTTCGCTTTGGTGTTCTAAGCAATTTCCTATAAATAGGTGCTTAGGTTAGAATTGAAAATCACACCGTAAATCAAGTTTTTTCTCTATATTATCGAGTTTATTCTTGTGAGTATTTTGAGTATACTTTGAGTATTGCTATATGCAAGTCCAAGTCATAGCCTATATCCTGTTTCTAAAATGTAAGACTCGATCTTCGAGGTAAGTGGATATTATTTTTTCAGAATGATATTATTTCTTCAATATCATTATGTCAAATGTTGATCCAAGTTTTTATCAAATTTGGAACTTTTTCATGTTTCTGGGTTACTATTCGGGTTACTATTCATGAGTTACTATTCACGAAGTTACTATTCATGAGTTACTATTCACGAAGTTACTATTCACGAGTACTATTCACGTAAGCGTGAAGATGTTTTTTGTGGAATTTCTATCTTTTGGTGTTCTGAGTTACTATTCACGATACTAAGACTATTCACGATACTAAGACTATTCACGATACTCAAGATTATTCAACCGAAAAAATAAAATTTCTTCTTTTCGTCTCAAAATATCTATTCGGATACTAACTCGATCAGATCCATGTTTTGATCATTCTCGAATTTTACACCACTATGATTATTTTTGAGGTATTTTTGGATGGATAAAACCAAGTACTAATCCTTAATCCTTAATCCTTGGCTATTTTGTTTCACCGGATTCGCTTTTTAAAAATATTTTCATCATCCTCGCCTTAAATGATGATATTATTGAATATCGTTCCAGAAGCAAAGATGAATATTTCTGGCCAGAGCCAGAAAGCAAGAGAATGATTTTTCAAGAATATCTTGGCCCAGAAAAGAAAAGATGAACAGTGTTGAGATTTAATGACCGATTGATTAATATCTTCGGCCTCAGTAAAGAAGATGAACAGTGTTTAAATGAATATGATTAATCGATGAATATCTTTCGCCTCAGAAGTGCAAAGATGAATATTTGATTCCGTATGTATATCGATTGATGTTAAGGTGGATAAAATATCGATGATGGACCGTTAAATTCATAGATTATAGTAGATTTCATTCTCTACGTAACTCTTCTATGAATTATTATTTCACCGCTGTAATATTGATCCAAACTTGTTGTTTATCAGATTCTATCGTATTTTTCCTCGTCAAGACTAACGATAATTTGTCAGATATTATCTTAGTCATAATATTCTTTTATCGGGCTAGTTGAGCTCACCCTTTTCCTTGTTGTTCCATTTTTCTTCTCGTGAGGCGTAGAATGTAATGTAGTACTAGTTCTGGTAAAATGGAATGAAGGTTCTGTAGAGAGTTGTTTAGTAGTCCTCACCATTTTTGTAAAATAATGAATCAATAATTATGATGGGGATTTATTTGAGTATGATATTGTCTGTAAGACAATATTATATTTAAACTCACAAGATATATTGTCGTATTTCACACATTATATTTGTATTAAAGTCAGAGTCAGTTGCTTTTTGTACCACGTATTTGCCAATTAATGGGTGTCAGGTATACCTATTTTGGGGCGCCATATGGTATCGTAGCTTAGGATACGATCTCCCATGAGATCTGGGAATAGAATCAGAGGGAGAGACGAGTAAATCCTTTCGCTAGTGTGTCCTACCTAAGCTTATTTGTTGGTTGGTCATATTATAGGGTATTACGTGATTTGTTAATTTATTTAATTAACCCTTGTTTTATGATAGTTTTTAGAACGGTCACGAGAACGTTAACAATGGAGTGAATGAGATCGTGGAGACACCTCTAATCGCCAACTGTGATAATGTGATGTCAAAGTAAGAAGGAATTAGAGATATCCATGTGGTGAGTGAAGAATCGATAGTCAGACCTTTAGATAATCGCAGAGGTAACAAATTGAGAGAGTGAGGAAGAAGAGGAAGAAGAGGTACCAAGAGAGTTTATTAGAGGTATTTTACGATCAAATATAGAATCGCAAAATCGATTCATGAGTTGTAAGAAAGAAAGCAAAGAATTGGCAAAAAATGTGGGATAAAAGGATGCAACGATTCAAGCTTCAGGTTACCCGACACGTGATGCTTGAATGTAGCATTTTTTCGCAGAGTATAAGATGATAAAGTCGAATCTGAAAGAAAAAGAAGAAATAATCGAACGAGTGAGAATGAGTGATGATGGGTAAAAGTCGACGACGCGCTGATATTATGGAAAGAGATGTCCAATCTAAAAAGAGAAGATTTAACGATGACGGAAGACGTTTCAAAGAACATCGCAGACCATCAACAAATTCTAGGGAAGAGAACGATCGCCGCTAGATGCTATGATGTGAGAGGAGGGACATATAAGGTCAAACTGCTCAAAGCCTTCCAAGGTATGCTATAATTGTGGAAAAGAAGGACATATCGCCGAGATCAGTATCGATACCCAAACCCACCAAATGAATGGTGACTCAAAAGGATGTCCTAAAAGTCAAAGTCAACCCGTTCTCGAAGAGCGTTTGTCGTGACTCCATTAAAATGCAAGGAACCCAAACGGTTAGCACAAGTTAGTTAATTATAAATTTTCGCTAAGTATATACCTTACTAGATACCGGTTCTACCCATTCTTTTATCTCTTCGTCTTGCGCCAACGCTTGAACTGACTCACGAGAAATTAGACTTTGACCTATTTATGGAGAATCCATTAGAGAAACTTTCATTACATCCGTTGTTTAAAATCTTGTTTGATTCAGTCAGCACTATCACATTACTCGTTAACCTTATTTCTATAGAGATATTTGCTTTTGATGTGATTTTAAGGTTAACTACTCATCATGCCAAAATTGATTGCTTTTGTAAGGTTGTTAGTTTTCATATTCCTAAGCAACCTCGTTATTCAATTCAAGCAATCAAACCATCAGAGTCAAACATTTTCATATCGTCACGTAAGTCATTCGCTTATTACGGATGTCAAGTTTTCTTAGTCCATGTTATGGATTTGAATAAAGACACGCCGATTTGAATAATATTCTCGTTGTTATTGATTTTTCCCGACGTATTTCAAGAATTTTCGCTTACTCCCAAAGCCCGATATTAAATTTTGTATCGACTTTGAACCCTGCAGACAAAACTCATTTCTAAAATCTCATATCGAATGGCTCCTATTGAACTTCGTGGAGTTAAAATTCAACTATAGAATTTGGTACCGAGCCTTTATTTTGTGACTTCTTTTGTGGAATTCACCTAAGCTTTAATTTCTCCGTAGGGACGCCATATTTCGCGATATAAGAAACCGATAGGTGTCATTGTGACGGCTATCCAAGATTGGGATATGAGTCACGCTGAGAGCAACCTAAGTCGCTTATCGAAAAGACGAGCTTTCAGGCTTAGTTGGTTATTATCTGAGATTCCAAGGATATTCTCAATCGCTATTCCATTAACTTAACCGACTCGTAGAGATACAAAATTCGAATGGAGCAAGGAATGTGGGAAGATTTTCAAGAAACTCAAGAGGAGACTCATTTCAAAGACATGTTCGATCATGCCATCCTCGAAAAGTTTAACGGTAGCCGACGCGACGAGTAGAAGATTATATGAACGAAAGCGATGATGTCAAGTATAACGACAGAGCCAACTTTAATAAAAAGTTAAGGTCGTCAAGCCACCCACCCGAGCAATGTATGAAGAAGAAAGTACAAGAAGGAGCTATTCCTAAGCTTAGAATTCGATGAAGAAGGAATACTTCGAGTCCACTCTGCACTTTTCAGGTTCCTAACGACTGGATTTGAAGTACAAGATTACGATGGAGGCACATAATACGCCATTTGCAATCCATCCTCGAAGTACTAAAATGTATCGTGATCTTCTACATACATTTTGGTGGAACAATATAAGAGAGAGATTGCAAAGTTTATCTCAATGTGTTTAACTCTGCCAACGTGTAAAGGTGAGCATCTTGTACCTAAGGGTCCGCTGCAACCACTCGAGATTCCGGAACGGAAGTGGGAACACATTACTATGGATTTCAAGCATACGGTCTTCCCGCGTTTTTCAAGGCATCAATGCTATTTGGGTTATCATTGATAGATTAACCAAGTCCGCCATTTTTCACCGATACGAGAGACTTATTCCTCGAACGCCTTTTCTCGGATGTGACGTAAATGAGATTGGAGATTGTACGGCATGCCAAGATCCATAGTTTTAGATCGTGACCCAAGATTCACTTCATGATTTCGTGGGTTTGCAGAAAGCTATGGGCACGAATTTATTTATCTGGCTGGGTATACCATCCTCAAACGGATGGGCAATCGTAAAGGACTACTCAAACTCTCAAGATATATTAAAACTCGTGGTCCTAGATTTCAAAGGAAGTCGATAAGTACTTGCCATCGGTGGAATTCTCATACAACAATAGTTATTAAACAAATATAGTATGGTTCCATTCAAGCATTATATGGATTTAAAATGTCGCTCTCCAATATGTTGGGATGAGGGTGAAGTTAACATTGTTGGGACCCGAAAGTTAAGATGTATGATCACCGAAAAGATCCAAATGATTCGACTAACGATACAAACCAAGACAAGATCGATAAAAGAGTTATGCGGATCTTCATCGAAAGGACGGAATTTAATGTAGGGATCATGTATTGTCATGAAGAGTTTCCATGGAAGGAGTTACAAGATGGGGAAGAGAGGAAAGCTCAATCCACGATTTATCTGGCCCATTTCAAATTCTCGACCAGTAGGAATGTAGCCTATAGACTTCATGTTACCTCTCCGAAAGTATGTCTCGTGGTTCATAATGTGTTTCATATATCTCAGATTTCAGAATATGTGAAAGACCCCAACCACGTTATCGAAAGTTGAACCTGACGGTAGATAACCAAGACTTAACGTATTTGAGGAGGTACCGCCAAGATTTTGGATAGAAGGAGCATGTGTCCCACGCAAGAAAAGGTTATACCACAAGTTAAAGTTTTGTGGAGGAATCATGCTATAGAGGAAATGACCGGGTTGGAAACTGTAAATGAAAGTTTAGGTATCCTCACCTTTTCAAAACACTGTGTACGCACGCCAATTTCGAGGACTAAATTTCATAAAGAGGGAGGTCAGAAGACCTCAAATTTTTAAATAAAAAGGAATTTTATTTATTATTTTGAAATAGTAAGGGTTGATTTGATTAACGTGGATAGTTAAGGGTTAAATACGCAAATATTTCAAAATAAGCAAGTGGTTATAAAATATTCATTATCGCTTGGGAATATTCGTTGGTCGTGGAATATTCAGATCGTGGGAATATTCGTATAACCACAAGCAAAATGCCATGTGGGCCCCATAACGAAAGTGATTGGATGAAGAAAACGATAAATATAAGTTGTTTTAAATAACTACAGAAGTTGTTACCAAGTAATACCATTGAATACCCTAAGTGGTTAAAACACACTAATACGCGTTGTGAAAAAAGAAGATTGGTATCGCACCAATTATTGATTCTTACGTAAGAAGGCACTGCACTCAATAATGGTTACGTGAATTACTCGCTCAAAGATTTTATCGAAAGTTAATAATTGTCATATTGATATTTTATATCATTGCTTCAATAATTGTCATTACACAAAGATTTTCATTATCGGGCTAATAATTCATATTATCCTAATAATATTATTAGATAAACATTATTGGCAATGTGCAGAAAGTTCTTCTAAGGAGAGGTTTGGTCACCTAATCAAGGCCACAAGAAGAAGAAATTCTTATCAAAAGCCCCTCTTTCCTTTGAACCGCCCGCCTCACAATATCAGGATTCTCAGAATATTATTTGTGAATAATTAATTATTGATTTATATGATGAGGAAAATATTGATTTTATGTGGATATAGATGGAGAAAATTTTAAAATGACAATTGTTGAAAATTAATATTTTATCTTTTTCTCGATAAATAATTCATTTAAATATATTATTTTAATAATATATTAATTTTAGATATTTTTTACAACGAATGTGGATATATGAGTATACCTAGAGGAAGAGTATTTTTTGGTAATAAATGTTTAAAACATGTTAAACATGCTTGCGGACCCCATTTATCGATCAAATTTGATTATACCGTAAAAAATCGCCTGCTTGTGGATTTTGGTCAATTTCTATTTGGAATTTGGAAAACTTTCTTCGCAAAAGTTGTAGAGAATTGAATTTCCTATAAAACTCAAGAGATTCGAATTTTCTGATGAAAGGGCTATTTATTATGAATTATGAAGTTCAAGTTCAAATAATTAATTTTAGTAAGTTTTAATTATTTATTTTATGAAAACGTTTTTTATCATTTCTTTCTAGAAGGTGGCATGGGAAATGCTAGGATCTGAATTCTAAGGTTGGCGATGAATTTGATATATATATATATATTAATTTATTAAATTTTCGCTGCTGTTTAAAGAATTTCCTATAAAAAGGTTGAGTTAGAATTGAAAATCACACCGTAAATCAAGTTTTTCTCTATATTATCGTTTATATTCTTGTGAGTATTTTGAGTATACTTTGAGTATTGCTATACGCTGCAAAGTCCAAGTTTCATATCCTATATCCTGTTTCAAATTTGTAAGACTGATCTTTCATGGAGATTATTTTTTCTTTACTATTGATATTATTCTTCAACGACATTATGTCATCGAAAGTTGTATCATGAAGTTTTATCAATTTGAGAATACCACGCATCTTATTTCACTTTGTATTCACTTTTCACTCACAAAATTTCTTCTAAAATACAATATTCTATTAATAATCTGATCATCCAGATCATTCCGAATTTTACACCATTATTTTCGGTATTTTCGACGCGGGATTTTCGACGTGAATCTAATTCCTTAACCTTTCATCACCGGATTCGCTTTTAAAAATATTTTTCATCATCCTCACTTAGATGATGATATTATTGAAAATCTTTATTCGTAGATAAAGATGAATGATCAAGAATATGATGGAACATCCGGTATTAGTTACCTGATTGATTAATATCTTTCATTCGTGAGTAAAGATCACGCATTTTGAATCATCTTTCTCATGAATGATTCCGTATTAAAGAGATGAATATTGATCCGTATGTATATCGATCAATATGTACGGATAAAATATCGATGGACCTGGCAACTATGACGGGGTAGAGATTCTATCAATGAATCCTTTCTATGAATTATTATTTCACTGTAATAGATCAAATTTGCATCATTGATCTATCGATTTTCGTTGAAGACTAACGATAATTTGTCGTTATTATCTTGAGATCGACGAGCTCACCTTTCCTTGTTGTTCCATTTTTCTCAGAGGCTAGAATGCATGAAAGTACTACCATATGTTCACCATTTTAATAAAATAATGAATCAATAATTATGATGGGGATTTATTTGAGTATAGATATCATTGTAAGACAATATTATATTTAAAACTCACAGAGATATAATGTCGTTTTCACATACATTCAGATTATCAAGTTGTGAGCTTTGCTTTTGTACCATGTATTTGGCTTACTTGTAATAGGTGTCAGGTATACCTATTTCGGGGGCGCAATAACCTCATTCATTGCCCCGCTTTCTCCGCCGGGTTATCATTATTATTCGCTGACCGCTATCTCCGCACGATCCTCGTCAGGGTCCCTCAAATGACCGTGCATCAATATCTCGCCTAATAATTGAGCCCTGCTTTACAACATCTCAATTAAGAAAAAATTTATGAGAAATGAGATATCGACGTATACGCCGGGTTTCAAACTCTAAGAAACATCCGCCTATACGCTCCTCATTCTCCACCAAATGAGGCGCAAAACTCGGATAACTCGCAAACTTTGCCTCGCATCGAGACACCGCCATGTTGTTCGCCCAGCCTAATAAACTCCACTTCTTCATATGACTAACACTTTCGTGAAAGTATTTCATCAAATAGTTTCAAACGCCTCCCAAGACACGCCGAAAATACATTGATTTGGTACGCTTCACGTACTCTCCACCAAGAATCTCGCCATTATTAACACAAAGGTGGCGAACGGGACCTTCGTTTTTCTCAGCATCCCAAGACATCAATATCTCGTAATTTGTTTGACCCATGTTTCACGCCATGATCGGATCCGGCTTTCCTTAAATTCGTGGTCCCAACTCTTCGAATCGTTGGTCGGATAACTCGTGAATTGCTATTATTTCTCCTCAGATTTTGAACACGAAGTCTCCTCGTCTGATTTTTTGCATGAACCGCAAAAAGCTTCTAAACATCCCCTCGCTCATCATCTACTCAATGGTGTTGTTCACAAGAGGAATATTGCCATTTCGTCAGACGCTCTCCTCGCTGCAGAAAGACAAAGCCTCCTCCTGTTCTATTCCTCGATCTCCGCCAGAGATCATATCCCTAAGCTCGATACCAACCGTGACGCCTAAAATAAATAGGTATATATCACCCATTCGAAAGTTGTCAATACATGGCATGTAAACAACTACAACTTTATTATTACAACAAGAAACTGTGAGTTTAAATACAAATATTATCTTCTGCATAATATCTATACTCAAATAAATCCTCATCACATTTATCGATACATTATTTTACCAAAAATGGTGAGGACTACTAAACAACTCTCTCTGAACCTTCATTCCATACCCCGACTGCACTCGCTTATATTCTCGCCTCCCGAGAAAAATGGAACAAAAGGAAAAGGTGAGCCTCAACTAGCTCAAAGAAAGAATATTACGACTAAGATAATATACAACAAATTACCGTTAGTCTTCAACAGGAAAAATCTAATAGAATACAATGACAACAAATTTTAAATCAATATTCGCAAATGAAATAATAATTCATTGAAAGAGCAAGTAGAGAATGTAAACTACTATCTTCTATGTATGAATTTAAAAGTTCATCGCTCATCTTTTATCCCCTCAGAATATCAATCCATAAACATTCTGAATCAAATATTCATCTTCAACCACAGCCAAAGATATTCATCACTGGTCAGCGTTCATTTAAACACTGCTCATCTTTGCACTACTACCAAAGATATTCTTCGCTTGGTCATGTTCATTTAAACACTGCTCATCTTTGCACTACTACCAAAGATATTCTTCGAAATCATTCATCTTGCACTATGTGCCAAAGATATTCAATAATATCATCATTTAAGACCGAGGATGATGAAAAATATTTTTAAAGAAACGAATCCAAAGGAAACAAAATGACAAGGATTAAGGATTAAGGATTCGTATTTGTTTTATCCATGTTTAAAAATACGCCAAAAATAATCATAGTGGTGTAAAATTCAAGAACGATCAAAATAATGGATACAATCAAAGCCTAAGATCCGTAATAGATATTTTCGACTAAAAGAAGAAATTTTATTTTCGATGAATATAAGGTGATACGAATAGTGCCAGATACGTGAATAAGAATTTTTACACCAAAAGATAGAAATTCCACAAAAAACATCTTCACGCTTTTAATAATAGATTGTGAATAAGAATCGTGAATAAGAACTCATTAATAATAACTCGTGAATAGAACTCAATAATAGTAACCTTATACGAAAAAGTTCCAAATTTGATAAAAAGTTCCAACCAATATTTCAAAGATAATGATATTCAAGAAATAATATCATTCGGAGAAGAAAATAACATCCCTTACCTCAAAATAACTCAGACTTTCGATCAATTTTGATATAGTGTCGATGTAAACTCAAGACCTAATAAAAGAACTCTCAAAATATCAAAATACTCACAAAAATACGCCAATAATCTGTAGAGAAAGAAAACTTGTTTCGTGTGATTTTCAATTCTAAATCCAAGTCACTTATTTATAGGAAAATGCTTAACGCCTAAAGGAGACTAAAATAATAAAATAATATTTTTATTAATCAAACTTCTACGCATGCATGCTAGCCACCACCCTCGATAAAGAAAATCAAGAAATTTCACATGTGAATTAATCACCAACCACAAAGTGGGGCCCTACTCATTTAAAAATTATTTATTTTCTCAAACTTCAACAATTCATAGAAAATAAACCTATTATCGTAAAAATACTTAATTCTATATCCATTCCTCCTCAAATCTAATTCTCTATAACTTGCTGTAAGAATTTTTTCCAAATTCCAAACTAAAATGACCAAAATCGTGATACGGATAAGTTTTCTAATTTCCTTCTTCCTTTCTTTCTTCCTTTCCCATAATTCTCCACTAACTCTCTCTTCCCCACTTTCTTCTCTTACCCCACCACTTCTTCCACACACACACACAAACACGTATATATATATATATATATATATACATTAAAATATTTATAATTATTAAATAATTCCAATTCTATCTTCTCTCTTCCACCTCATCTATTTATAAACCATGAATTTATTGTAAAATATCACCATCAATATATTATTAAAATAATATATTTAAATGAATTATTTTATCGTAAAAGATAAAATATTAATTTTCAACAATTGTCATTTTAAAATTTTTCCATCCATATCCATATAAAATCAATATTTTCCTCATCATATGAGTCAATAATTAATTATTCACAAATAATATTACAGAATCACAATATCGACAACCGTGCAGCCCTGTGAAAGAGGGGCTTTCCAACAAGGATCTCTCCTTACCTACGCAATTAGGTGACCAAACTCTCTCGTATGTAACTTTCTAGACATCGCTAATAATGTTTTCTAATAATATTATTCAGATAATATGAATTATCGTCTCGATAATGGAAAAATCGTGTAATGACAATTATCGAAACAACAAAGAATATAAAATATCAACGCAACAATTATTGAATCAATAAAATAAAATACCAATAAGAATTATCGTAAATAATTATCGAAAAGGCCTTCACGTAAGAATCAATAATCGTGCAATACCGTACCATCGCTCAATAACGCAGATTAGTGTGTTTTAAATCCACCCGTATTCCAACAAGATAATTCAGAATAACTACGCCTGCTATTTTTAACCAACTTATATTTGTCGCTTTCTTCATCCAATCGCTTCCACATGAAAGCCCACACACGGTCGCTACTGGCCGCATTTAATATTCCCGACAAAGCATTTAATATTCCACGCACCAAACGAATATTCCTCTACAACAATGAATATTTTATAACCACTTGCTTATTTTAAAATATTTTATGTATTTAACCCCTAACTATCCACATTAATCAAATCAACCCTTACTATTTCAAAATAATAAATAGAGAAAATTAAATTTCATTAATAATAAGTTTGGGTCTTACGTTTCTACCGATTTAAAAGTTATGTAAGAGATTCTCTAAGTTAATGCAGAGCAAGTTTGAAATGAAATACGATGGGTGAGTTGAATTTCTTCCTCGATCGCAAGTGAAGCAGATCGATGAAGGAATATTCATCAACCAAGCCAAATACATCAAAGACTTATTAAAGAAGTATGGCAATGAATCGCCTCTCCCATGAAAAAAAACACCAATTGCTCCCCGCAACCAAGCTCGACAAGGATGAGAATGGTAAACGGTTGATATAACTCCAACACAGTAGGTATGATAGGTCTCTTTTTATATTTAATCGCCAAGAGACTCAGATATAATGTTTCATAAACATATTATACGTATAGATTTTAAGCCAACCTCAAAGAGTCACATTTTTTTTATCAGAAAGAGGATCTTCAGTATCTTAAGTGGTACACCCAACTCGGGGTTGTGGTATCCCAATGAACTTTTTTGAGCTAATAGATACATGATGTCGATTTTCAGCAGGATGCAAATAGAGTTGTTAACGCCAAGATCTTCTCCAACGCCCCAATCACGTAAGACGCCTCGATCCCGCAGACAAGAAACACGATAAACACCATAAGTCGACTACCGGACCACGGGGATAGCTCAGCGTGAGAGTCAAGATACGTGTTCACAAGGTTAACAAATGGAGGATGTAATGTCTAAAGTGTCTTGAGAGATAATAATCTCGTGCAAGTGTGCGTGAATACGAACGTGAACGCAGTACGAGAACGCACTGCTTCAGGAAGACTTAGTTGATAAGGTTATACTCTCTTCGGCCTTGGCCATCGTGCCACCCACTACTTTCGACATGTTTCGTGATCTCGATGGGTCCCGCCGTCCCACCGGCAGCCCACTACCACTACCTTTCGTCACTATTTATGCCACCGACCTGGCCTATAATTCCATCCACATTAATGTACGGCAGTGTCTTAGTCAATCGCCATGCTTTTTCATCATTACAAGTCAAAGTAATAGATATTAAATGATCTAATGGGTTAGTCCAATGAACCCAATCTTGGCCTTTTATAGGTTAAATGTAAGTAATATGGGTGACTAGGCCAAATGACTTTCAAGGTTCAATAATGATGGCCCAATATATTAATTAAACAAGTAGCCCAACTTACTAGCCCAAAGAGGGAAATATCATGACTCAACAGATAGAAAGAGTATTAAAGGGTAACTTATCAATTACTAGTGAATAGATTCTGTCTTCGTTCAAAGAAAAGCAAACTCAAAGGTCCACTTCAATCGCAGTGTAAGTCAATACATCATAACCGGAAGTCAGTCACGCGCATGCATCCTTCGATAAGAAATTAGCTAAATTTTGACTACGGGTTTGATTTCAAGTCTATACCTATACAATCGTGATAATACAAGTTGCCATAGCAATAACTCATAACTCAAGCATGATTCTAGAAACCAAGATATAGAGATAATGTATCACTTCATTAGGACTGCAGAAATGGAACTATTTCTTTACAATATATCCCCAACAAAATCAACTTCAGTACAGATGTTTTTACTAAACCATTAGATGAATCCAGATTTAACAACTAATAAGTGAGCTAGGCATGCTAAATCTTCAACTCAATCTATGCTCAGATCAAGGCTAACCATGATGTATATAAAGGTCGCACTCAAAATCGAGATATGATAATGAAAGATCACGATCGTAGAAATCGAATACCAACACCTCAACGATCGCAAAGAAAGACTCAACTTTCATAAGTTCGCACTCGACCACGCACTAAAAAAGCCCTTCTTTCAACAAGAAAGTGAATCCTTGACGACAAGCTTTATAACAAAGCAATCTTCTCCAAGAGGTGCCTCGTGGACAAACCTAACCTTGAAACACATCGCGACGCCTAAAATAGTATACATCACCCATTCGAGTTGTCAATACATGGTATGTAAACAACTACAACTTTATTATTACAACAATAAATCGGTGAGTTTGAATACAAATATTATCTTCTAGATAATATCTATACTCAGATAAATCCTCATCACATTTATCGATACATTATTTTAAAAAACAAGTGAGGACTACTAAATAACTCTCTAGAACTTTCATTCCATACCTCGACCTGACTCGCTTATATTCTCGCCTCCTATAGAAGAAAAATGGAACAAAAAGAAAAGTGGTGAGCCTCAACTAGCCCAAGAAGTATATTACGACTCAAGATAATATACAACAAATTATCGTTAGTCTTCAACAGGAAAATCTAATAGAATACAATAGACAACAAATTTTAAATCAATATTCGCAATGGAAATAATAATTCATTGTAAGAGCTAAGAGAGAACGCAAACTACTATCTTCTATGTATTAATTTACAAGTTCATCGCTCATCTTTTATCCCCATAATATCAATCAATATATATCTCGAATCAAACATTCATCTTTTGCACTATGTGCCAAAGATATTCATCACGCATGGTCATGTTCATCTAAACACTGCTCATCTTTGCACTACGGCCAAAGATATTCTTCAGAAATCATTCATCTTCGTGACTACGTGCCAAAGATATTCAATAATATCATCATTTAAGACCGAGGATGATGAAAAATATTTTAAAGAAACGAATCCAAAGGAAACAAAATGACAAGGATTATGATTAAGGATTCAGACTTTTGTTTTATCCATGTCCAAAAATACCCTCAAAAAATAATTATAGTGGTGTAAAATTCAAGAACGATCAAAACACGGATACAATCAAAGTTTAGTACCCACAATAGATATTTTAGACTTAAAAGTGGAAAATTTTCATTTTTCGATGAATAGTTCAGATTCGTGAATAAGATCAGATAATGAATAAGGTCAGATACTTGAATAAGATTCCCACACCAAAAGTTCTAAATTGATAAAAAATTCAAATCAATATTTCAAAGATAATGATATCAAGAAATATCATTATTAAAAATAATAATATCCCTTACCTCACAAAGACACAAGATTTAGTTGAAATACCTTGATATAGGCTATGTCTCTTGAACTTATAATCAAGATAGAAATACTCAAAGTATACTCAAAGTATACTCAAAGTTTTTGAGCTTTAAACTTCAATAATTCACAATAAATAGCCTTTTGTTTTAAATTTGAAACTCGTGACTTTGTATAGGAAATTCAATTTCACAAACTTTATCAAGAAAGTTTTTCAATTCCAAATCTAAATCGATCAAATCCACAAACCAAGCATTTTACAAAAATATAATCAAATTCTCAAATAATAAATGGGGTCCACCAATTACATGTTTAATATGTTTTAAACATTTATTGCAACAAAAATACTCTTCCTCCTCAGATACTCATATATCCCACATTCGTTGTAAAATATCACCATTATTATATTATTAAAATATAATAATATATTTAAACGAATTATTTTATCGTAAAAAAATAAATTTCAATTTTCAACAATTGTCACATTAATAATTTTCTCCATCTATATCCACATAAAATCAATATTTTCTCATCATATGAATCAATAATTAATTATTCACAAATAATATTACGTAATCACAATATCGACAAATCAGCAGCTCCTGTGAGCAGGGCTTCCAATAAGAATTTTTCCCACCTATGCCAAGCAATTAGTGACCAAACGCCTCCTCAGATGTAACTTTCTAGACATTGCCAATAATGTTATCTAATAATATTATTCAATATAATATGAATTATTGCTTCGATAATGAAAAAATAATCGTAATGACAATTATCAAACAACAAAGAATATAAAATATCAACGCAATAATTATTAAATCAATAAAATAAAATATCGATCAAGAATTATCGTAACCATTATCGAAAGAAAGGTTTTCACATGTAAGAATCAATAATTGGTGTAACATCGCAGTTAACGGTGTTAACCACCAAGTATTTTAATAAGATAACGTGAATAATTACGCCGCTATTTTTAAACAACTTATATTCATTGCTTTCTTCATCTAATCGCAAGCATGGGCCCACATGGCTAAGCTATCGGTTGTGCATTTAATATTCCTCGACAAAGACATTTAATATTCCATCATCAAACGAATATTCCCCGACAACAATGAATATTTTATAACCACTTGCTTATTTTGAAATATTCACAGATTTTACCCATAATAATCATCCACATTAATCAAATCAACCTTACTATTTCAAAATAATAAATAGAGAAAATTAAATTTCATTAATAATAAGTTGGGTCTTATAACTCCCTCCCATGAAATTTCATCTCGAAATTGACGATTCGATTGTGTTTAAAAGGTAGTGATACTCGCTTTCATTTCGCTTCCACCTCTGTGTCATTTCTATAAAGATTGATTCTCCACAAAACTTTAACTTGTGGTATGATTAATTTTCGCAAGTAGGACATGCCCTTCCTATCCAAGATCTTGATGTACTTCTCTACACGCTAAGTCTTGTTATTTCGTCTTGGCTCTAACTCTATAATCGGGTTCGGGGTCTTCACATATTTACGGGCAAGTAGTATATGTGAAACACGCCATTTAACACGAGACATACTTTGAGGTAACGCAAGTCTATAGCTACATTTCCTACTCCCCACAAGAATTTGAAATGGACCAATAAAATCGATCGAGCTTTCTTTCTTCCCAAATCTTGTAACTTCCTTCCACGGAGCAATCCGCATCAATACATGATCCCCTCATACTAAATTCCACGTCTTCGATGAAGATCTGCGATAACTCTTTTGTCGATCTTGTGTCGTTGCTTAGACGCTTGTCGAATCATTTGATCTTTTCGATAGTCATACGTATTTCTAGTCTCAATAATGTCAAGCTTCACCCACCTCATCCCAACATATCAGAGAGCGGCGACTTTCGTTCATTATATAATGCTTCAAATGGAGCCACACCTATACTCGCCTCGATAATCGTCAATTGTAGGAGAATTCCACCAATGGTAAATACTTATCCTAACCCCGCCTGAAGTTTGTGACACGTAGTCTTAATAATCTTCTTTCAAGAGTTTGAATAGCTCTCGATTGTCCGTCTGCTTGAGGACGGTACGTCAATCAATCAGAATCTGCGTCTATAGCTTTTGCAAGCTAACCCAAAATTCAAGTAAATCTTGGTCACGATCCAAAACTATGGATACAGTGCATGCCATGCAACCTCACAATCTCATTCACGCATATACTACCAAGAAGACGCTCAAGGAATAAGTCTCAGACGGCAAGAAATGAAAGTGCATTTGGTTAATTCATCAACAACAACCCAAATAAATATTGACGCCGAGAAACCGTGTATAAGATCAGAACTAAATCCATGGTAACGTGTTCCACTCTTCCATTTCTGAATCAAGTGGGTTGCAATTTAATTCTTAGGTATTAGATGCTCGCCTTACACGCTGCCGATGTTAAACACATCGAGATAAATTTTGCAATCTCTCTTCATATTGTTCCACCAAATGTACGTCAAGATTACGATACATTTCAAAGACCCGCTCGGCTAATACCATCCGCCCTTTGAGGGATTTGTCATCTACATGATGATGTCCGGCAAAGGGTTGGATGTGTTCTCATCCAACATGGAAAAGTTATAAATACGCTCGTGATAACTCAAAGAATATGAGAGGAATTATCCCACTCACGATCTAGAGAGTCATACATTGTCTTTGCACTTAAATGTGGAGGCATTACTTGTACGGGAGAAGTGGAGATCTTTACTTGATCATAAAAGCCTCAAATATTTCTTCACTCAAAAGGAACTCAACACGCGACAACGACGTCTGGTTTTGAACTGCTGAAAGATTATGATCATACCATCCAATACCATCCTCGAAAAGTTAAACGCGAGTACCGACGATCGAGTGTGAAATCATACGCAAGACAAGTGTGATATTGTCAACGCAAAGGCCCATTTTGTGTGACTTGCAAGCGATGGAGATAATTAAAGACTCTGTGGACGCATGACGACGACAAACAGTATACGAAAGTAGAACCGACTTTAATTGATAAAGTTAAAGTCGCCAAGCTTGCACTGAGCCTGGCGCGATGAGGAAGAAAGTGTAAGAAGGTGCTAGCGCTTAAGCAAGAATCATGAAGAAGGAATACTTCGAGTCAACTCTGCACTTTGTGTCTTTAACGCACCTCGATTTAAAGTATAATATCACGATGGAGGCGCCAAGAACACACCATTTGCAATCCATCTCGAGTACCAAATGTATCATGATATTCGTCATACATTTTGGTGGAGCAATACGAAGAGTAGAGATATACTGCTTATCTCTCAAGGTGTCTAACTTGTCAACGAAGTTAAAAGTGAGCATCATCATACCAAAAGGTCCATCAGAACCACTTGAAATTCCGTGAATGGAAGTGGGAGCACATTACCACGGATTTCAAGCACGGCCTTTCCTAAGGTTTCTAAGGCATTGATGCGATTTGGGTCATTGTTGATAGATCGACCAAGTCTCGCCATTTCTCACCGAGCACGCAGAAACTTATACACTTGAACGCCTTGCGTCAGACAGATATAAACGAGATTGTAAGACCGCATGGTACGCTTCAGATCCATAGTTTCGATCGAGACCCAAGATTCACTTCACGATTTTGGGGTTAGTTTGCAAAAGCTAAGGGCACAGATTTCACGATTTAGCTTTCTAAGATATCATCCTCGGGACGGACGGACAATGGAGAGGACTATTCAAACCTCAAGATCTATTAAGACTCAGGTCCTTGATTTCAAGGGGAGTCGACAAGTTCTTACCATCGTGGAGTTTTCCTACAACAACAATGGGCTTATCGTTAGCATCGCATGGCTCCATTCAAGCATCATCTTCAATGAAATGGAAGAAAGTGTCGCAAGACCCCAAACTTTTATAAATAAAGATGAATTTTTCTATAAATATTATTTTGAATATTATGGAATAAATTTGATATAATGTTATAGTTGTGGGTAATGTTTATAAATTTTGCAAAGTATGCAAGTTGTTATAAAATATTCGTTTTGGTGGGGAATATTATTTTTGTTAGGGAATATTCGCATATAATGGCTCAATCATTGGTGGACCCCACAATGTAATTATTGTCGAATTGAGAAAACGATAAAAATATTTTATAAAAATAAATCATTGGAGGTGTTACAACATTAAAAGCATTGAACTACCGGTGGTAAAATAAAAGAATGATGTCTGGCGTGGTTGCATAGTAGCACGGTATTGATTATTGATGCTTACGTGAGAAGTCACTTCAACTATGCTCAATTATTACTCACGATAAATCACGCATCATATCTCTTATATTATTGATTCAATTATTGTCATAGTATCATCTGTATAATATGTTATAGTATTAAATCAATAATTGAGACGACAAGTTATAAATGATTAATAATTGTTGAAAGATTAATTATGTGTTGATGAAAAAAAATGATTTGTGGTAAGTTTGATTATTTTATGGGGGGCTCATATGTCATCATCTAAGAGTCTCTTCGTCAATAGTAATTACCCTTGTGAATAGTATTTACCTTCAAATCGATAGTAATTACCTTCGTCGATAGTAATTACCCTTGTGAATAGTATTTACCTTCGTCGATAGTAATTACCTTCGTCAATAGTAATTACCCTTGTGAATAGTATTTACCTTAAACAATAATATTTACCTTCGTTATTAGTAATTACCTTTACCAGACGTCGAACCACTTATCGTTTCACACATGTGCCGAACCACTTGTCGTTTCACATTACAAAAGGTCGAACCACTTGTCGTTTCACATTACAAAAGCGTCAAACCACTTTTCTTTTCACATTATTAGTCGACAAGCCACTTGCCTTTTCATACGGCGGTGCTAAGCTAGAAATCTTCTATAAATAGAGGCCTAGGGCTTCATTATTTTTCACTTAATTCATTCAAGCTTAGAGAGAGAAAGTATAGAGAGAATAAGAGAAAGAAGAAGAGTATTTTGTTACTACACCTTTGCATATTCAATCTCCTACCAAATGTAAGGGGTGTTATTCTTTCTTATTCATGAAGAGAACATTGTTATTCCATTACTTATTATTCATTGGAATAACTTTTGTATAAGTGGTTTACCCTATACTTGGTGACATTCTTCTATTATACATTGGAACATCACGTACGTGTGTTTTACACGGACTGGTTAAAATCTTTATTATTATTACATGTTGGAACATCACATGCATGTGTGTTTTACAGGACTGGTTAAAATCTTTATTATTACGTTGGAACATCACATGCGTGTGTGTTTTACAGGACTGGTTTAAATCTTTATTATTCTCATTGGAATATCCTATCGTGTGTTTTACACCGGATGGTTCCATCTTTATTATTCTGTTGGAACATCCCGTCGGTGTGAATTTCACCGACTGGTTCCGTTCTTTATTATTATTCATTGGAATAACTCGTGCATGCGGTCTATCGCATGCATGGTGATTTCTTTTGTTATTCCATTCTTTATTATACCCGGTTAGTTAAAACTTTGACTTCTATACTCCATGAAATTAGTGGAATATCCTTGATATTTGCGTTTCATCCAAATATCTTTTCATGAAAAAATATTCTTGATCATTCTTGAATTTTACTCTACAAAACAAAGATTATGTTGATAATTTAGGCGTTAATAATTCTGGATAAAATAATTCTTGAACTTGTTTTATTGAATTCTTATATCATTGTCATCATCCTCATGTTTATATTTTTTTAAAGTCATCTCGTGGCCTGTAGTGCATAGATGGACTTGGTATGATTATGACTAGAGACTATTGGTGTAATCATGACCAGTAATATTACAAATGATGTGGTAAAAATCCTCATTGGTAGTAGTAGTGCATTGATGGGACGGTTGTTGGCATGATCATGACCTATTAATGAATACACAAATATTCTTGGCCCGTAGTGCATGAATAATTGTGGTCGTGATACTAAAGAATATCCTTGGCCCAGAAAAGTGCGAGGGGTGATTCGATGATGTGGAATATTTATTAAAGTGTGAGTCTCGGCTATAACGTTGATGAAAAACCTTTTAAAACCTAAAAGATAGTAGACTTTATTTTCTACTTGACTCTTTTAATGGATTGCATATTCACGCAGATTAAACCGGTTGTCTATTGTATTTTATCGGTTTAACATTGTTGAAGACTATTGATAATTTATTCGCATTATCTTAGTCATAATATTTCTTCTTTGGGCTAGTTGAGCTCACCCTTTCTTTCACCGTTTCTCTCTGTGAAATGAGAATATATTTGGGACTTAGTCGGGAAAGCAGTGATGGTCCGAAGATAGCATTAGTAGTCCTCACTATTACGTGAAATAGTGTGATAATAATTGTAATGAGGACTCCTTTTTGAGTTTGTATAATATCTAGTAAGACGATATTTGTATTTAAACTCACGGTTTATGTCGTATTGCATACACGGCAGTTATGTTAGTAAGTTGTATTTAAATTACATACCATGTAAATGGCGACCCAAGATGGGTGATGTATACCTAATTTTGGGGCATCACGGTTAGTATCGAGCTTAGGATATGATCCTGGCTAAGATGTGAGAATAGTACTAGGAGGGAGGCGGGGAATACCTTCGCTAGTATGACCTACCTAAGTTTATGTGCTATTTTATTGGTTGGTCGGAAGATAGGGATAATTTGTTACATGTCAATTAACCTTTTGTTTGGTGGCGAGATCTGAAAATGACATCCGAGAATGTTGAGAATAGCAATGGAGCTTGAGCGATCGTTGATTCACCACATATCAATAATCGAGGATAATGCATCGTCGAAGGCGACAATCCTAATGTAAACAACAACACCGACCAAATGATGAATGATCAAATGTTCGGAGGCTTTATGTAATTTATGCAACAATGAATGAGAGCGACTCTGTCCAAACGTAGGTGGAAATACGGGAAAAGAAAAGGCCGGTCACCGCTAAACAATTCAAGGAGCTGGGACCACCGGAGTTTAAGGAGAGTCAAAACCACTTCGGGCGGAAGCATGGATAAAGCAGATTACAAGATATTTGATGTCTTGGGATGCTCCGAGGAGCAAAAGGTTCCCTTTACGCCTTTATGTTGCTGCGGAGAGGCGGATTCTTGGTGGGAATTCCAGAAACGCGTACTCAACTTCTTTGTCATGAAGATATCTTGGGAGAAGTTCCAGAGTCATTCAACGACAAATACTTTCACGAAAGTATTCGCCACATGATGGGAGGTGGGAATTTATCAAGTTGGAACAAAACAATATGACCGTGGTCGCAATACGAGGCAAAATTTGCGGAGTTATCACGATTTTCGTCCCCACTGGTGGATAATGAAGAAGAAAAATGGCGCGAATGTTTTAAGAGGTTTGAAGCGGAGATACGTCAACATCTTATTTCTCATAAGCGTGTTTGTATTCAAATGTTGTAAATAGGGCTCGATTAGTGGAGCGATAATGAGTCAACACAACTAAAAAAGAAGCGGTACGGCAAAATTATAATACCGGAGAGTAGTCATCGAGCGGTGACAACAAGCGTGGAGGGAATCAGCAGGCGGATATGGTAACCGCCGGTGGTAATCGGACCAAAACAATAAGAATGGACATTTCAAGAAAGCGGAGATTCAACAATGGTGGAAAGACGCGTCGACATCAAAGACCCATTGTTAAGGAAGGAGAAAGACCACCTATCATATGCTTCAAATGCGGAGAGAGAGGACACATCGATCCAATGCATGCCATGCCATCCAAAAGCGTGTTATAATTGTGGAAGAGAAGGTCACTTAGCTCGATTTTGTCGTTCTAGAAGACAAATTCGGCTAGGATGGAGGCACCAAAGGCCATCCCGGAAAATTCAAAACCGGTAGTCTGAGGAGAGCGTTTGTTGTGACCTCCCAAAGAGCAAGGAATCCGAATGAGGTCATCACGGGTAAGCTTATCATAAACTCTAATGAAGTCTATACTTTATTTGATACCGGTTCTACCCATTCTTTTATTTCTCCTACTTGCGCTCATCGATTAAATTTGACTCCGGAGAAATTAGACTTTGACTTATCTGTGGAAACTCCGTTGGGAGAAACCTTCATTACATCCACTGTTTATAAGTCTTGTTTGGTTCAAATCGGTACCCTCACATTACCTTTCGATCTTATTTCATTAAAAATACTTGCATTTGACGTGATTCTAGGGATTGATTGGTTAACTACTTATCATGCAAAAATTGATTGTTTTTGTAAGGTTGTTAGCTTTCATATTCCTAATCAACCTATTATGCGAATTCAAACGACCAAACCATTAAAATCAATCACGGTCATCTCAAGCCATAAAGCTATTCGTTTATTGAAAAACGGATGTCAAGCTTTCTTAGCTAATGTCACAGATTTAAATAAAAATACGTCAGTTTTAAACGATATTCCTATTGTTAATAAATTTCTGACGTATTCCTCAAGAACTTCTGGCCTACCCCAGAGCGTGAAATTGAATTTTGTATCGACCTTGAACCGGTGAGACAAAACCTATTTCCAAAGCCCCATATCGAATGGCTCTATTGAACTTCGTGAGTTAAAGACCCAAGCGCAGGAATTGTTAGACATTGGTTTTATTCGTCCTAGTACTTCTCCTTGGGGTGCTCTGTTACATTCGTGAAGAAGAAAGATGGGAGTATGCGACTTTGTATTGATTATCGGAGTTGAATCATGTCACCATCAAAATAGGTATCCATTGCCACGTATTGATGACTGTTTTGACCCGATTGCAAGGAGCCAAATTCTTTCAAAGATTGATCTTCGTTAGGATATCACCAATTGAAGATTAGAACCAGTGACATTCCAAAGACGGCTTTCGGAACTCGAATGCGGGCATTATGAATTCCTAGTCATGTCCTTTGGATTGACTAATGCTCCCGCCGCCTTCATGGATATGATGAACCAAAGTATTCAAGGAATATTTAGATCACTTTGTGGTCGCGTCTTTATTGATGACATCCTTATTTATTCCAAAAGCCGTGAAGATCATGAAATAACACTTGAGGCCGACACTCCCAAAAGCTTCGTGAATATAAGCTTTATGCCAAGTTGAAGAAATGCGAGTTCGGCTTGAAGAAGTAGCATTCCTTGGGCACGTGGTATCAAGTCATGGAATATCTGTTGACCCAAAGCAAAGATTGAAGCTATTCAAAGTGGGAACAACCTAAATCGATGTGATCAAGTCACGTAGCTTTTCGGTTTATTTGGTTATTATCGGAGATTCGTGGAAGGATTTTCTCGAATCGCTACTCCATCGACTCAAATTTGACTCGAAAAGATACAAAGTTCGGTTGAGCGAAGAATGTGAGAAGAGTTTTCAAGAACTCAAGAGGAGACTTATTTCAAGACCTGTTCGACAATACCATCGGCTCGGAGGATTTGTCATCTACTGATGATGCTTGAGCAAAGGGTTGGGATGTGTTCTTATGCAACATGGAAAAGTTATAGCCTATGCCTCGCGACAACTCAAAGAATATGAGAGGAATTATCCTACTCATGATCTAGAGTTGGCAGCTGTTGTCTTTGCACTTAAAATTTGGAGGCATTACTTGTATGGGGAGAAAGTGGAGATCTTTACGGATCATAAAAGCCTCAAATATTTCTTCACTCAAAAGGAACTCAACATGCGACAACGACGTTGGCTTGAACTGTTGAAAGATTATGATCATACCATCCAATACCATCCTGGAAAAGCGAACGTGGTAGCTGACGCATTGAGTAGAAAATCATATGCAAGTACGAGTGCGATATTGTCAATGCAAAGGCCCATTTTGTGTGACTTGCAAAGGATGGAGATAGAGTTAAAGACTCTGAGGGACGCATGTGATGATAAGCGAGTATCACGAGTAGAACCGACTTTAATCGATAAAGTTAAAGTCGCTCAAGCTACGGCACACGGGTGATGCGTATGAGGAAGAAAGTCAAGAAGGTGCTATCTTAGGAAGCAAGAATCGATGAAGAAGGAATACTTGAGTCAACTCCTGCACTTTGTGTTCCTAACGACCACGATTTAAAGTATAATATCATAATGGGCGCACAACACACCATTTGCAATCCATCACAGGAGTACCAAATGTATCATGATATTTAAATCATACATTTTGGTGGAGCAATATGAAGAGAGAGATAGCGTTGTTTATCTCAAGGTGTCTAACTTGTCAACAAGTTAAAGCGGAGCATCAAGTACCAAAAGGTCCATTGCAACCACTTGAAATTCCGAATGGAAGTGGGAGCACATTACCATGGATTTCGATTCTTACGGTCTTCCTAAGGTTTCTCAAGGCATTGATGCGATTTGGGTCATTGTTGATAGATTGACCAAGTCCGCTCATTTCTTACCGATCGAGAAACTTATACACTTGAACGCTCTTTGCTCGTATGTACATAAACGAGATTGTAAGATCGCATGGTATGCGGTATCCATAGTTTCGATCGAGACCCAAGATTCACTTCACGATTTTGGGTTAGTTTGCAAAAAGCTATGGGCACAGACTTACGATTTAGCTTCGGCATATCATCCTCGAAGACAGACGGACGATCGGAGAGGACTATTCAAACTCTTGAAGATCTATTAAGACTACGTGTGTCCTTGATTTCAAGGGAATTGGGACAAGTTCTTACCATTGGTGGAGTTTTCCTACAACAACAGTTATCAAGCAAGTATTGGCATGGCTCCATTCGAGCGTTGTATAGAAGAAAGTGTCGTTTCTCGATTATCTTTGGGATGAGGTGGGTGAAGCAACGTTGGGACCCGGAGTTGGTACATATGACTACGGAAAAGATTCAAATGATCCGACAACGTATAAAAACCTCACAAAATCGATAAAAAGAGTTATGCCGATCTTCATCGAAAGGACGTGGAATTCGATATAGGAGATCGTGTGTTGTTAAGAGTTTCTCCATGGAAAGGAGTTACAAGATTTGGAAAGAGAGGAAAACTTAACCCTCGATTCATCGGTCCATTTTAATCCTCGATCGAGTAGGAAGCGTGGCCTATAGACTCGCTTTCCGCCAAATATGTCTCGTGTTCATAACGTTTTTTACATATCTATATGTTACGTAAATATGTGAAAGACCGAACCATATTATTGAGTTAGAAGCCGGACGAAATAGCGGAAGATTTGACGTATGAAGAGGTTCTGTTCAAATTTTGGATAAGAAGGAACATATTCTACGCCCAAGGTTATACCTCAAGTCAAAGTTTTGTGGAGAGAACCACGATGTTGAGGAAATGACTTGGGAGTTAGAATCGAAATGAAATAAAGGTATCCTTACCTCTTCGACATACCAGTACGTACCCTAATTTCGAGGCGAAATTTCATAAGAAGGGAGGTTGTAAGACCCGACTTTTATAAATAAAGATGAATTTTTCTATAAATATTATTTTGAATATTATGGAATAAATTTGATATAATGTTATAGTTGTGGGTAATATTTATAAATTTTGCAAAGTATGCAAGTTGTTATAAAATATTCGTTTGGTCGAGAATATTCTTTTTGTTAGGAATATTCGTACAATGGCTCAATCATTGGTGGACCCCACAATGAAATTATTATCGGATTGAGAAAGCGACAAAAATATTTTATAAAAATAACGGCGGGAGGTGTTCTTTGTTAAAACCGTTGAACTACCCCGGTGGTAAAGAAATGCGATGTCTGGCGTGGTTGCATAGTAGCACACGGTATTGATTATTGATGCTTACGTGAGAAGTCACTCAGCTATGCTCAATTATTGCTACAGTAATTGCTGCATCATATCTCTTATATTATTGATTCAATTATTGTCACAGTATCATCTGTATAATATGTTATAGTATTAAATCAATAATTGAGACGACAAGTTATAAATGATTAATAATTGTTGAAAGATTAATTATGTGTTGATGAAAAAAAAATGATTTGTGGTAAGTTTGATTATTTTATGGGGGCTCTATATGTCATCATCTAAGAGTCTCTTCGTCGATAGTAATTACCCTTGTGAATAGTATTTACCTTCGTCAATAGTAATTACCTTCGTCGATAGTAATTACCCTTGTGAATAGTATTTACCTTCGTCGATAAGTAATTACCTTCGTCGATAGTAATTACCCTTGTGAATAGTATTTACCTTCGTCAATAATATTTACCTTCGTTAATAGTAATTACCTTTACAGACGTCGAACCACTTGTCGTTTCACATTACTGGCCGAACCACTTGTCGTTTCACATTACGGTGGCCGAACCACTTGTCGTTTCACATTCAAAAGGTCAAACCACTTTTCTTTTCACATTATTAGTCGTCGAGCCACTTGCCTTTTCACACACGGCGGTGCTAAGCTAGAAATCTTCTATAAATAGAGGCTAGGGCTTCATTATTTTCACTTAATTCATTCAAGCTATAGAGAGAGAAAGTATAGAGAATAAGAGAGAAAGAAGAAGAGTATTTTTTGTTACTACTTCTTTGCGAGATTCAATCTCCTACCAAATGTAAGGGGTGTTATTCTTTCTTATTCATGAAGAGAAGCTGTTGTTATTCCATTGCTTATTATTACGTTGGAATAACTTTGTATAAGTGGTTTACCCTATACTTGGTGACATTCTTCTATTATTACATTGGAACATCACATGCATGTGTTTTAGGACTGATTAAAATCTTTATTATTATTACTGTTGGAACATCCTGCATGTGTGTGTTTTACTTGGGACTGGTTAAAATCTTTATTATTCTGTTGGAACATCACATGCATGTGTTTTATGGGACTGGTTAAAATCTTTATTATTCATTGGAATATCCTATCATGTGTTTTACAGGATGCAGTTCCATCTTTATTATTACATTGGAACATCCAGTGAATTTGAATTTCACGACTTTTGTTCCGTTCTTTATTATTACATTGGAATAACACATGCATGCGGTCTATCGCATGCATGGTGATTTCTTTTGTTATTCCATTCTTTATTATACCCGGTTGGTTAAAACTTTGACTTCTATACTCCATGAAATTAGTGGAATATCCTTGATATTTGCGTTTCATCCAAAGATATCTTTTCATGAAAATATTCTTACGATCATTCTTGAATTTTACTCTACAAAAGCAGTATCATGTTGATAATTTGGACGTTAATAATTCACGGATAAAATAATTCTTGAACTTGTTTTATTGAATTCTTATATCATTGTCATCATCCTCATGTTTATATTTTTTAAAGTCATACGTGGCTCAGTAGTGCGTAGATGGACTTGGTATGATTATGATTAGAGACTATTCTGTGTAATGACGTAGTAATATTACAAATGATGTGGTAAAAATCCTCGATTGGTAGTAGTGCATTGATGGACGTTGTTGGCATGATCATGACCATTAATGAATACACAAATATTCTTGGCAAGTAGTGCATGAATAATTGTGGTCGTGATCTTAAAGAATATCCTTGGTAGTAGTGCGGGGTGATTCGATGATGTGGAATATTTATTAAAAGTCGAGTCTCAATTATATAATGATGATGAAAACCTTTTAAAACCTAAAAGATAGTAGACTTTATTTTCTACTTGACTCTTTTAATGGATTGCATATTCATTGCAGATTAAACCGGTTGTCTATTGTATTTTATCGGTTTAACATTGTTGAAGACTATTGATAATTTATTCGCATTATCTTAGTCATAATATTTCTTCTTTGGGCTAGTTGAGCTCACCCTTTCTTTCTTTTTTGTTCTCTTGAAATGAGAATATATTTGGGACGAGTCGAGAAAAGCAGTGATGGTCACGAAGATAGCATTAGTAGTCCTCACTATTACGTGAAATAGTGTGATAATAATTGTAATGAGGACTCCTTTTTGAGTTTGTATAATATCTAGTGAGGCGATATTTGTATTTAAACTCACGATTTATGTCGTATTGTACCACAGCAGTTATGTTAGTAAGTTGTATTTAAATTGTACCATGTAAATGGCGACCCAAGATGGGTGATGTATACCTAATTTTGGGCGCGTCACGGTTAATATCGAGCTTAGGATATGATCCTGGCTAAGATTGAGAATAGTACTAGGAGGGAGAGAGGGGAATACCTTCGCTAGTATGACCTACCTAAGTTTATGTCTTTATTTTATTGGTTGGTCGGAAGATAGGGATAATTTGTTACATGTCAATTAACCTTTTGTTTGGTGGCGATGATCTCGAAAATGACATCGAGAATGTTGAGAATAGCGATGGAGCGCATGCGATCGTTGATTCACCACATATCAATAATCGGGATAATGTGCATCATCGAAGGCGACAATCCTAATGCAAACAACAACACCGACCAAATGATGAATGATCAAATGTTCGGAGGCTTTATGCAATTTATGCAACAAAGAATGCGAGAGGCGACTCTGCCCAAAAGCGTGGGGTGGAAATACGGAAAACTCTCGGGCGGTCACATTAAACAATTCAAGGGTGGGACCACCGGAGTTTAAGGGAGAGTCAAAACCACTTACGGCGGAAGCATGGATAAATGATTACCAAGATATTTGATGTCTTGGGATGCTCAGGAGCAAAAGGTTCCCTTTCCGCCTTTATGTTGCGGAGAGCGGATTCTTGGTGGGGAATCCAGAAACGTACTCAACTCTTTGTCTTGAAGATATCTTGGGAGAAGTTCCAGAGGCATTCAACGACAAATACTTTCTGAAAGTATTCGCCACATGAAGGAGGTGGAATTTATCAAGTTGGAACAAAACAATATGGCCGTGTCGTCGCAATACGAGGCAAAATTTGCGGAGTTATCACGGTTCGTCCCACTTGGTGGATAATGAAGAAAAAATGGCGCGAATGTTTTTAAGAGGTTTGAAGCGGGAATCGTCAACATCTTATTTCTCATAAAGCGTGTTTGTATTCAAATGTTGTAAATAGGGCTCGATTAGTGGAGCGCGATAATGAGTCAACACAGGAAATGAGAATATAAATTTGGGACGAGTAGGGAAAAGCAGTGATGGTCACGAAGATAGCATTAGTAGTCCTCACTATATTACGTGAAATAGTGTGATAATAATTGTAATGAGGACTCCTTTTTGAGTTTGTATAATATCTAGTAGGCGATATTTGTATTTAAACTCACGGTTTATGTCGTATTATACCTACATGCAGTTATGTTAGTAAGTTGTATTTAAATTACATACCATGTAAGTGGCGACCCAAGATGGGTGATGTATACCTAATTTTGGGGGCGTCACATAAGGAGGTATGGTAGGACTCGCTGGCCATTCGATGATAGCCCATTTATTTGTTGCCCAGCGTGGTAGACAAATCCTATGTTCCTATATTGATTTTACGAGGGTGGTAAGTCAATGGTCACAATTGATCCTTATATCTTGATCCTTATATCTTGGTTCTTATATCTTGGTCCTTATATAATTGTTTCACCCAGAGTGGTAAACAAATGTCCTTATATACTTGTTCTACCCCGAGTGGTAAGCAAGATTTTGATGGTCTGAGGAGGATCGGTAATTCACCTCTCACATGACCGATCTCACACTTGAAACGATAAGTATATATTACTTTATTTTGTTCAAGTGTTGAGTTCGGTTCATTCAATCATTCATTAAATTCTATCCATTAAATTTAGTTCACTTCATTTCATAAATTAAGCATTATCGCCTTATCTAGTTCATGTCCTAAGTTAAGTTCATACAGATTAATTACTCTTGAATTATTGACAAGAAATGTTCACTCGAAGTAATAAGGCATGAAGTTGATATTTTAATATTGCTTTATTCACAACAAGTTAGAATTTTTACTGAGAAAGTTATGCAGCTAAAGATAAGGAGAAGTCATCTTCAGGCTTCTTCCTTGTCATCGTCACCATCTAAAGAGTCTAGAAGAGATGGATCTACCTTGGCCCGAGCTTTTTCTTGCCTTTACTTCGGCAGATTTCATATCCTTTGGCATACATATGGATGATCTTATTGTTCAGCTCGACGGATTTTCTGTATTCTGCCTGGATCTCCTTACGAAAGTCTTCGGTCAGTGGCGGACCCAAATCTCTAAGGGCGAAGCTCTTTGAGCTCTTCTTGAGCTTCCGACGATGTACCGGATGCTTTGATCCTTTAGCTCAGCAGATCGACATTTATATCGGTGATGACCCGATGAGTGGCCTTGGTCGTTTTCAGTTCTTCTTTGACCTTGTCGATATCCTTCCGGAGGCATTCATTGTTGAGAAGAACAATGTCAAGGTTGCTTCTTTCCTTTTGCCAAACACAGACTTCAGAATGGCTTTCTCCCTTCGGGCGATATTCTCTTCGGTATTCTCTTCGACATTATCTTCGGCATTCTCTTCGGTATTCTCTTCGGCATTCTCTTCGGCTTCTTTGTATTTGGGACGGAAATACATGAAGACAGTGTTTACTTGCAGATGACCAATATTAATCGATCAGTTCATATTGATGGTCAAATCTCAACTTCCTTTAGTCTAGTATTTCACTCCTTCACCCATTAGTTCCATGATGGAATTATTGCCGAACCGATGATCATCGGTGTCGCCACAACTTCGGGCCTAGATTCAGAAGAGAATGGTTTTTGTGGCGAAGGTCTGGGTTGTTCGAGAAGCGGTGAAATATTTGTTGTTGTATGTTCATTTGGGCGGGCTCTTTAAATGGACTTCAATCTTAATTTATGTTGCCATTTGATGTTCACCGGATGGGCTTGATGGCCGTATTTTGGGCCTTCATTGGTCTTATTATAATTCCTTTTGTCTGAACCGATGCCATTTATAGTTTTCTATTAAACCTCCTATTTAATAAAAAACTAGGGGCAATGTTGGGTCGTGATATTTCTCTATTAGGTAGAATGGATTGGGCCTACATATTGATTAGTCCATTGGGTCTTCTTTATTGGGTGTTGACATTATTGGACCTAGTCACTTTATTATCTTTGTTAAGTCCTTCTAATATCGGACCAAATCAGTGGGTCGACCCATCATATATTTAAATATCTACATCTTTGACCGGTGATGATGACAAAGATATGGCCGACTGATATCTTGTATGGCATTAATAAGGATTGGACAGTTGGCCAGCGGTGGACAGAGGGGATGGGATTAACAGGTGTCAGGAGGGTTAGTGGCACGGTAAACCAGGTCCTGTAGTATATCATAGCAAGGAGGTCTTCACAAACAGGTACGTCCTCATACATGTCCTCATACACATTCTCATACATATTCATATTCTCACATACACACATGATGTGGAGAATTATTATCTCTCTCGATTACACTAGAAATTACATTCCTCCATGGTTAACCTTGTGAACACGATATCTTTGATTCTCGGGCTCTGAAGCTATCCCAACGGACCCGTAGTCAAGCTTTTAGTGTCTTATCGTGTTTTTCGTTATGCGGGATCGAGGCGTCTTACGTGATTGGGACGCGAGAAGATCCTGGCGTTAACATATATATATATATATATATATATAACAGTGTCTATTCTATTATATATATATATATATATATATATATAAACAGTAATTCATATCTATATTTTGTTGTTTATACACGGTTTATATTTTGAGTTTGAGTAAGAGAAATTAGAAGTTGTTCTGGGTCATTCAACTATTTCAAGTCTTTGGTTAGTTGGGTGAAAAGTAGTTGAATTACGGAGTAGGATTTTCGTCGGTGACCTTAGCTTATGAGAAAAGTTCTCTCAGGGGTGAAATTTCTACTTTAAGGACGGTGCTTTGCGCCTCTGCTCAAAATTGTTTGCTCTAAATCGATAAGTCTAATTTCATCATTCTTTATTTTATATTTGAATCCTATATTATTAGTATTTTCCAACAATCTTAAGTAGAAATTTTTTTTGGATTCTTATATATTCTATAATGTTTGGCGGCGAATCGATCAAAGATTATTTTTCATTCCTGTGAACTAAAAGGTTTTTCCTCATTGTGATTGTTCAATCGGTAATCATGTGATGTCAACCATCTCTTTTCTTTGCCCAAAGGTATTATGCATGAGTATTGTGATATAGATAAATAATATTCTATCTTTTATTTCATATATATATAGTTAGCGAATTGGCTATGTATATATATATATATATATAGATTATATGAGTGACCAATTAAAATATATATTTTACTATGCTTGCAATCTCGCCTTAGAAGAAGATATGTCTATATATATGATCAACCTTACTTTTCCTTTTACACAAGAATGAAGGAAAGCGCGGTAATATTATGAAAAAAGCGGAATTATTATTATTATTATTATTATTATTATTATTATTATTATTATTATTATCTCAACATTTGCAAACAGGATTATATTTGTTTAGAAATGGAATCCATATTCCTGTCTTGGGAAAAGATCCAGTCGGAATAGGAGAGAAAGCGAGTGGTCTTCGTCGATCTGAGTTAGTTTCACGTCGCCATGCTTTATTTTCAACACTGAAAGGTGGTAACCCTTAACAAATTCCACTATTCATATTTTCATTTCTAGGCAATGCATAATAAGCATGTCGACATCCAAACGGTCCCTTACATTTCAGGTGATATTGATTATTATGGATGATTTAAAGAGTTTTTTGGTATGCCATACCATATCGGATGATTTTTTTTAAAATTTTATCCTGATGACATAATTAGAATAGTGATGAGATTTTTGCTATTCTAGAATTAATGTGTCGTGGAATATAATGTAATTTGGTAGGAATGTGTGGGCTTTTATTATGATGTCTAAGGGTTGGTTTAGTAACTAGCACTATAACCATTTCATTTTCAAGAAGTGTGGGTTTGAGACTCATCCTCTTGGCCAGTGAACCTTTTTAAATGTTGTTCTTATTTATAGCATTGTGCTAGTCATCAAAAGATGAAACTGATCACTTGGGGTTTCGCATAAAACTTTGTTGGTTGGTTAGAGGAAATGTCAAATTACTTAAAGTAGATTGTGACGTGTTTGACAATGGTAATCTCTATTTTTTGATAGAGATTTTTGGTTTTATGTTCTTTAATCTACGTTTAGTGACTCTTTATTGGTGGGCTAAACTGAGAACAAAGTTCAAACTTTTAATTCCCAATATGAATAGTCAGTTTGAATACTTGTGTGTATAATGTGTATATAAAGTTACCTGTTGGTGAAAACTGTAAAAACAAATTTTGAGCTTTGGGAAAATCATTTACCTAACTTGAAATACTACACCAAAAATGGCCTCTAGTGAAGGAAATTTTGTGAAGGAATTTATTCCTTCACATGATGAGTTGTTTAGTGAAGGAACAGTGAAGGAAAAAAGTATGGTGACAATATAGTTATTAGCGAAAGAAACATCCTTCACAATTTATATTTTTTCCTTCGCAAAATTGGGGCGATAGAAAGATTTTTGGAGCCAATTTATGATGAAAATTTGCGAGGAAAAAATCTATTTAGTGAAAAAATTATTACTCACTATATATCATTATTCAGAAATTTTTTGCGAGGGATAAAATCAGTCGCTGTTTTGTTCTAAATAATTTTTTAAACTTAATTGTGGTGAATATAAATTATAATATAAATATATTAAATTTTTTTATAGTAATAAATTTACTTATAATAATTACACTTTTTAAGTAACTTACAATATTACTTATAAAAGAATTATTTTTTTAAAAAAAAATGTTATCCAACTTTTTTTTTGGAACAGATGAGTATTCATGTGTGTGTGGAACAAAGCGTCTTTAGTGTTCTTCAGTTGGTGGGAGCGTGGGTGCGTGATTGATCTGGAGAGGAAAGCAAGATATCAATTGGGTCTCTTCCTTACTCAAAATTGCATGGTTGTAGATGCTAGCTAGGTTTTTCTCTACTAATTTGGGTTTCCTTGTCTTCTTTGGCCATTGTTTAGCCCCAAATTTTGTCGCGCAAGATCGATAATTGATTGTGTGAATAATGTTTCCTACGGCTAAAGGGATTAATCCCAAAAAAATTCTCTCAACTTCATCTTCGCATCAAAAGATCTGTTCTCTCTGTCCCAATTGCAAAAGCCCTAACTGCGAAGAGCCAAAGACCCGTCAATGCAATTTGTTCGAAGGTAATTTTTTTTCAACAACTTTGTTTCTCCATATTCCATTACTTGCTGAAATGATTTTCTTCTTCATCTTCATCGGTACGCCACTTCGCTATCTCCCATCGTTTTTTTCTGCAACAAATTAGTCGTACACTGAGGTATCAATGGTATGTATGATTATATCTATCCGTTAAACCCTTAGTTAATTTATTTTTATTTTTGCTTTTAATTGTTTATAAATTTTTGATACTCTTAGAACTAATTTAATTGTTCTTTGCGACCGTTTAATTCTTAACGTGATATGCGTAATTAGCAGAAGTAGCTGATTCGATTGTATTTTGCTAGCTATTGTCTTTTGACCTAGGTATGAATTGATAGTGACATTCCTATGAAGATTTGTTCCAATTGAGAAATCAAATAAAATATTAAATATAATTATTATTTTCAAGTTGTCACCCACTTTCAAAGTCGTTCGCAAAGTTCGATTTTTGTCGATTAGGTCCTTAAAATTGGCATTTTGTTTGGCGTTTACATTCATTGATTCGATTTGACCTCAACTCGACCCATTTTTACCAATTTTGACCCAAACTGACCCAGCCCAAATTTTTTATATTTTAAATTATAAAATTATTTGTAAAATAAGTTTAAAATAATAATTATATTTAACATTTAAAATACATATTTAATATTTTAAAATAAATTATTATTTTAAAATAATAATTATTTTAATATATTAAAATAAAATAAATATTTTAAAAATAGTTATTTTTAATATTTAAAAATAAAATATTAGTTTTTAAAAAAAATAAATAATTATTATATATAATATTTAAAAATAAAATATTTTTAAAATAATTATTATTGTTAATATTTTAAAATAAAATATTTTTTAAAATAATAATTATATTTAATATTTTAAAATAAAATATTTTTTAAAATAATTTTAAAATAATAATTATATTTAATATTTTAAAATAATATTAACTTTTATAGTTAAAATAAAATATTATTTTTAAAGTTATAAAGATTGTTATTATTTTAAGGAAAAATACTAGAAACTTTTATTTTATCCAAAATGAGTAAAGTTTCATAAAATATAAATTCAAAAAAATTACATAAGAAAATAAAGTATAATTTTTTCATTTTTTATGTATAAATTATTTTCAAAAAAGTTAATATCTTTACCATTATTATCGTATTCTTAATATTAGAATTTTAAAACAAAAACTAAAAATATAAATTAAAATACAAAATATAGTAAAAGATAAATAACAAATTGATTCAATATTTTTAAATAAATAAATAAATATTTTTTTAAATAATGATTATTTTAGGAAAAAAAATTGAATTTTTTTTAGAAATAATTAAGAACTTTAGGGATTCAATCTTAATTATTTCTTAAAATTAAGATTGAATATATATTTTATGAAACTTTACTCATTTTGAAAAAAAATAAAAGTTTCTAATATTTTTTCCGTAGAATAATAATTATCTTTATAACTTTTTAAAATAATATTTTATTTTAAATATAAAATTACATATTATTTTAAAATATTAAATTTAATTATTATTTTGAAATTATTTAAAATATATATTATTTTAAAATATTAAATATAATTATTATTTAATTTTTTTAAATATTAAAATAATTATTTAAAATTATTTGAAAAATATAATTTTTAAATATTAAATATAATTATTTTTTTTTGAAAAAAACTATTTTTTTAATATTAAAATAATTATTATTTTAAAAATAATAATTTAGTTTAAAATATTAAATATAATTTTTAAAATGTTAAATATAATTATTATTTCAAACTTATTTAAAAATAATATTATATTTTAAAATATTAAAATTTTTGGGTTATATCAAACTGGGTGGGTATGGTCAAAATGGGTGGGTTGAGATCAAATTAATTTGAAGGAATCTAAAACGCTAACAAAATTTCACTTTAAGGACCTAACTGACGAAAATTGAACTTTATGGATGATTTTGATAGTGGGTGGCAACTTGGAGGGACATTAGTGTCATTCAGCCCACAATTATTGCTCACACACTAGAACAATTTTACACCTCCATTGTTGATGTTTTTGGCTTCTATTGATTCTAACAATGGAACTATTCTCCAGCGGTCCAAGCCGTCAATCTTTTGGTGTGCTCACTGTTTGTTCATTGTGCATGTTTGTAGCTCGTTGTTTGGTGATTTGGTGGGCGGCCAGATTTTGCCGTTAACAACATAGAATCGATGGCATCCAAGCGTCACAAGCGTCACACTATGAGATATTATTTCACATATAGGGTTCTATAAATTATTCTTTATCATCTAAATGACTCTTATTTGTAAAATTTGCAAACTTTAAGAATATATTTTTCTTCCACATTTATCCCTATTGTTAACGCCAAGTTTCGCCGGCGCATCCAATCACCAAATCCACACTCTGAATCCTGCACAATAACAGATCACACGCGAAACTTGATGGCTTGTGCCGCCGGGGGATAGCTCCGGTGTGAGAATAAGTACATGTCGTTCACAAGGTTTAACAATGGAGGCTTAAGTGTTTAGTGCTTAAAGATGTATTACCTGTTAATTGTAGTCAAACCTTGTATTTATAGCCATTCTCACTTCCGTAGAATCCCTCTCCGAGTTGGACTAGGACTCCTAAATATGGTAGTTACCTATATTTGGGTCTAACACAATCTCCATAAAAGGTGTAAGTAGAATCCAATTCCAATACTACCTTTGGAGTTACTTTATTTGAATATGATTAGAACTAGAGTCCTTAACCACGTAAACCCCTTATAACTCCAGACTCTGCACATGGGCTGCACCACTGTACATGCCCAATCCCACCAAGCTTATATACGTTGGTCTGGGCTTCGGCCCAAGGAGCTCGAAAGCCCGACCCCGAACACCAATCATCAAAGCAGAACCCGACACGAACTTGCCCAAAGGACTTAAAGGCTCGACCCTGAACTCCATATACCAAAATAGGGTTCCGGTCCAAAGGACTCGGATACTCGGACCCGAAACTCTCCAACATCTCCGAGGGTTTCGGCCCACATGGAGGTCGGTAAAAACGCTCCCGAACACCTATATATAATGAAGGTTTAGTTTAGTGATGACGTGTTAGTGAAATCATATCGTAAATTGAGGATATTATGACATTTTATATTATTATTAATAAAAAGAGTACTCTTTTGATAGAATTTTTTTTTTTGCAAATGGGACTATTGTAAAGCGAAAGAGTAAAAAGTTTAGAATGTGCAACAGGAATTAAAATTATTAGTGAATTGAAATGTGCGCTAAAATTTAAATTAGCAAAATAAAAATAAAAATGTGAACTAAAAGCATAAAAAGAGTTAGTTTCACATAATCTGTAAGCACGTGGATCGTTTCAATTTTTGAAATTGATATGGGTACTACTGACACGTTATATAAGTTAAAACTAAATTTACAATGGGTAGTTTTATACGAGTGTTTATAGTTAGAAATTCTCTTACAATTTAAATTCAATAAATCTAAATTTTATGAACAATTTTAGTTAAATTAAACAAGTTGATTGTTTTATAAATAATATAGTACAAATGTGATGTAGAGGATTCAATAGTAAATTAAAGTATTAATATTTGTGTAACTATAAATAATATCATACAACAACAATAAAATAATATGTCAAAATTAGGGTATTGGTGAGTAAGAATACCACGATTAAGTACACAAATGCCAATATGCAGTTAGCTGGGTTAATAAAAGTATTTTTTAAATATACGCAAGAAAGCGTTGAGAACGGTAGTAACTAGTAACCGTATTATTTTATTTTATTTTTATCCGGATTTTTTTTTATTAAAATCAAAATTAGCAAATCCAAAAGATTCGGACGAATCCAGTATAATACAAGCCACAAATCCAACATTCAAGGAGAAAACCTTATAAAAAAAACAAGAAAAGGTAGCTTACCTTTAGGTCTCGATCATTAAAATTATGTTCAAACCTGCTCAGTGCTAAATACTGTCATAATCTTAAAAACAAAATTAATGTTAAAATTAGGAAACAAAAGTAGGAGAATTCAATTTACAAGTCAAAACCTCTTAAACACTAGTATTATACTATCCATTGTCATTTTATACTAATTTTCAACAAATTTATTCTCTATATAAATACCATCTTCTCTAATCATTATTTCATATCAAACACTAATTCATTCATCAACTTTCAAAAATCACAAAGTTTTTTCTTCTCCTCTTTAAAATGGCATTGATCATTTTCCTTGTTTTTTCTCTCTTTCTCCATGGAGCTCTTGGTAACCACACTACACATTTTTCCTCTAGTTTTATACTCCCTTCGTCCCAAAATAAACGATTAAGTTTTACTTTTCAAAATCAACTTTAAGTTATTTTCAAATTCAAATTTGACGTTTGATCGTCACTAAGTTCTTTTTAACTTTGTAGGTGAGATTGTATGCGACGAATTGCCTACAGAGATGTGCTCTTTTTCTATCGCGTCTTCTGGGAAGCGATGCTTGCTAGAGACATACGCCACGAATGATGGAAACATGAAATTCCAGTGTAAAACCTCAGAGGTGGTTGTGAAAAATATGGCTGAATGGATTGAGAGTGATAAGTGTGTGAGTTCATGTGGGGTTGACAGGAAGTCTGTTGGGATTTCCTCTGATTTCCTAATGGAGCCTCATTTCACTGCCAAGCTTTGCTCATCAGTCTGCTACCAAAACTGTCCCAATATTGTAGACCTCTACTACCAATTAGCTTCAGGAGAAGGTACTTTAGTACAATTAGTAGCCTTCAGCGTAATCATACAAAGTTGATGGATTCTGATTCCAAACAGTTCAAAATTGGTAATCTATTTGGGCAGCCTATATATGCAACTTGTTTTTATAGACTGTCCATTTTGAACCGCTTATAATCAGAATCCGAAGTTGATACATAACTATTTACTATTTAAAATTCCTTTTTAGTAATCCCTCTTTTACACAAAAAGAGTCTCGTTTGCCCAAAAAAAAATTGTTCCAATAAAAGAGTCATAATATGACACTCAAGTTCACCATCAAAGTTCATTATCATTTCATCACTATTTGACTAAACACTGGAGGAATTTCAGGGTAAACACGATACGATAATATATATTTAAAATTTGTAAATTTTAAAAATGAGACTTTTTTTTGTGGTACATTGGAGTAACATTTTATTTTCTTGTTCAACTTTTTTCTAACGAGTATACATTTTCATGTCTATAGGAGTGTTTTTACCAGATTTGTGCAAGGTACAAAGAACCATGCCCAGACGTGCAATGAGTCAGCTTCTAAGTTCTGGTGCAGCTTCTGGTTCAATTTCTGTTGCAGCTGCTGGTCCAATCTCCGCAGCAGAAGGTCCAAGCTCTAGCTCTTTTGCTAGTGCTCCAGCTTTCATGTAATCAAGCCTTCTTGTTATGTTTCTACTGTAATATTATAAGAGAAATTTAATATGTAACAGAGTATTGTCTATTATTATTGTATATAAATATGAAACATGTCATGTAAAAAAGTTTGATGAAACATGTTATACACAATGAATTTAATTAGAAGAAGAATCTTTATCTTAGTAAAGCTATTGAATGACATATATGTTGTATGTATCTTCTTTCTATTAACAAAAATGAAAAACCTATCATTTGAATTCTATCTCAGTTCATTTCGAATTTTAAAAAACTAAGTCTAAGTGTGTTATATTAAAGAAACTGATAAATTCACAACAGAAAATGATATTTTCACAACAAAACCGGAAATGATGAAATATTACAAAATGACCAAAACATGCATGAATACTTGTGCAATGTTAATATATGAGGTTTACTTAAAAACTCATACCCAATATTATTGTAAATGGTATGGCTCTCTCCTTCCGGTGTACATGGTCCCCAAAATAAGGAACAAAAAAATTTACATTTTTACAACAATAGTACATATAGTATAGTAAGATACAGTTTTACTTGCTTAAAAAATTAACCGACTGTAGACAAAAATAAAAATGGTGAATATAGAAATTGAGTGGAAGCATGATCAGATGAATTACAACGAGTGCACTTTGGGAACATTCTACTTTCCTTTTGAAGTTCCTAGGAGAAAATTAAATATCGGAGAGTAACGAATTTAAGTAAATATTTTAAAATAATGTGAATCTTAAAAAGGCGTCTAACACTAGAGCACCAAAACTTGATAACATTTCCTCCACTCTGGAAGGATAAGGAAAGCAGAATGAGTGTTACAGGGGCTATGTAAGATTTAACAAATTATAAGTACATAAGGTCAGAATCAAGTTTAATTATATTGGAGGCAAAGATTGCGAATAACATGGAAAATACTCCTGCCCAACACAGCACAACTTACTGTCGTATTACTCAATTAATGTATGGACATACTGCGTACAGCTGATAAGCATGCAAGCACACACACAACACTTATGATAGTTGTGAATACCCTTCAAATCTCAATATCAGTTTAGATAATTGTTACAACAGTAAGTGAAGACTAATGGCCTTTTTAGATAAATCAGGCCCAGGATGCGTCCATCTATCATTTCTACAATGTAGACACTATTGCTATGTTTGGATTGGAGGAATAGAATTATTGAAGAATGATTCATTTCATTCTTGACTAGAATAAGTCATTCCATACACTCCATACCCTGACCACCAGTGAGGCCACCCACATCATTACCAGTCATTACAGCTCTACATTTAAGGATGGTCCAACCTTTGTCTGATGACTGGGGATTCCAAGTCTTAATCCCATTCGGCTTCTATTTACCCATGCCTCCAAATTGGCCTCCTCCACTCTAGCCATTCTAATAAGTTCCTTAAGGGTGGAAATTTTTAACTCCTGAATTCCCAACCTTATTTCATCCTTCAATCTTGTGACGCCCTCCAAATTCAGGTACTTGAAACCTGAACTCGGTGCTTCACGATACCATTTTTATGAGCGGAATAATAATAATAATAATAATAATAATAATAATAATAATAATAATAATAATAATAATAATAATATAAACTTTAAACTTAACTTATATACATCAGAGTTTTCTAATCCTAAGTACGCAACCTTAAATACATTCTGATAGACTCCACGGCACACTTGCGTGAGGTGGTCGCCGCCCCGATCGTTTCTAGCACAGTTGTTGGGTGAATTGCTTGCAACACCTTAACCCTCGCCTATATGTAGACGGTAATCTTGGTACAATTGCTCGCGTTCGGAATTCTGCGTTGAATGGACACCAACGACACTTTGACCCCTCGCTTATATTGAAGCGGTAATCTCGGATACAATCGGACGATTGATGCGGTGAAGACGCACACACAACTATATGAATTGTTGTATGATAAGTCAAATTGAATCTCAAAGAAATAACTAAGAAAATACTTAGGAATTCTTGAAAAGAACCAAAAGTAGAGAATAAACTCACAAGTATATTGAATAATAATAATAATGTTAATGTATGTCATATTACATCAACTTGCACCTCTATTTATACTACTCAAAACAATCCAAATCCTAATAGAAATTTATAAACTATAACCCTAATTTATATAAGAAAATAGAAGTCGATTTGGAAAAAGAATTCTAATTAAAAAGAAATCTTAATTACAATAGAATTTAAAATTAAGAATCCAAATAAAATCCTTCACTGCATTAGGATTTCCATAATACTCCTTTGTAAGTAAATATGTTGACTTTGTTAAGAAGATTAAAATTGGGCTTGTATTAAATTGACCCAAATTAATGTCTCGTGTTCTTTTGCCTCCTCTTTGGATTTTCTTACGTTACTTTCCCATTCAAACATCTTGGATCAATCCATTGAGACTTTGTTTGAACCTCTTTGTTCTAGCCTTGCTTGATCCCACGTCCCTTTAGTCTTGTTTGAATCCACGCATGTTATGCCCTCATCATTCCTCTCCTCTTGAAAAGGATTTGTCCTCAAATCGTCACCTACATCAAAGCGGACTTAGATCGATGCGTTAAATGTAACACTAACATTATACTCACTGGCAAATCAATTTATAGGCATTGTCATTTGTCGCTCAAGAACTTGAAATGGACCATCTCCCCTCGGAAGCAATTTTGAGCGTCTTTGAGCAGGGAATCTTTCTTCCGCATATGTAACCACACCCAATCTCCGGGCTCAAAGATCACTTGATGTAGTCCCTTGTTCGCGTGCTTAATGTATTGTTCCGTTCTCAGTTCAATGTTTAGCTTTGGCTCTTTCATGAATCATACTTAACAAGATCGGTCTTTTTCGTTCCATCCATGTTAGTATATTGAAGAAGTGTAGCGGTGATAAATCAATGGTGTCAAAGGATTAAAACCATATACAATTTCAAATGGAGAAAAATTAGTAGCAGAATGAGCGAAGCGGTTATATGCAAACTCAACATGTGGTAAACATTCTTCCCATTGCTTGATATTCTTTTTAATGATAGCACAGTAATAATGCCGATAAAGTCCTATTTACTACTTCAGTTTTATTAGTCGGTTTGTGGATGACAAGTAGTAGAAAATAACAATTTAGTACCCAATTTACGACAAGGTCTTCCAAAAATAACTTAAGAACTTTGTATCTCTATCAGAAACAATAGTTTTAGGCATACCATGCAAACGCACAATCTCCCTAAAGAACAAATCAGCAACATGAGATGCATCATCAGTTTTATGACATGGAATAAAATGTGCCATTTTTGAAAATCTATCCACGACCACAAATATCGAATCATAACCATGCTTAGACCTAGGTAAACCCAACACAAAGTCCATAGAAAGATCAATCCAAGGTTCATTAGGAATAGGCAATGGCGTATACAATCCATGGGGTTGAACACGAGATTTAGCTTGGCGACAAGTAATACATCTATCACATATTCTTTCTACATCCCTTTTCATATGAGGCTAATAAAAATGTTCTTTTAAAACAGCAAAAGTTTTATCAACACCAAAATGTCCCATTAAACTCCACGGCACGCTTGCGTGAGGTGGTCGCCGCCCCCATGTGATTCCCTAACCAACAACTCACGCAAAGAACATGCAGGAATACATAGTTTATTTTCTCGAAACAAGAATCCATCAACTCTAAAGTATTTACCCACAACATTCTTTTCACAAGTTTTAAACTCTTCACCGAAATCAAGGTCATTATCATATAACTCTTTAATTCGTTCGAACCTAAGCAATTTCGTATCAAGAGTATTTAACAAAACATACTGCGCGAGACAAAGCATCTCTGCAACGACGTTCTCCTTACCTTGCTTATATCGAATAACATATGGAAATGTCTCGATAAATTCCATCCATCGTGTATGTCTCTTTTGTTCAACTTGTGTTGACCCTTCAAATATTTCAATGATTCATGATCGGTGTGGATCACAAACTCCTTAGGCCACAAGTAATGTTGCCATGTCTCCAAGGCTCTAACCAAAGCGTACATCTCTTTGTCATATGTAGGATAGTTCAAAGTCGCCCCACTCAACTTTTCGCTAAAAATCGCCCTTTGGTTTTCCTTCTTGCATCAACACGGCTCAATCCCTAAAACACGAAGCATCATACTCGATCTCAAAAGTTTTTAGCAAAGTTAGCAAAATAAGTAAAGGAGCATTTGTCAATTTATCCTTAATCAAATTAAATGCTTTTTCTGTTCATCACCCCACTTGAAGCCCACACTTTTCTTGATGACCTCGGTCGATGGTCTTTGTAATTTCACTAAAATTCGAACAAAGCGTCGGTAGAAACTTGCGAGTCCATGAAAGCTTCAGTACTTGACTCACATTGGTTGGACTCGGCCCGATCCCGGATCATACGTATTTTCTCCTCATCAACTTGGACTCCCTGTGAACTCACAACAAAGCCAAGAAAAACAATTCTATCCGAACAAAAGCGTGCATTTCTCCGTATTAGCAAATAACTTTTCTTTCTAACTACATCTAAAAGCAGATTTTAAATGCAATGCATGATCTTGAAGTTTTGCTATAAATCAAGATATCATCAAAATAAACTATGACAAATTTTCCAATGAATGGACGCATAAAACATGGTTCATTAATCTCATGAAAGTGCTCGGTGCATTAGTTAAACCAAAAGGTAATACTAACCATTCATAAAGAAATAGTATTTAATTTTAAATATTTGTTTTCATTCATCACCTTCTTGCATTCTAATTTGATGATAACCACTTTTTAAATCAATTTTTGAAAATATGTAAGACCCATGTAATTCATCTAACATGTCATCTAAAGCGAGGAATGGGATGTCGATATTTTCTTAGTAATGTTATTTTCTGGCTCGACAATCGATGCACATCCTCCATTTTCCATCCTTTTTCGGCACTAGGATCACGGAACTGCACATGGGCTCATACTTTCTCTCACGAATCCTTTCTCCATCAGCTCGTCAACTTGCCTTTGTAACTCCTTCGTTTCCTCGGGATTACTCCGATAAGCTGGACGGTTTGGAATCGTCGCACCAAGAACAAAATCAATTTGATGCTCAATTCCCGAATAGGTGGTAGTCCATGAGGAAGCTCCTCGGAAATACATATTTGAATTCTGTAAGAGAGAAAAACAACACTCAGGCAAAGAATCATTAGCGTTAGTAGTCAAAAGCGCCTCTTTATCTAGAAGTAAAATCATAGGTCATTTAGAAATCAAAGCTCTTCTCACATCACTCTTTTTGCCGGTATATTTGTTTTTTCTCTTCTTTTTTTTCTCTTTCTTTTCTCTTTTTTTCTTCTTGATTTTCTTTTCTTCACTCTCTTTTCTTTGTACATAATTTTTACGCAAATGAATTTGATCTTCATGTACTTGTTGTGGTGACAAAGGGCCTTAAAGAGATCTTCTTCTTGTCGTGAGCGAATGAATATCGTTAGTAAACCCGTCATATTGAACCCTCTATCAAAGCGCCATGGTCTACCCAACAATATATGTCCGCTTGCATGGGCACCACATCACACAATACCTCATCAATATCTGACCAATAGCAAATGGAACTAACACTGTTTGGTTACTTTAATATACGCATTATCATTGAGCCACCGCAAACGCATCAATTTGCGGATGTTTGGTAGTAGGTAACCCCAATTTCTCCACCATCGTAGTGCTTGCCACATTTGTACAATTTGTCTCCATCTATAACTAAGCAACAAATTTTCCCATTCACAAGACATCGAGTATGAAATAGATTTTCCCGCCCATTCACCGCTGCTCTCCTCCTTAACTTTTGTGTACTAAGTGCTCTTCTTGTAACGAATTTCACCATGTATTGCATCCTCACCTATCTCCTCTAATGGTGGCATAGAATCGGTGTGTCATTATCTTCCCCTCGGTCTCCACATCTCCATTGTCAAGTAACAATATTTTCCTCTGATTTGGACATTGGCTAGAAATATGTCCCCTGCCTTGACACTTAAAACATACAATATCTCGATTACGACTAAAAGAAGGTTGTTCAGTTTTACCTTGAGTTTCTCGGCTAGTTGATCCTTGCTTGGGTTCCACCTTTGGCTTGAACGCAGCTGTCTTTTCCTCTCGCTTTGCCAAATTGGGTCTCCATGATGAACTAGCATTAGATTGTCCGCGTTTTCCTACTCGCCTCTTGAGTTGTTTCTCTATCTTAGTAGCCATATGGACCAGTTCCTCCAACTCTAAATAATGTTGTCGTTCAACCAAGTCTGCAATCTCCCAGTTCAATCCTGCTTGAGAACCTAGCCATCGATGTTTCATTGTCCTCAATCAAGTTAGCCCGATCCTTCAACATCTCCATCTCCTCGTAATATTCATCCACACTCGACTTCCCTGTTTAAGAGTTTGTAAATTACGAATGATCTCCGTTGATAGTATGTTGGTACAAACCTCTTTTTCATTATCGCTTTCATCTCGCCCAAGTTTGTAATCGGCCGCTTCGTCACACCTTCTCCGATTAGTCATTGTCGGTGATCCCACCATATCAATGCATATCGGAAAATTCCGTAATGGCGGTTTGACTTTCTTGAGGTCGAATAGTTATGACGATCAAAGATTCGCTCCATCTTGGTTACCCAATCTAAATAAGCCTCGGGATCACCGTGCCTTGGAAAGTGGAATCTTCATTTTTATGCTATCCAAATTGCCATCTTCTCTGTCCTGACCTCTTCTTTCCCTAGCACCTCCGTGTCTTTGATGTCGGAAATTAGATTCACGATCTTCCGCTGCACTATTGTCCTCACCGTAAGGGTCTTCCTTTCTTGCGTCAGTTTGTTGTGTCCTCGTCTTGTTTTGCATCCCAAGAGTGTTTTGGGATAGCTCAGCCATAGACACCCTCATCTCTTCTAATTGTTCTTCCATTTGCTCTATAGTCTTTCTCAATCTCCGATCCCATTCTTTATGCATTGCTTCCATTTGGAATTTTAATTCAGCTGTCGAAGGTTGTTCCTCATGAGTTCCTTTATCCTTTGAGCTAGACATATTTCCTGCAAAATAAGGGTTAGTAGAAAATAGTTTCCTCACCACTCCCTTACGTGTTTCGCTCGAATCAATGGTCCACTCGTGTATACTCTCAATAATTGGCTTTTACCCTCGATTAATCTCACCACTAAGCCTTTTACCTCAAATATTCTCTCTAATAGGTTCTTATTGAATTCCCTAGGAAAATTCTTGGTTTTACTAATCAATTCGAAATTACTTGTCACGAAACAAAAATATAGATGGTGTAGTTATCGAATACCACAAAATCACCGATCGATTGTCTTGTACTCCTCTTGTAGGCTTCGGACTCGTAAATTGTAGCTCAGTTTGAATTGATGATGATGGAAGCAGTATGAACTCTTGGTTAGAATTTGATGATTTGATGGTGTGCTAAAAATTGGGTTAGCATGATAGAATATGAATTTTTTTTTTTTTTTTTTTTTTTTTTTTGCAATATATATTTCGACAAAAAATTAAAGATAAGTAACTTGCTAGAAAGGCTTAGCTCGATACCAAATGATAGACTCCACGGCACGCTTGCGTGAAGAGGTGGTGGTACCCCGATCGTTTCTACACGGTTGTTGGGTGAATTGCTTGCAACACCTTAACCCCTACTATATGTGAGCGGTAATCTTGGTACAATTGCTCGCGTTTGAATTCTGCGTTGAATGGACACCAACGACACTTTGACCCTCGCTTATATTGAAGCGGTAATCTCGGTACAATCGGCGATTGATCGCGGTGAGAAGACGCCACACACAACTATGAATTGTTGTATGATAAGTCAAATTGAATCTCAAAGAAATAACTAAGAAAAATACTTAGGAATTCTTCAAAGAACCAAAAGTAGAGAATAAACTCACAAGTATATTGAATAATAATAATAATGTTAATGTGTCATATTACATCAACTTGCACCTCTATTTATACTACTCAAAACAATCCAAATCCTAATAGAAATTTATAAACTATAACCCTAATTCTATAAGAAAATAGAAGTCAATTTGGAAAAGGAATTCTAATTAAAAAGAAATCTTAATTACAATAGAATTTAAAATTAAGAATCCAAATAAAATCCTTCACTGCGTGGGATTTCCATAATACTCCTTTGTAAGTAAATATGTTGACTTTGTTAAGAAGATTAAAATTGGGCTTGTATTAAATTGACCCAAATTAATGTCTCATGTTCTTTTGCCTCCTCTTTGGATTTTCTTACGTTAGCCCATTCAAACATCTTGGATCAATCCATTGAGACTTTGTTTGAACCTCTTTGTTCTAGCCTTGCTTGATCCCCACGTCCCTTTAGTCTTGTTTGAATCCACGCATGTTATGTCCTCATCACATTCATTACATAATAGATAATAAATACTATTGTCTTATTAAAGTCTAACTATTACATAAGATAATATAAACTTATTCGGTCAGCTTTCCTTTTCTTTTGTTCTTGCCTGAACCTTCTGGTCAATCACACTTAGCTGAAAATATTTAAATTAAGCAAGAATGAGCATTTGATTGCCCAACAAATAATAATACACAATAAGTATTAGCTGAAAGGATTAAATGTTTTCTTTGAACGACACTTTTACAACGAATCAACAGTTGTGAAGTAAGTTGAAATAATTCTAAACAACATATCAATTCTATGTCAAATTTTTGAAACTACGTATTGACTATAAATGGAGATCAGTCGACAGACTATGAACATTATTTTCAATTTTCAATAAGGTTTACCAAAATTTCATCTGCAAACCATCATAACTTATAGGCACGGGGGTGATCAGTCCGTTATGCCCTGTATTGATCAATACTACATGCAAGAATGATATTTTCGTTCATCATATCCGCCTTAGGCGCACAAAAGTTTTTCCATGTTCGGGATGTTCATACTTAGTCTGGAATCCGAACTAAAACAATTCGGTTAGATGACAATAATGTTTTATCATGTTCAACAATGTTTTTAAATCTATGCCCAGCCGAGTCAAATAGCTTAAACGACCTTTAATTAACGTATACATACTGGAACCAATAAGTATGTATCAACATGTGATTAAATATAATAATTATCCAAGTGAGGACACTTGTATAACCATGCTTAAAAATTAACGAACAAAATAAATATCAGGATTGAGCAATAATACTGCATTGATAAACAATGATCGGATAATTTAAGAACTTGTATGAATACAATTGTTTGGATACATAATCAATAACAATAGATTTAATAATCTGGCATAACGATAACATAATTCTGAAACTTTCTTACTCATGTCCATTGCATAAAGTAAATGCAAGGGTAGGATACTTGCTTGGTCTGCTGCTTACAGTTACGCAACTTAGTTTTATCTTTTATACCGAAACCTATCATTCATAAGTTTGTTCCTTCGATTAGAATAACATACTATAACACATAATACTACTATTTGCAGTCAGCACATAACCTAATCATCTTATCACATAAGTTTAACAGTCATTGGATCACAAACAAACACGTATCTAGTCAAACTATCTAAGTCCAGATCAATTTCTGAAACATTTCGGTGTACCGATGGCCTTATCGGGTAATTATCAAGTCTAAAACTCTATTATGCAGTTCAATATTTATTTAAATAATTTAAATATTAGTCATATTATTTTTCCATGACTTATAATAATTTTTAAACAATTATAATAATTTATCATGATTTTTCAAACACTTGAACCATTATAAAATGATTTAAATATTAAATAATTATATTATCATTAATATTAAACTATTAATGAAACCATTGCCAAAATATTAAAGTTATTTATATTAACTTAAAATATTTTTAAACTATTAATATTACCCTTAAATGATTTTTAAATCAATTAAAATCATTTTAAATAATTATCATTAATATTTAAATATTAATGTATTATTTATTAGAATATTAAAAGTCATTAATTATAACTTAAATATTTTTAAAACATTTTATACCTTTTTAAATGATTTTTAATTCAATAAAACCATTTTTAAATTATTTATTTAATATAATTATTAAATAAATTTATATCATTAATATTAAATTATTAATGAAATTTACCTTTAAATATTAAAAGTTATATTTTATCACTTAAAATATTTTTAAATTCTTTATTTTCATTTAAAATGATTTTTATAATATTAAAATCATTTTAAAACTAATTTATTTAATATAATTATTAAATAAATCTAATATCATTAACATTAAATAATTAATGAAATTTATCTTAAAATATTAAAAGTTATGATTTATAACTTAAAATATATTTAAATACTTTATTATCATTTAAAATGATTTTAATATAATAAAATCATTTTAATTAATTTATTTAATACATTTATTAAATAAATTAAATATCAATAATATTCAAATAAATATTAATATTTATGAAAAATATGTCAAATTATTAAAAGTTATTTTTTATAACTTAAAATTATTTTTGTAATTTTCAGAAATTAATTTCTATTTTTAAATGATTTTTAGAAATTAAATTAATTTTAATAAAACTGTCGCTATAGCCTTTAGCGACAGAAAGTGTCGCCTATTGTGTTCTTGAGACTCAAGAACATTCATATGTCAGTTTCGAGTGACCTACTTTGACCATAAATCATTTACCATGTAATGTGTTTCTGGGCTAGCTATTGATCAGATCTTGTAGTGTTGTGTAACACTACAAGTATCAAGCAAGTTATGGGTTAGATTACAACACACAAGCAAGATACAAAGCCTTGAACAAGCTATCAAAGTTGTTCTTCATTTTCTGGGTTACCCAGAAATGAAGAACAGTTCGACTAGGCATATTTGGGCTTCCACAACTTGCAATCCATGTGATGATTTTGTGATATAAGTGTTGCAGTGTGTAGCCAACATGTCAAGGGCTAGATCTATCACATAAAACACATATAACAATAACAGAATCGTGAGATCTAGGCCGGTCAAACCCTGTCAGAGACAGTGTTCTTGTGTTTTCTGAAAATTCCAAAAAATAGTTTTCGTGATCTTTTATACAACTTTTCCCAGCCACTACCTTCACCCTGTTTAACATTTAGGTGTTCTTAAAGCCTTGATCTATAGTCCATCTACCAATCTACAACTTAGATACAAAACCCATAATAAATCATCAAACAACAGAAAGATCTAGGTGCATAAACTTGCTGTTAGACCGACCTGGAAAATTTATGGGTAACCCAGAAATAGAAAGTCATGGCCAGTCAACGTACTTTGACCTTGAATAACTTACAATCTACACATGATCTGGGCTTGATTCAAGTTTTAGAACACAGATCTCATAGCACACTACATGATCCAACCTTAAAACAACCAAAAACATAAACATACAAATGTCTATGAGGTCTGACATTCATTTTCAGACAACTTTTTCCAGATTTTCAAAAACATCAATTTCGAGCATATAAATGTTATGGATCTACTGTCAAGCAACCTAAATCATCTATTTACATTATAAACAACATGTTTAAACACAAAAATCTAACATCTAACATAGGATCAAAGATCAGATTTCTAGTGTTAGGTTTATACCTTTCTATGAACTAACTTGAATCTGGGCTTCTGATTTGTTAAGAGTGTTAGTGGAGCTTGTTTTGTGACTGATCCACTACTATATTTCGTGGGTTTGAGCTTGAGTGAGTTTGGTTGGGTGTTTGAGAATGAATGAGCTAATAATGGACTTTTCTCTCTCTCATAATCTATATATATTATGTAGATGCAATGTATTGGCTGAGTGAATGACTGGTTGCTGGTATATAATAGCACATGGTGAAGTCAAGAGTTGTTCAACAACTCCAACTTGGCTAGATCTACAAGATTCCTTCAATAATGCAATATATAAGGGCAAAATGGTCTTTTCACTTTTAAATTTAATGGCAATTTTATAACTTCGCAAACCCTTAGGGTTTGACCCTTAGGATTTAACCCTAAGGTTCCACAAATTTTTATTTTTTCTAGGATTTCTAATTAAGACAAAAATGAAAAATTTAGTTTCTAAAAATTACAAATTAGGGTTGCTTAATTTAGTTAGGTTTTCTAAATATATAGAACATGAAAATTAGGTTTAAGCTTTACAAATTATAATTAAGATTGCTAATTTAGCAATTAGGGCTTACAATTTGATAATTAGGGTTCCTAAATAACAATTAGAGTTTTTAAATATTACTTAGGGTTTCTAATAATTAGGGTTTCCCTAATTAAGATTATAATCTAATAATAAATGTCCTTAATCATAAAAACATAACGATTTAACAGTACTCTAGAGCTTGTATTTGACTTTTAAACTAGGGTTTATTAGTTTAATACTAGGGTTTTCTAATACTGCACCATAATTGACCAACCATTATCTATATACACATACAGTACATATTTATAGCACTGAAATATAATATTATTATTCTCATTCCTTATTCAAAATCCAGAATTAGGGTTTTGAATCCATATCCGACATAACTTTCATATACATCATTAATAATTAAGTTAAAATAATTAACTTAACTAATATGAATAAATTCATATAATAAAATAATAATTCTAATAATTATATCATGTATTATTTAAATAATATATAATCATATTTTCATAGAAAATAAATAATAAAAAATATTTTTACTACCAAATTAATTATAACAATATAATTTATAATAATCAATAATTCTTAAAAAATAATTATTTCTAATAATTAATGTAATAAATAAATTTTATTTATCACACACACACACACACACACATATATATATATATATATATATATATATATACACTTTACCTTGTACATATTCCCACCTTTAAAATAAAATAAAAATTATATGCAAAATTTCTTATTTATTTATATAGAAAATATCGGGTTATGTTGCCTCTTTTATAGTTCTAATAAAAGAGTTCTAACTCATGCAAGTATACACGGGTCAACAAGTAATACAGAGTAAGTAAAGTATCGATCCCACAGAGAAAGTTGTTAATCTTAGACTACTATGCATTAAGTAACTCACTATATTTATATGCTAAGACTATGGACTTAATGGTTGATTTGAACTAACTATGATTACCAACTAAAAATAAGAATATAAATGGACTAAATATAATGTGGAAACAATGAGATCCTAACTTCATTCAATATTTCGCTTAATCGCCATATGTCATGCAAGAAGTGTTCACATATCACAGGATAATAGCCAAGAGCACAAAGAGAGTTATAACCATTTTCCAATGCACTATAACCAACTCACATATCATCTACAGATGTTAAAATCTATGTAATCACCAATACCATCACAATTACCATATTCCTATGCGCAATTGTAATCCTATTGATTTTAAGCACAACCCTTATACAAGCTCATATGGTGAAACAGTATATTCCTATCTGATTCACAGAATATGCAAGACTTACTCTAGCCCCATATTCGCATGCTATCATGATTTCACTCCATAGTCATATGTTCATTTCCAATTCCATACGAATACTAACACGAATGATTATCAGTCATTCATACATGCAAGACAACCACGATAGATAACCCATATGATATGCAAAACAAATCTAACACTTAGATGTACAACCAAACTACATATTAAAATCCGTTAGAATCCCATAATGGAGTTTAGTTCATGACTGAACCAAAAACCATTACGGGATCAAGGTTAAACATGATCAATAAACAGACGAATAAGAGTAAGAGAGAAAGAACAATCAAACCCAATCGCTGAATAGTAATCAATGATTAACTATTAAAAACCCCAAAGAATTCCATTAACAATAATCAAAATCCACAATGGTGAAGTATTCCAAGAAGAGGAAGAGAAATAGACGTTATGGCTCCGTTCTCCGTTGGAATCTCCTACAAAGTGTAAACCCTAATTGCTACTATGAAAAGTACGTAATAAAAGTCAAGTATGCTCTCTGACACACGTCAGAATCGTTTTATACCACATCACACATCATTAAGTTGAGAAATAAAAATAAAACAAATTATAACATCAGCATCGCGCGCGACCGCGCGCGTCCCTAGTGTCTCTGGCTCGCGACCGCGAGACTCAAAGTAAGTTCAAATTAAACCAGACGTCCTCTCGAGCGGTTGTGCACTCATGCCTCGCGGGTGCTTGACTTGCAGAAAATTCCCATGTAAAGCTCAGACTTTCGCACGGGCGCTGAGTGCGCCTTTATCTTTGCCTTGGCTACCTGTGTCCTCCTGCAATTCACGAGTGCGGTTTCGCTTCTGCTGCGCACTTGCTTTAATTCTCATGCTTGCTTGATTTCCATGCCTCATTGTACCCCTATGCCATACACATCCTCGCATTTCAACTAGCCTTCACGCATCCGCTCACCGATACCTCGAATTCCACCAAAATGAAGCCGATTCCTCAGTGAACTATCCAGATTCCAGAACATAGTTTCAAACCAAACCATGGACATAACATCATACACTCAGATAATTTCGGAAAGCTATGAAGACGATCTACAATGTAAGCTAAGTTCCAAACCAAGAACATGAAGTAACATGAAAGCCCAAATGATATCCGGATTGCCTTTTCTTTGTGTTTCCTTACAATAATCGCTCACACCACTTCCAAACATAAAATCTACAAAATAAACACAAAATGCATGAAAAGTAACTAAGACACATGAATATAAGCAACTAATTCAAGTAAAAGATACCGGATAAATGCATGAAAAATCCACTTATCACACCCCCAAACTTAAACCGTTGCTTGTCCTCAAGCAACAACAATGCTAATGCAATCTACATGCCATACAAGCTACACTACTATGACAATGAATCCCCAGATTTCTAGCCATGTTAAGAATTCCAGTAAGTCATGCCTCAGAGAAATATCAAGATCCAAGAACAAAGCATCAAACTAAGCTAAAGGCATAATGACATACAATCATATAATCCTAACTTGCTATAAAGATGCTGTGTGTGTGTGTGTGATGTGTTCACAGATAAGCGTGACAAAGGTGAAAATACCACATGCTTTATTGCTTAAGGTAGAAAATTGAAGTTTAACTCAAGAAGTGCATATACTAATGAGACATCAACTACTCCAACACATCAATACACACTAAGGTTCAACAATGGGTTTATTCTGCTCTGTTTTTACTCACGAGGGCGATTCTCTCACTTTCCCGCAGTGTTTATTGATTTTTTTTATAGCGAGTGCGTTTTACGCTCCATCTCACTTTCCATTTCCATTTAAACCAGTGCGTTTTACGCTCCATCTCGCTTTCCATTTCCATTTAAACGAGTGCATTTTACGCTCCATCTCGTCCCAATAGCAAGCATACCCATGTGTTCTCAAAGTTTGAGTATACGTGTTTTATAGTACATGTCTCACTTCCTACACAATTCTATCATTAAAACAACATTTTTTCTCTCAACAGAACAAGCATGTTAATCTTAACCAACAAGCAAATAGAACATTTTTGTCTTTACTGGTAACATCTAAATAGCAAGCATGAATTATATCGTATAAAATTATAACTAAGCTCAAGATATCAACCAAATTCAAAAAATCTATCAAATTTCTATGTCATCATTGGCCAAATTAGAATTTAACTAATTTGAAAACACAGGATTATGCAATTTTATGCAACTAAACACATACTAAGTAAACAAGACAAAAGAAAACTAAAAAAAAAATAGATAAAAAAAAAAAAATTCATACTAAAATACCCCGACTATGCAACTTAAACATGCAATCAATCTATATGCAACTAACTATATGCAACAACTACTCACTACAACCCAATACCCCCAAACTTAAAATAAACAATGCCCTCATTGTAATTAAAATTGAAAGAATACTCCCCTAAGTGGAAATGTCATCTCCGTTCGCCTCCTCATGATCCGCTAGTATATCAGGCGATGGCTAAGTTTGAGATATTCTGTAGTTGGAAACTGAGTGTGGGCTTCTAACTGTCCGAATGCTTTAGTCAAAAATTCTAAGAATTCAACAATTTTTTTTTTATTTGATTGAGCTAGCTATGTGCTATGCTTAGCATGTTCGCTTTGTAGGGTCGCTGACCTCGCGACCACATGCTTTAGCGACTTGAGTTTTGACTTGTTTGATCACGAATGCTTATAGAAATTGGATTGAACACGAGAGGAGAAACAATCAAACTATTATTAATACTTACCACTATCTAACCTCTACTAAATATGGAAATGTAAATAAGAATTAAACAAGGAGGAGAAAGATTGGATGGGGTGCCTCCCATCTAGAGAGCTCGACTTATAGTCCAGATAATTTGGACTCTTTTCTTGCCGCTATCCAATTCCTCTACGATAAGATAAGAACCCTCCATCCATTAGAATCGCTATGTGCTTTGGTAGGTTCCCCATCATGAGAATTTGTGAATTGAAGCCACCTAGCATATTTCCTGTACATGATGTCCCTAGTTCCATTGCAATGCCATGTACTTCTCCCGTTGTATCTGTGAATAGATTTTTGCATTGAGGCATGAAAGATTCAACGGGATTTTCTTCTTCTATTATCTCTTCCGTAGCCCACCATGGTTTGTAAGAGGCCTCATAATCGCAGAAATTATTGCTTTAGATGTAACTACCAAGGGGACATGGGTGTGCAAAGTTCACTGAATTTTTAACTCTAATTGAGAAGGCACTTGGGGTATTATACAAGTCAGCTCATGTTCTTTATTTTCCATACCCCAGTTGTCTCCTCAATGTCCATTCCTTTCAGTTCATTCAGTGGCATGTACACTTCTAGCTCTCCATCGATTTCATCATCCATGTCATAGCACCAATTGTTTGGAGGGCGATTGTTCAAGGCTTTGAACATTTGATCCATATGATTTTGAAGCTTTCGAATTGACCTCTCTTGCTCAATCATCTTCTCCTCAGTTGATGCTACAACTTTGAACCACAAATCCTCCGATCTTGAATTATCTTGTTCAGTTTCAAAATCCATGTATTGATGACCATTCACTGAGGAGTTAATGAGTTGTTCCATCTGCCTGTTAAGATTTTGGCTTGATAACTCCTGACTCATCATCGTCTCTCCATGGCCTGCTATGCTTTTTGACATGAATTCATTCAACTCTGCATTTTCTCCTTGTTGCATTGGAGGTGGATATGAGAAATTTGATGGATATATTGGACTTGAGATGCAATATTGACCTTGATAGTTATAACCCCTTTTATAATCTGGGTGATACCCCCAACCTTGTTGATAATCAGGATAAACATCGTTGTTGAAGTAATCAACCCCAAACTGCACTTGTCCAACCTTGATGTTGCATTGATAACTCGGATGCTCGCCAGCATAGTATTCACATGTAACTGCTATCTCTCGAGCGCGTTGGGCTGCAAGAACATCCAACCTCTCTGAAAGTGTTGCAATCTGTTCTGACAATGTAGAAAATACATTGAGTCCTTCAGGTCTTGTGTCCCTTGGTTGAATCCTATTTGCATAAGGCCATTGATAAACAAAGTCATCCATGGTACCCTCTAACTGTGCTTGTAAATTTATGCGCACTCTTGCTTTCCAACCTTTTTCATTTATATTATCTTGTCTTTGGTGTTAACTCTAAATTGGAAGATCGTGTGTGCATAAAACTTTACAAGTACTGTAAATTAAAAAACAAAATAAAATAGAAATGAGAAATGAATGTAATTGTCTAAGTCATACAATCTGACTTTTAAACTAATGATAATTATCTAAATTAACGCCTTTCCCGAATCTACTGGCAAAAACTTGTTGCCTCTTTTATAGTTCTAATAAAAGAGCTCTAACTCATGCAAGTATACACGTCAACAAGTAATGTCTGAGTAAGTAAAGTATCGATCCCACAGAGAAAGTTGTTCTGATTTCTACATTTAAGGATGGTCCAACCTTTTGTCGATGATTTGGGATTCAAGTCTTAATCCCATTAAACTTCTATTTACCCATGCCTCCAAATTGGCCTCATCCACTCTAGCCATTCTAATAAGTTCCTTAAGGGTGGAAATTTTTAACTCCTGAATTCCCAACCTTATTTCATCCTTCAATCTTGTGACGCCCTCCGAATTCAGGTACTTGAAACCTGAACTCGGTGCTTCACGATACCATTTCTATGAGCGAAATAATAATAATAATAATAATAATAATAATAATAATAATAATAATAATAATAATATAAACTTTAAACTTAACTTACATACATCAGAGTTTTCTAATCCCAAGTACGCAACGTTAAATACATTCATTACATAATAGATAATAAATACTATTGTCTTATTAAAGTCTAACTATTACATAAGATAATATAAACTTATTCGGTCAGCTTTCCTTTCCTTTTGTTCTTGCTTGAACTTTTTGGTCGATCACACTTAGCTGGAAACATTTAAATAAAGCAAGAATGAGCATTTGATTGCCCAGAAAATAATAATACGCAATAAGTATTAGCTGAAAGGATTAAATGTTTTCTTTGAACGACACTTCTACAACGAATCAACAGTTGTGAAGTAAGCTGAAACAATTCTAAACAACATATTAATTCTATGTCAAATTTTTGAAACTACGTATTGACTATAAATGGAGATTAGTCGACAGACTATGAACATTATTTTCAATTTTCGATAAGGTTTACTAGAACTTCATCTGCAAACCGTCATAATTAACTTCTACAAACGGGGGGTGATCACCCGTTATGCCCTGTATTGATCAATACTACATACAAGACCGATATTTTCGTTCATCATATTCGCCTTAGGCGCACACAAGTTTTTCCATGTTCGGGATGTTCATACTTAGTCTGGAATCTGAACCAAAATAATTCGGTTGGATGACAATAATGTTTTATCATGTTCAACAATGTTTTTAAATCTATGCTTAGCCGAGTCAAATAGCTTAGACGGCCATTAATTAACGTATACATACTGGAAACCAATTAGTATGTATCAACATGTGATTAAATCACTACAAGAAAACCAGTCATTGCCGACGGCCACTACCGTCGCCTATGACCATAGTGCCGTCGGCATTGAGGTCATTGGCGACGGTAGATGCCGTCGGTAAACCCGTCGCCCCACAGGTCGTCGCCCCTGGCTCCCGTCGCCAGCCGTCGGCATCATTGTCATTACTGACGGCTATCATCATGACAGCATAATGGCAATGATAATTTAAATGACGATGCCGATGGGCCATCGTCAAGAAAGACCCATAAAATTTTTGAGGAAAAACTTCATTACCAGGCATTTAACCGCGCCGTGAATGACTTTTATAGCCGTCGCAATGACCTTTACCCATATCTCGTCCCTATATGTCATTGGCGATTTATGATAAATAGCCGCCATTACCCCGTCTTTTAAGAATGACTACATATATTTTGATTTTTTTTTAAAATTTCAAAATTTCCCTGCTCATTTACAAATATACACCTGTTATAAACTAATAACAACCATCAAATAACAACTATACCTGTTATAAACTAGTAATCCAAATCAAATATATAGATCAAAAATATAATGGTGCTTCAGATCAGAATAACCCGATATTTTCTATACAAATAAATTATAAATTTCAGTATATAAATTTTTTTTGTATTTATTAAAATAAATATGGGGAATATGTGCAAGATAATGTGTATATGTATTTATGTGATATACTTATTACATGAATGATTTTAAATAATTTTATTTTAGAATTATTGATTGTTATAAACTATATTATTATGATAGTTAATTTAATAGTAGAAATATTTTTATTAATTACTTTCCATGAAAATATAATTATATATTATTTATATAATATATGAAATGATTCTTTTAGAATTATTATAATAATTATTTTATTATAGGAATCTTTATGCAGATTATTAAGTTAATTATTTTAACTTAATTAATAATGTTAAGTATTGATGAGATAAATCAAATATGGAATCCAAACCCTAATTTTGGATTTTGATCAAGGAATGAGAACAATAATATAATATTATTTATATTTTAATTTTTCAGTGATATAATTATATATTGTACGTATATGGATTGACAATGATTGGTCAATTATGGTGTTATGTGACAAACCCTTGTATTACTGTGTGAAACCCTAATTACAAATTTTAGGAACTAATTCTATTTTATTTTAAACCCTAAATAAAAGCTTCGTAACCTAATTATACATTAGGTGAGACAATTAAATAACCTAAGGGTTATGGTAATAAGGAAGGGTTAGTATTTAATATGTATACTAACTTAAGTGGATAATCTTGTTATTTCAAGTGACTAATAATTTTAAACCTATTTCTAGTAAACCTAGTTAGGTTATGAGCTAAAGTCATATGTATAAGTAATTAAATTTCATAAGATTGGGAATGGAAACCCTAAATAAATAATTTGGGTAGCATATATTAAAATTGTTAGACTATGTTTATTACATGGCCCAAAACAATTAAAGGAGAAGCCCAAAAGAAATAAAATACAAGCCCAAACTTAGTCCACTTGATTAAGGGTATTTTAGACCTTTGATTTATCTAATTTATGCATTAAAATAAAAGCTAAATGAAGGAATTAGTGGGCATTTATATAGCTGGCCCTATTAGGCCTTTTAAGGCAACTAATTAAGCTAAACAATGTCCATAATTAGTAACTCTTACACACAAGTACATGGTTGTCAAGCTCTCATTGGTTGCAAATCTATTAAGCACCTTTAATCACATGATTAGGTTCATTTGGAAGAGATAAGGTGAAGCATTTTATCCAAGGGACAATAAAAGTATGGGGGATAATAGTTAATCACCCCATTCATTTTCTAGATCATTTTGCATTTTTCTCATTCTTCTTCTTCTAATTTTTCTCCCAAGCTAGCAACTTCAAGAGAGAGAAAAGAGAGAGAGGTTCGACCATATATATATAGAGAGAGGAGTGCTAGTTTGTTCATGCATCCTAAGTTAATCACTTACTTTGGTAGATCAAGGAAGGTTGCCATTAAATCAAGGTATAACCTAACCATCATCTTCTTCTTCTACTTTGTTTTTTTTTTGCTTGAGTTTTGTTGGGGTTATGAACAAATACTCAAGATACCCTAGTCCTACATATCATCATGTATGGAACTAAGTATCTTGAGTGTTAGATCAAAGGCTTAGATGAAGAATATGAGCATATGTTCTCCAAGGGTGAAAACTCTTGTTTTCTTCCACTAAATCTTGTATAACTAAAGTTTTACAACTTGGATTTGTGATCCGTCGAGAAGGGGGTGCTAGATTCATGAGTTATCTAGTAAATTCAAGTGATAGAACACAAATCTAGCAAGTTTTGAAACCTTTAAATTTGATTTCCCAAAAGCAGTCCACTTGGAATGTTAAGGGTTCAAAAACCCTAAAATAGCTTCTGTCCCATTTTTCTTGGGACTGTTTCGGACAGTTTCATGTCTCTTAAAAATCTAGGAAAATTCACAGAGGTACCTTGAGAAGTTATCTACATTTAGGAAAAAGAACGGATACGTTTCGAGTTATAGATTGTGAGTAATGACTATTTCCGTAAAGGACTCTTAAAACTTTACCTTGAATATCTCTTTGTGTATACCTTTGGAAAATTCGAAATGTTTACTGATGAGTTCATATATTTTAGGAGAGAATACCCTGAAAATTTCAGAATTGTCTGAGCAAAACTCCATTTATGAAAAATGAAGCAAGATCCGAGTGTTTTGGGAACTTTAAAATTAGTAAATCATTTTCTAAAATTCCAGAAAAATTTGAGGATTCTTGTGGGTTCATATTCTGTCAAAATACAGAAGCTGCGAATTTTTGGAATCCGTTTGTTAGTTTTCCTAAAAATGATTAAGTTATGAATAAAAAAAATGAATAATTAAGGGATGTTTTAAATAAGAAAAATGTAATTTTAATGCTTGAATACTCCTAATATATAATATTATGACCATTTTAGGGAATTTTGGTAATTTATAATAAGAAATATTATTTATGACCTTTTATGGATATTAAATAAATGATTTTATAAAGGGTGAACAATTAAAATAAATTGTTTATTGATCTAATAAATTATTAAAATGTTATTATGATATTAATAATATTAGAATATGATATTGTTAAGTAAATAAAAATAATAAGATTAAAACTTTATTAAAATATTATTAAATAGTTAATCATATTTGATTTAAAATATTAATAAATGATTAAAGTATTATTAAATAATTAATAATATTAGATTAAAATATTAATTTTAGATTAAAATATTATTAAAAGATTAATAATATTAAATTAAAGTATTATTGGATGATTAAAATATTATTAAGTAAATAATAATATTCGAGATTAAATAAAATGTTATTAATGTAATAACATTAGTAAAGGAATAAAATATTATTAAATGATCAATAATATTAGTAAATAAATAAAATATTAATACTATTGGTAAATGAATAAAAGTATTATAAGTAAGATATTATTAAAATAATACTATTAATGCATGATTAAAATATTATTAAGATGATTAATAATATTAGTAAAGTATTAAAATATTATTAAGAGTTAATAATATTAGTAAGTAGCGAATAAAAGTATTATTAGCGAACTAATAATACTAAGAGGTGAATTAAATAATATTAGTAAATGAATAAAATATTAATACTATTGGTAAATAAATAAAAGTATTATTAATAGTTTAATAATAATTAAATGATAATAGAATTATTTGATATTTAAATTATTTAATAATGATTTGGTGTTTGAAAATTCATGATAAATTAATAAATGTTTATTTAGTCATTTAAAATAATATGGTCGATACTTACGGATATTGAGCGCTAGAATGAGAGTCTTAGACTCGATAATTGCTCGATAAAGTCGCCGATGCAAGCATATTTTAAATTAATCCGGACTTAGATATTTTGATTGTATTAATGTTTGTTTGTGATGATCGATATTTGTTGAACATGTGTGATAATGTGATTAGATTATGTCTTGTTGTGAAATGCGATCTTATATGTTATAGTATATTGTTCAAATCAAACGAATGATCGATTAATGATAGGTCGTGATATAAAAGATTAAACTATGTTGCGTGTTAAGTAGCGGTAGCATCGTGCAAGTATCCTACCTTTGCATTTCCTTTATGCAATGGACATGAGTAAGAATGTTTCGTAATTATATTATTCTTGTATGCATTATCAATTCTATATTATATACGCCATTGATTATCAACATGTTAGTATATGGTAATTGAGGATATATATATTACATTCGTTAGTTTCTATAAATGGTTATCAAGTGTCCCCACTTGGATAATCATTGCATTTAATCACATGTTGATACACCTTTGTCAATTACCCGTATATATATATGTTGAAGTATAGATTATTCTTGAACAAGATAAAATCTTATTATTATCCAACCGAATTGCTTTGGTTTGGAACCCCGACAAGTATGAACATCCCTTAAATGGGAAAACTTTTATGCGCCCAAGGCGGACAGAGTGAACGATCCTATCGTTCTTGCATGCAATGTTGATCAATACAGGGTACAACGGGCTGATCACCCCCGTGCCCGTAAGTTATGACGGTTTATAGATGAAGTTCCGTTTAACCTTTTCGAAAATGAAAACAATATTCATAGTATATCCCCTTAACCCTATTTGTAGTAAGTACCTAGTTTCAAACATTTTGAAAGAGGGTTGTTATGTTATTATTATCGGTTCAGATTACTTCACAACTATTGATTTGTTGTAGAAGGGTAGTATAAAGAAAACATTTAAATTCTTTCAGCGTGTATATATATATATATATATAATTGTTATTACTTGCTGGGCACTCAAATGCTCATCCTTGCTTAATTTAAATGTTTTCAGCTAAGTGTGAACAACCTGAAGGCTCTGTTAAGAACAAGGAAAAGAGAAAGGTTGCTGAATGATTTCAATGTTATCTTATGTAATAGTTTAATATTATTAAGACAATGTTATATATTTATTATCATGTATTGTAAGGAATGATTAAAGGAGGTTACGTACTTGGGAGCTAGACTTTGATAATTATGTAAAGCAAGTTTAATATTTATATTATTGTTATTATTATAAGTATTATTCCGCTCATAGAAATGGTATCGTGAAGCACTGAATTCGGGTTTCAAGTACCTGGATTTGGGGGCTCTACAGGTACAACTCAAAAATTGTACAAATATATACATGAAACTCAGAATATAACATAAACTAAATTAACTACAACCCGTCGCTTGTCTCCATGTCATTGAGTTAGCGGTCATCACCTCATCTTTGGAGGAGGTCGTCGTCATCAAGTCGATTGGCATCATCGCCTCAGATCAAGGAGGTCGCTCGTCATCGCTTCGGCGGTCATCACCAGTGCCTCCACCTCCACCTCCACCTCCACGAGTATCGTCAACAAGACCCTGAAAAATTAAAATACTAATAACAAAATCAAAATGAAAACATATTTACATTATTTTAGTTTGTGTTCTTCAAGTTAGGCGGATGGGACTCGAACTCGGGCTCCGTATATCGGAATCGAGTCCCATCAGTTGTAACGCGTGTCTATTGCCTATGTGGTGCTATTGCCTGTGTTTGCGTGACAACTGGATGACCGAGGCAGGTTTTGGTCTCTTTTTTGACTATTTGTCTAAGTTTTCTCAAGTTAGGCGAACGGGACTCGAACTCGGGCTTTGTATATCAAAATCGAGTCCCGTAAGTTGTGATACGTGCCTATTGCCTATGCGATGCTATTTCCTATGTTTGCGTGTCAATTGGACGACCGGGGCGGGTTTTGGTCTCTTTTTTGATTATTTGTCTAAGTTTTCTCAAGTTAGGTGGACGGGACTCGAACTCGGGCTCCGTATATCGGAATCGAGTCCTGTCAGTTGTAACACGTGTCTATTGCCTATGCGGTGCTATTGCATGTGTTTACGTGTCAACTAGACGACCGGGGCGGGTTTTGGTCTCTTTTTCGACTATTTGTCTAAGTTTTCTCAAGTTAAGCGGACGGGACTCGAACTAGGGTTCCGTATATCGGAATCGAGTCTCGTCAGTTGTAACGTGTGTCTATTGCCTATACGGTGCTATTTCCTGTGTTTGCATGTCAACTGGATGACCAGGGCGTGTTAACTAGTTATTTGATAGTTTATATAAGCAATATAATTACAAATAAGGAAATACATCAATAATAAGTTTTACCTGTCGAATATGTAGAGGAAATATGTTGGCCAAGAAAACTGCACATACACGGATGGCCTCCTCTCGGACTACACCCATGAGGTCGTCAGCGGCAGTTGCAGGATCTATGGAGCCGTGGACAACCTCCTGAGAAAGTTGGTAGATCTGCTTTGATGCGTGATGGTGCACTTTTGCACGCGACCTTTGCTTTCGCCATGCACCCTCATGATCCTTTGAAGAAGTCGTCATATAATGAAGGGCCGGCGCCTGATCCACTCACACCACTACCTCCGGTGGGTGGGCGATGTTGAGATCTCGCAGCAGGGACTATAGTGTAGGCTGGGACACCAGTACTACCTCCACGGCCCCCACGGCCTGAACTACCAGCACGTCCACCACGATCGCCGTGTGGTGTACGCGCCATATCTGTATATATATACTATCACATGATCATCCAGAAGATAATATGCGAATACAACTAAAAGGATACAAACACAAATATTAGAATCGTCATGCACATACAACTTGAAGGATACAATATGTGGATATATATAACTAAAAGGAAACAACTATGACATTTGAATACAACTAAAAGGATACAATTTCACCAAAGTGGAATATGACCTATTGTTTAGGGTTCTAATTTATATTTAAGCCTAACTAAAAAGAAACAACTATGACATTTGAATACAACTAAAAGGATACAACATGCAGATATAACTAAAAAGAGACAGTTATTACGTTTGAATACAACTAAAAGGACATAAAGAGTACATACTCCTAATCATTTATATCATCAAAGCCATCAATATCAGAATCGTCATCTTCGAGCAGTAGATCTTCACTATCGTTGTCATCACCATCTTCGTCATCCTCAACGATTTCTTCAATTATATCTACCTCCTCAACCACATCGTCTTCACTTTCGATAGCGACAACATCATCCTCTTCTTCACTAGACTCATGACTAATAATTGTCACATCAGCAGGTGTGACACTAGTAGACTCGACTTCTAAAGTTTAATCATCTAGATGAGGAGTTGTGCCTTGAAAACCATAGGCTTTGGTGGTTATAACAGCATGCCATGGGCTTGCAATAGTCTTAACACTCCGCGTATAGTACACCTGTGTTGCTTGACTTGCTAAGATAAAAGGCTCATCCATATACCATCGTGATCTTAGTTTTGACTTAACGTTAATAATCACGAATCACGATTTTTTTATCTACTCTAACTCCATTCTCAACATCAAACCAATGACAATTGAAGCAAACTAATTCTTTATGACCCCAATATTTGAGAACGAAAACTTCTAGCAATCGTCCATACAAGTCATCCCAAATGTAATGTAACAACAACACCAGAATCAGCAGAAACGACTTCCCCAATATCACAACACTTAAATCTGTAACCGTTGACAATGCAGCATGTATAAGTATCTACAGATCTTTCAGGGTCTTCGGCTATAAGCTTTAGCCGATTGTCAGCTAACTCATCTGTGAGGACCAAATGTACATTAACACAACATATTCTAAAGTTAATTACGCCATAAGAATAAATCTATGATTATAGATTCATTGAACTTGTAAAGGTTAGACTTACCTGATCTTTAAACCATTGCACAAATTGTGCATTTCTCAAATTTTGCAAATCCCCGTCCGATATACTCGGATTCGCTTCACGTACTCAAAGATCATATATGACCGCAAATACGCTTAAATACTTAATGTGTTTGTAAAGGAACCTCTCCCAGTTACACCAGACATATATAGTTATGACTACTTACTTAATGTATGGCACTACTTCATTCATGTTGGCAAGTGCATAAAATGTGGCAGCTGCATACTCATTATCGGTCAAGAATCGCATTTTTTCCCGCCTAATGGGTGTATAGGATGACTAAAGGCCGTTAATTCTCCATTTTCCTCGTGCGCAACAGCCTCATTCCTACGTAAGTGATTGTGCTTCGTTTGAACATTCGGTTTAAAGTACAATGAGCAGAAATTAACAAGTTCTTCTATAACATAACTTTCAGCGATTGACCCCTCTACACGGGCTCTATTCTTCACCTTTTGCTTTAGACGTCACATATACCTATGTGATATATAGATTAGCAAACAAGAATTCTAAGTTAACCGTATTAAAAACATTAATGTCATTACCTCTCGAATGGATACATCAATCTATATTGAACGGGACCGCCAAACTTAGCTTCGTATGGCAACTGAATAGGCAAATGCTCCATTGAATCAAAAAACGATGGAGGGAAGATCATTTCTAACTTGCATATTATTTCTACTATCTGCCTCTCCATTCTATCTATGTCTTTGAGCTGGAGCTCCGTCAAGCATAGATCTCTGAAGAAATTAGAAAGCTCTGTCAGTGCTTCAACCACACGTTTTGGTAATAAGTTGATAAATGCCACAGGGATCAACTTCTGCATGAATACGTGACAATCATGACTTTTGAGACCCCGAAACTTTAGCTCTTCGACTTTACAACACCTTGCTATATTCAAAGAATATCCATCTGGGAGCTTCAGTCCACTGATCCAATTATATATCAATATCAATTGTTCCCTGGTCAAAGTATATTCAGCTTTAGGCGTTACCATCTTACTACCCTCCTGATACAGCCACAGATCTTCCTTAATGTTCATTTCTACCAAATCAAGTGTCGACATGTTGTTGTCCTTTGTTCTACCAATAGCATCTAGGACTGTATAAATAATGTTATCAAATACGTTCTTCTCCGTATGCATCGGATCTAAACAATGACGGATGCAGAGTGTAGTCCAATAAAATAGGTCAAAGAACATGGATCTGTGTGTCTAGTTGTGAACCTTGGCGTAACCATAAGCTCGCTCTAATATTTGATTCTTCCCTGGAGGTGGAAACTTCAAACGACTAATCCAACTCGACACTGCTGACCCAGAAAGACGGCCAGGTACTTGATGTTTCTCTATTTTTGGATTAAATTGTCTACTCATCCGTCGATAACGATGTTTAATCGGCAAAAACTGTCTGGATGTTGCAAAGAAACTCATTTTCCCCCCATGTTTGAGCCGCATAGCTTTAACTGACCCCATGCACACGGGACATGACAAGTCCCCGTGAGTCGACCATCCACTGATCCTTCCTAACGTCGGGAAGTCATTTATTGTCCACAGTAAAGCTGCCCTCATGTCAAAGTTCTGTTTAAGAGATACATCATAAGTTTGAACCCCTTTTTCCCACAACATTTTCAACTCATCAACTAACGGTCTGAGGTATACATTGATGTCTTTACTCGGACTCATATCACCCAGAATCAGTAAAGGCATGAACATGTAGGGATCTTTAATGCACATCGAAGGCAGGAGGTTATACACCACAATAATCACCGGCCAAGTTGAGTAGGGCTTTGTGTAAGACCCGTTAAACGGATTAAACCCATCCGTAGCAAGTCTAAGCCTAACATTGCGAACCTCTTTAGCAAATGAGGGGTGCTTGTTATCATAATTTTTCCACTTAAGCCCATCTTCCGGGTGCTTCAGTTGACCTTCAACTATGTCCCGTGTAGAGTGCCACCTCATATCCTTGGCGGTATGTGTCGACATGAATAACCGCTGAAGCCTCGGGGCAATGGGAAAGTAACGTAAGATCTTTCTCGGCACGTCTTTTCCCTTTTTCTTGCGATGTTCACAGTATCTACTTGTACCACAAATATCACATGACCTCTTATCTTTATTGACATCACCGTAATACAATATACAGTCATTCTCACAAGCATCAATCTTCTCATACCCTAGATTGAGCCTTTTGACCATTTTCTTCACATCATAGTACGACTCCGGTAACTTATTGCCTGCAGGTAAGCACTCATTGACAATGCTTAACAGTTCATTAAAACCTCTCTCGCTACAGTCATGCTCGTTCTTGAAGTGTAAAAACTTAGTCACGACAGATAAGACGGTGTGCTTTTCGTGCCCGTCATACAGTGGCGTCACTACTTCATGCAATAACTCATAGAAACCCTTAGCCCCATCATTCGGCTCTTGCTCGATGCTACTATCATCCACGCTCAGTATTCCATTTGGAAGTATGAACCAAATGACTTCATTATCATGTTAATGATGATCAAAGGTTTCGTCACCTCCGGATTCTGATTCTGATTCATGTTCATCCAACCAGGTTTTGTAAGACCCCGAAATTTTTAAATAAAAAGGAATTTTCTTTATTTATTATTTTGAAATAGTAAGGGTTGATTTGATTAATGTGGATAGTTAAGGGTTAAATACGCAAATATTTCAAAATAAGCAAGTGGTTATAAAATATTCATTATCGTCGGGGAATATTCGTTTGGTCGTGGAATATTAAATCTTTGTCGGGGAATATTAAATGATTTGTAGCGACCATGTGTGGGCCCCATAACTTGAAAGCGATTGGATGAAGAAAATGACAAATATAAGTTGTTTTTAAATAACAGGCGTAGTTATTGCAATTATCATTGTTGGAATACCCTAGGTGGTTAAAACACACTAATCTGGCGTTGTTGAAAGCGATTAAACACGGTATTGCACCAATTATTAATTCTTACGTAAGAAGGCACTACTCAATAATGGTTACTGATTAATTCGCATTCGGTATTTTATTTTATTGATTCAATAATTCTTTGCGTTGATATTTTATATTCTTTGTTGTTTCAATAATTGTCATTACGGTATTTTTCATTATCGAAGCAATAATTCATATTATCTGAATAATATTATTAGATAACATTATTGGCAATGTCTAGAAAGTTCGCATCTAAGGAGAGGTTTGGTCACCTAATTGCGGCAAGAAGAAGAAATTCTTATTGGAAAGCCCCTCTTCCAAGAGGCTGCACGGTTGTCAATATTGTGATTACGTAATATTATTTATGAATAATTAATTATTGATTCATATGATGAGAAAAATATTGATTTTATGTGGATATAGATGGAGAAAATTTTTATAGTGACAATTGTTGAAAATTGAAATTTTATCTTTTTACGATAAAATAATTCATTTAAATATATTATTTTAATAATATATTAACGGTGATATTTTTACAATGAATGTGGGATATATGAGTATACGAGGAGGAAGAGTATTTTTGTTGCAATAAATGTTTAAAACATGTTAAACATGTCGGTGGACCCCATTTATTGACTGAAATTTGATTATAGCCTGTAAAATCGCCCGTTTGTAGATTTTGGTCGATTTCTGTTTGGAATTTGGAAAAACTTTCTTCTGTAAAGTTGTAGAGAATTGAATTTCCTATAAAAACTCGCGAGATTCGAATTTTCTGATGAAAGGGCTATTTATTATGAATTATTGAAGCTCTGAAGTTCTGAAATAATTAATTTTTGGAAGTTTTAATTGTTTTATTTAAGAAAAACGTTTTTTTGCAATCCCACATGTGATACAAATGTGCTGAATTCAGTTGGTCTAAGGTGGGCTTGAATTTGTTTAATTATATTATTATTTTATTAAATTTTTTACGCTTTGGTGTTCTAAAGCATTTTCCTATAAATAGGGTGCTTAGGTTAGAATTGAAAATCACACGTAAGCTGAAGTTTTCTCTCTCTATATTATCGAAGCGTATTCTTGTGAGTATTTTGAGTATACTTTGAGTATTGCTAGGCGGTGCAAGTTCCTTCAAAGACTATATACGGTATTCTAGCTAGAAATCTTGAGTCTTTCGAGGTAAGGGATATTATTTTTTCAGTAATGATATTATTTCTTCAATATCATTATCTTTGAAATGTTGATCTGAAGTTTTATCAAATTTGGAACTTTTTCATGTGGGGTTACTATTCATGAGTTCTTATTCACGAGTTCTTATTCATGAGTTACTATTCACGAGATTCTTATTCACTTAGTACTATTCAATGAAGCGTGAAGATGTTTTTGTGGAATTTCTATCTTTTGGTGTCGGAGTTACTATTCACGTATATGGCACCATTCACGTATCTGACACTATTCACGATATCTGGTACTATTCATAGAAAAATAAAATTTCTTCTTTTCGTCAAAACATCTATTCGGATACTAACTCCGATTATATCCATGTTTTGATCATTCTTGAATTTTACACCACTATGATTATTTTTGAAGTATTTTTGGACGTGGATAAAACCAAGTACGAATCCTTAATCCTTAATCCTTGTCATTTTGTTTCTTTGGATTCGCTTTTAAAAAAAAAAAATATTTTCATCATCCTCGGTCTTAAATGATGATATTATGGAATATCTTTGGCACGTAGTGTAAAGATGAATGATTTCTTAAGAATATCTTTGGCTTTGTAGTGCAAAGATGAATGATTCTGAAGAATATCTTTGGCCCGTAGTGCAAAAAGATGAGCAGTGTTTAAATGAACATGATTAATCGATGAATATCTTTGGCATGTAGTAAAAGATGAATATTTGATTCAGATGTATATTGATTGATGTTACTGGGGATAAAAGATGAGCGATGAACTTTTTAAATTCATACATAGAAGATAGTAGTTTGCATTCTCTACTTAACTCTTCTAATGAATTATTATTTTCATTGCGAATATTGATTTAAAATTTGTTGTCTATTGTATTCTATTATATTTTTCCTGTTGAAGACTAACGATAATTTGTTGTATATTATCTTAGTCATAATATTCTTCTTGAGCTAGTTGAGCTCACCCTTTTCTTTTGTTCCATTTTTCTCGGGAGGCGAGAATATAGCGATGCAGTCGGGTATGGAATGAAGGTTTTAGAAAGGATTGTTTAGTAGTCCTCACCATTTTTGTAAAATAATGTATCAATAAATGTGATGAGGATTTATTTGAGTATAGATATTGTACAGAAGATAATATTTGTATTCAAACTCAGTTTCTTGTTGTAATAATAAAGTTGTAGTTGTTTACGTACCATGTATTGACAACTCGAATAGGTGATGTATACCTATTTTGGGGCGCGTCGCGGTTGGTATCGAGCTTAGGGATATGATCTCTGGCGGAGATCGGGGAATAGAACTAGGAAGGAGAGGCGAGTAAATCCTTCGCTAGTGTGTCCTACCTAAGCTTATTTGTTAGTTGGTCGATATATAGGGATATTATGTGATATATTGATTTCCTTAATTAACCCTTGTTTTATGACGGTATTTGAGAATGTCGACTAAGAATATTAACAATGGAAATGAGGCCAGTGGAGATGCACTGTACTCACCAACGAGGAGAAGCGTACAACAGTGGCAATGTTCCTCCCGTGAACAACACCATTGAAGCGAGATGATGAGCGAGGGATGTTTAGAAGTTTTTTGCAGTTCATGCAAAAATCGGATGAGGAAACTTCGTGTTCAAAATACGGGGAGGAAATGATAGCAATTCACGGGTTGTCACGACCCAAGCGATTCAAAGAGTTGGGACCACGAATTTAAGGAAAGCGGATCCGATCATGGTGGAAACATGGGTCAAACAAATTACCAAGATATTCGATGTCTTGGGATGCACGGGAGAACAGAAGGTTCCATTCGCCACCTTTATGTTCCGTGGCGAAGCGGAGACTCTTGGTGGGAGATGCGTGAAGCGTACCCATCCGGCCCTTTTCGTATATGTCTTGGAAGGCGTTTGAAGCTATTTAATGACAAATACTTTCACGAAAGTGTTCGTCATATGAAGGAAGTGGAGTTCATCAGATTGGAACAAAACAACATGGCGGTGTCTCGATGCGAGGCAAAGGTTGCGAGTTATCGAGTTTGCACCTCATTTGGTGGAGAATGAGGAGCGTATGGCGCGGATGTTTCTTAGAGGTTTGAAACGGCATATGTCGATATCTCATTTCTCATAAATTTTCTCTTTATTCGGATGTTGTAAAGCAGGCTCAATTATTAGGCGAGATAACGAAGTACTGGTCGGTTGAGGACCACTGACGGGATCGTATCGGAGATAGCGATCAGCAGAATAATGATAACTCTGCGGAGAAAAAAGCAGACAGGACGAAATGGTAACCACTACGGTGGTAATCATGGCCGTGAAAATAGAAGAAGCGAGTCGGGAGGAGATTTTAAAAGAGGAGATTTAACAACGACCATGTGAAGATGGCAGTCTTGGCGTGACAAGCTGGTTCTAAGGGAGGAGAAACGACCACCCGGTCATATGCTACAAATGCGGAAAAGAGGACATATCGATCAAAGCGCCCTGACAGATTCAAGGTATGCTATAATTGTGGAAAGGAAGGACATATTGCTCGAGATTATCGATGGCGAAATCTAGTTCATTGGGGACGGTGACTCAAAAAGATCGTCCCGGAAAAGTCAAAGTCAGCGATTAGGAAGGCGTTTATTGTATTTGGTCATAATCGAGAAACCAAACGAGGTGATCACGGGTAAGCTATTTATAAATTCTTGCGAAGTTTATACCTTACTTGATCTGGGGTGCTACCCATTCATTTATCTCTCTGCATGTGCTCAGCGTTTAAACTTGACTCAGGAGAAATTAGACTTTGACCTATCTGTGGAAACTCCGTTAGGAGAAACTTTCATCACATCCTTTGTTTATAAATCTTGTTTGATTCAAGTTGGCACCATTACCTTACACCATTGACCTTATCTCTTTAAAGATACTTGCTTTTGATGTGATTTTAGGGATTGATTGGTTAACTACTCATCATTGCCAAAATTGATTGTTTTTTCGTAAGGTTGTTAGTTTTCATATTCCTAACCAACTTTTGTTATGCAATTCAAGCAACTAAACCATTAAAATCGATCATTTGTCATATCTAATCATAAAGCTATTCGTTTATTAAAAATGGATGTCAAGCTTTCTTAGCCCATGTTATGGATTTGAATAAAGACACGTCAAATTTGAATAATATTCTGTTGTTATTGACTTTCACGAAGTATTTCCAGAAGAACTTCCGGTCTACCCCGAGCGTGAAGTTGAATTCTTTATTGATCTTGAACTGGTACAAAGCCCATTTCTAAAACCCCATATCGAATGGCTCTATTGAACTTGAGGAGTTAAAGGTCCAACTACTGAGGAATTGTTGGACATCGGTTTCATTCGATCTAGTACATCTCCTTGGGGTGCTCTGTTTTATTTGTAAAGAAGAAAGAGCGGGGAGTATGCGACTTTGTATTGACTATCGGGAATTGAACCATGTCACCATCAAGAATAGGTATCCTCTACCTCGTATTGATGACTTGTTTGACCGATTCTGAGGGCACAATTCTTTTCAAAAATCGATCTTCGTTCGGGATATCATCGGTGAAGATTAGGCGAGGATATTCAAAGGCGCCTTGAGAACTTCGGTATGGGCATTATGAATTCTTAGTCATGTCTTTCGGATTGACTAATGCTCCTGCTGACTTTCATGGATATGATGAACCGAGTATTCAAGGAATATTTGGATCAATTCGTTGTTGTCTTTATTGATGACATCCTCATATATTCCAAAAGCCGTGAAGATCATGAGCACCATTTGATCTTTGGTACTCCAAAGGCTTCGTGAAAACCAACTATATGCCAAATTGAAGAAATGCGAGTTACGGCGAGGAAGTAGCATTCCTTGGGCGCGTGGTGTCGAAACATGGAGTATCTATTGATCCGGCGAAGATTGAAGCAATACAAAGTTGGGAGCAACCAAAGTCGGATCAAGTACGTAGCTTTTGGGCTTATTTGGTTATTATCGGAGATTCGTGGAAGGTTTTCTCGAATCACTACTCCATTAACTCTTCCTAACTCGGAAGGATACAAAATTCGTTTGGAAGCGAAGAATGCGAGAAAAGTTTCCAAGAGCTTAAGAGGAGACTTATTTGACTGTTCTAACAATACCATCCGGTTCGGATGGATTTGTTATCTCAAATGATGCTTGAGCAAAAGGGTTAGGATGTGTTCTCATGCAGCGTGGGAAAGTCATAGCTTTATGCCTCGCGATAACTTAAAGAGTATGAGAGGAATTATCCTACTCATGATCTAGAGTTGGCAGTAGTCGTTTTCGCGCTAAAAATATGGAGGCACTATCTATATGGGGAGAAAGTGGAGATATATTCAGACCATAAAAGCCTTAAATATTTCTTCACTCAAAAAGAACTCAACATGCGGCAGTGACGTTGGCTCGAGCTATTGAAAGACTACGACCACACTATTCAATACCATCCTGGTAAAGCGAACGTGGTAGCTGACGCATTGAGTAGAAGATCATATGCGGGAACGAGTGCGATGATGTCAAGTATACGCATAGAGCCAACTTTAATAGAAAAAGTTAAGGTTGCTCAAGCCAGGCAGCAGGTGATGCGATGCGTATGAAGAAGAAAGTACAAGAAGGAGCTATTTAGGGCGAGAATTGATGAAGAAGGAATACTTGAGTCCACTCTAGACTTTGTGTTCCTAACGACTACGATTTGAAGTACAAGATTATGATGGAGGCACACAATCGCCATTTGCAATCCATCTGGAAGTACTAAAATGTATCGTGATCTTGACATACATTTTGGTGGAACAATATGAGAGAGAGATTGCAAGTTTATCTCGATGTGTTTAACTTGCCAACGTGTAAAGGCGGAGCATCTTGTACCTAAGGGTCCGTTGCAACCACTTGAGATTTTGGAATGGAAGTGGGAACACATTACTATGAATTTTCGTTCACGGGTCTTCCTACGGTTTCTCAAGGCATCAATGTTATTTGGGTTATTGTTGATAGATTAACCAAAGTCGCTCATTTCTTGCCAATACGGAGACTTATTCCTTGAGCGTCTTGCTAGTATGTGACGTGAATGAGATTGTGAGGTTGCATGGCATACTGTATCCATAGTTTAGGATCGTGACCCAAGATTCACTTCAAGATTTTGGGTTAGCTTGCAAAAAGCTATGGGCGCGGATTTACGATTTAGTTGACATACCATCCCCAAAGCAGACGAGCATAATCGGAGAGGACTATTCAAACTCTTGAAGATTTATTAAGACTACGTGTCCTAGACTTCAAGGCGGTTGGGATAAGTATTTACAATTGGTGGAATTCTCCTACAACAATGGTTATCAAGCAAGTATAGGTGTGGCTCCATTTGAAGCATTATATGGACGAAAGTGTCGTTCTCCAATATGTTGGGATGAGGTGGGTGAAGCAACATTGTTGGGACCCGAAGTTAATACGTATGACTCACTGAAAAGATCCAAATGATTCGACAACGTATACAAAGCGGCACAAGATCGACAAAAGAGTTATGCGGATCTTCATCGAAAGGACGTGGAATTTAATGTAGGGGATCATGTATTATTGCGAGTTGCTCCATGGAAGGGAGTTACAAGATTTGGGAAGAGAGGAAAGCTCAATCCACGATTTATTGGTCCATTTCAAATTCTTGACCGAAAGTAGGAAATGTAGCCTATAGACTTGCGTTACCTCCGAGTATGTCTCGTGTTCATAATGTGTTTCACATATCTCGTACTTAAGTAAATATGTTAAAGACCCGAACCACGTTATTGAGTTAGAACCCAGGACGAGATAGTAGAAGACTTAACGTATGAGGAGGTACTGTCAAGATCTTGGATAGGAAGGAGCATGTCCCCTGCCATGAAAGGTCATACCACAAGTTAAAGTTTTGTGGAGGAATCATGCTATAGAGGAAATGACTGGGAATTGGAAAGCGAAAATGAAAGCGAGGTATCATCACCTTTTCAAAACACAGTGCGTACGTCAATTTCGAGGACGAAATTTCATAAGGAGGGAGGTTGTAAGACCTCAAATTTTTAAATAAAAGGAATTTCCTTTATTTATTATTTTGAAATAGTAAGGGTTGATTTGATTAATGTGGATAGTTAAGGGTTAAATACGCAAATATTTCAAAATAAGCAAGTGGTTATAAAATATTCATTATCGTAGGGAATATTCGTTTGGTCGTGGAATATTAGATGTATTTGAGAATATTAAATGCTGACGGTAGCGACCATGTGTGGGCCCCATAACGGAAAGCGATTGGATGAAGAAAGCGACAAATATAAGTTGTTTTTAAATAACGGCGTAGTTATTTTAGATTATCTTTGTTGGAATACCGGATTGGTTAAAACACACTAATACGCGTTGTTGAGCGGTTACAGATGCAGATTGCACCAATTATTGATTCTTACGTAAGAAGGCACTACTCAATAATGGTTATGATAATTCTTATTCGATATTTTATTTTATTGATTCAATAATTGATGCGTTGATATTTTATATTATTTGTTGTTTCAATAATTGTCATTACACGATATTTTCATTATCGAAGCAATAATTCATATTATCTGAATAATATTATTAGATAACATTATTGGCAATGTCTAGAAAGTTACATCTAAGGAGAGGTTTGGTCACCTAATTGCGGCGCCAAGAAGAAGAAATTCTTATTGGAAAGCCCCTCTTTCTGGGAAGGCGCACGGTTGTCAATATTGTGATTACGTAATATTATTTATGAATAATTAATTATTGATTCATATGATGAGAAAAATATTGATTTTATGTGGATAAAGATGGAGAAAATTTTTATAGTGACAATTGTTGAAAATTGAAATTTTATCTTTTTACGATAAAATAATTCATTTAAATATATTATTTTAATAATATATTAACGGTGATATTTTACAATGAATGTGGGATATATGAATATACGAGGAGGAAGAGTATTTTTGTTGCAATAAATGTTTAAAACATGTTAAACATGTCGGTGGACCCCATTTATTGGTGAAATTTGATTATAGCTTTGTAAAATCGCTTGGTTTGTGGATTTGGTCGATTTCTGTTTGGAATTTAGAAAAACTTTCTTCTGCAAAGTTGTAGAGAATTGAATTTCCTATAAAAACTCATGAGATTCGAATTTTCTGATGAAAGGGCTATTTATTATGAATTATTGAAGCTCGAAGTTACGAAATAATTAATTTTGGAAGTTTTAATTGTTTTATTTAAGAAAAACGTTTTTTGCAATCCCACATGTGATACAAATGTGCTGAATTCTGTTGGTCTAAGGTGGGCTTGAATTTGTTTAATTATATTATTATTTTATTAAATTTTACGCTTTGGTGTTCTAAGCATTTTCTATAAATAGTGTCTTGGGTTAGAATTGAAAATCACACCGTGGCGAAGTTTTTCTCTCTATATTATCGAGCGTATTCTTGTGAGTATTTTGAGTATACTTTGAGTATTGCTAGGCGGTGCAAGTTCCTTCAAAGACTATACCCATTATTCTAGCTAGAAATCTTGATCTTCGAGGTAAGGGATATTATTTTTTCGTAATGATATTATTTCTTCAATATCATTATCTTTGAAATGTTGATCCGAAGTTTTTATCAAATTTGGAACTTTTTCATGTCGGGGTTACTATTCATGGGTTACTATTCATGAGTTACTATTCACGAGTTACTATTCATGAGTTCTTATTCAAAGTTACTATTCACTAGTACTATTCATGTGAAGCGTGAAGATGTTTTTGTGGAATTTCTATCTTTTGGTGTCGGAGTTACTATTCACGATATCGGCACTATTCACGATATCTGACACTATTCACGATACTCGGTACTATTCATAGAAAAATAAAATTTCTTCTTTTCGTCAAAACATCTATTACGGATACTAACTCGATTATATCCATGTTTTGATCATTCTTGAATTTTACACCACTATGATTATTTTTGAAGTATTTTTGGACGTGGATAAAACCAAGTACGAATCCTTAATCCTTAATCCTTGTCATTTTGTTTCCTTTGGATTCGTTTCTTTAAAAAAAAATATTTTCATCATCCTCGGTCTTAAATGATGATATTATGGAATATCTTTGGCTGTAGTGCAAAGATGAATGATTTCTTAAGAATATCTTTGGCACATGTAGTGCAAAGATGAATGATTTCTGAAGAATATCTTTGGCCCGTAGTGCAAAGATGAGCAGTGTTTAAATGAACATGACCGGTGATGAATATCTTTGGCTGTAGTGCAAAGATGAATATTTGATTCGGATGTATATTGATTGATGTTACGGGGATAAAAGATAGGCGATGAACTTTTAAATTCATACATAGAAGATAGTAGTTTGCATTCTCTACTTAACTCTTCTAATGAATTATTATTTCATTGAGAATATTGATTTAAAATTTGTTGTCTATTGTATTCTATTATATTTTTCCTGTTGAAGACTAACGATAATTTGTTGTATATTATCTTAGTCATAATATTCTTTCTTGAGCTAGTTGAGCTCACCCTTTTCCTTTTGTTCCATTTTTCTCGGGAGGCGAGAATATAGCGATGCAGTAGTCGGGGTATGGAATGAAGGTTTTAGAAAGGATTGTTTAGTAGTCCTCACCATTTTGTAAAATAATGTATCAATAAATGTGATGAGGATTTATTTGAGTATAGATATTGTCAGAAGATAATATTTGTATTCAAACTCACAGCTTTTCTTGTTGTAATAATAAAGTTGTAGTTGTTTACGTACCATGTATTGACAACTCAGAATAGGTGATGTATACCTATTTTGGGTGCGTCACAGGTTTCCCCATGATAGATCCATGTCGTATAACCCTTCTTGAACCCATACGTAAATAAGTCGCACATGACATCACTCCTTTCCTTCCACACTTCATTCACACACCTCTTACAAGGACATCTAATCTCATCGCCGCTGACTTGCTCAAACGCGAAGTTGAGAAACTGTTCAACCCCACTACGATACTTAGAACTAAGCCCACTCCTATCAGTGGCTACCCTACGTTCTATCCAACTTCGATCAACAGACATCTTAGACAACTGTCTGCTATATATATGGAAAGTTAGACAAACACAATCAAGTCTCCAAGTTAATGTATATATGCAAGCTTATGAGTTTCCTAACTTCATCTCCCACTCTAACAGGTCAGGCTTCTATCCCATTCCTGGATGTGTGGCCTCACTGATGCCAACAACTTGAACACATCTTTAAATCCTACTAAGTGAATCTCAAACGGGTTTCTAAGCTTCCTAAACTATATGAAAATATGCACATGTGAAAGTAAGGATTATTTTTGTATAACAAAAAGGATACACTGCAATATAATTGGATATCTGCGCACATTAAATTTTCATGTAAACTTGTAAACATTAGTTAGTGATTTACAATTACTACTAAATAAATCGCATCAAATGCACTAAACCTTAACAAAACAAATGATGTACCGTGATTGACCATCATCAACATAGTGAACTAAAGAACATGCCATGATTGAACAATACATGAAAGAAAGTAAACTGAATTATATCTTGAAATAAATCCCAAAAGGAAACATGAAACTCATCTAAAATACCATACTTTTTTCAATCAATTTGGGGAAAACCAATTTTAAACTCTACAAATCAAATATGATAGAATCAAATAATTTGATCCAAACATTATCAGGCTTTATCAGTTTGATCTCTTTTTTAACATTCTAATTGCACTTTAATCTGACAACATTCATTTTGAGTGTAACCAACTTAAATGAGGTGTGATTCACCTGAATCAAACGGTAGCAGTCAACCTCTACCGTAAACCAAAAAACCCATACTACACAAAAAAAAAATCAAACACAAACACAAACACAAACACAAACAGATGGGAGAAATCAAGAATAGCGTGGACCTTGTGGACAACAAAGCAAGAACAAGAATATGGGGCACAATATTGATCATCAAAGCCTTTTCAAGAAATTTCCAAGCTATGAGAACATTATTGTCCCAATAAATGTGAGACACCAAAAGGGTAGCTAGCTCAGGGGAGGGCAGATAAATCCCTATAGAGTTCAAATTGGATGAGAGCTGAATTGCCCACATTATTGGATCACCACCCTTGTTTTCTGCCATATATTGCAGTGAAAATGAAACAAATAGCATATCGTAAGACTGAAAGAAAAACAATCGAGATGCAATGGAGTTTGAGCAATTTATACACTGCAATATATACATACACTATAATATAATTGGATATATGTACACATTAAAATTTTCATGTAAACTTACAAACATTTGAAATAGTAATACACTGCAATTGATATATATATATATATATATATATATATTTACACATTACAAATTTCCAGTCAATTGATGCATTTGATACAAAATTTTCATTAACTAAAACTGAATCAAACACATTTGATAAGCTAACAGTTTACAAAGCACCGAAAATGAAGTCTCTGCAACACAAATTAATACATACCTTTTTGGGCTTAGTCCAAGAGTTGTGCTAATTAGTCACCTGAAGAGAAACAAAGCCCTCTTACTGTCAAAACCCTAGCTCCTGATGTATGTTGTGTGTGCAGTGTGCAAATGCCAGTGAAGAGAAAGAAAAACAGTACCGAGGAAAATAGAAAATGAAAAGGGAGAAGTAAGCGGCCGGTGAATAAGAGGGACGAACGAGCGAGGGAAAAGGGAAATAATGGAGCACTTGTAGCAGGGGATGAACGAAATGGGTGAACTGGGTAAAATAGGAGAACTCAATTGAACAAAATAGAGAATCAATTGAGCGAAATGGGCAAATTAGGAGCGAAATCGAATTGAGAGGGAAGGAGAAAAAAATCAAAAAGAGGGAACAAAAGGAGTCGTTGCCGTCGTAAGCCTGGGAATTAAAATATAAGACTCATTCTCGATGGCACGTCCGTCGCTATATCCCCGTCGAGCTTAAGTCACTATCGACGACATTCCCGTCGTCTTTAACATTACGTCCGTCGCCAATGAGTTTTCCCTCCACCGCCAAATTTTTGCAAAAATTTTCTCCTGGGAAAATGCCATTAGTGACGACACTCATTCACGACGGCATACCCGTAGGCATTGATATCATTCTCGACGGGACATTAGCCGTCGCTAATGACCCTTTTTTTTGTAGTGAATACAATAATTATCTAAGTGAGGACACTTGTATAACCATGCTTAGAAATTAACGAACAAAATAAATATCAGGATTGAGCAATAATACTGCATTGATAAACAATGATAGGATAATTTAAGAACTTGTATGAATACAATTGTTTGGATACATAATCAATAACAATAGAGTTAATAATCTGGCATAACGATAATATAATTATGAAACTTTCTTACTCATGTCCATTGCATAAAGTAAATACAAGGGTATGATACTTGTTTGGTCTACTGCTTACAGTAACGCAACTTAGTTTTATCTTTTATACCAAAACCTATCATTCATAAGATTGTTCCTTCGATTAGAATAACATATTATAACACATAATACTGTTATTTGCAGTCATCACATAACCTAATCATCTTATCACATAAGTTTAGCAGTCATTGGATCACAAACAAACACGTATCTTGTCAAACTATTTAAGTCCAGATCAATTTCCAAAATATTTCGGTGTACCGACGGCCTTATCGTGTAATTATCGAGTCTAAAACTCTATTCTGCAGTTCAATATTTATTTAAATAATTTAAATATTAGTCATATTATTTTTCCATGACTTATAATAATTTTTAAACAATTATAATAATTTATCATGATTTTTCAAACACTGGAATCATTATAAAATGATTCAAATATTAAATAATTCTATTATCATTAATATTTAATTAATATTAAACTATTAATGAAACCATTGCCAAAATATTAAAGTTATTTATATTAACTTAAAATATTTTTAAAAAGTATTAATATTACCCTTAAATGATTTTTAAAACAATTAAAATCATTTTTAAATAATTACCATTAATATTTAAATATTAATGTATTATTTATCAAAATATTAAAAGTCATTAATTATAACTTAAAATATTTTTAAAACATTTATATCCTTTTAAATGATTTTTAATTCAATAAAACTATTTTAAAATTATTTATTTAATATAATTATTAAATAAATTAATATCATTAATATTAAATTATTAATGAAATTTACCTTTAAATATTAAAAGTTATATTTTATCACTTTTAAATTCTTTATTTTCATTTGAAATGATTTTTATAATATTAAAATTATTTTAAATCTAATTTATTTAATATAATTATTAAATAAATCTAATATCATTAACATTAAATAATTAATTAAATTTATCTTAAAATATTAAAAGTTATGATTTATAACTTAAAATATATTTAAATACTTTATTATCATTTAAAATGATTTTTAATATAATAAAATCATTTTTAATTAATTTATTTAATACATTTATTAAATAAATTAAATATCAATAATATTCAAATAAATATTAATATTTATGAAAAATATGTCAAATTATTAAAAGTTAATTTTTATAACTTAAAATAAATTTTAAATTTATTTTTGTAATTTTCAGAAATTAATTTCTATTTTTAAATGATTTTTAGAAATTAAATTAATTAATTTTAATAAAACTGTCGTTATAGCCTTTAGCGACAGAAAGTGTCGCCTATTGTGTTCTTGAGGCTCAAGAACATTCATATGCTAGTTTCGAGTGACCTACTTTGACCATTAATCTTTTACTGTGTAATGTGTTTCTGGGCTAGCTATTGCTCAGATCTTGTATTGTTAGTGTAACACTACAAGTATCAAGCAAGTTCTGGGTCAGATTACAACACACAAGCAAGATACAAAGCCTTGAACAAGCTGTCAGAGTTGTTCTTCATTTTCTGGGTTACCCAGAAATGAAGAACATTTCGACTAGGCATATTTGGGCTTCCACAACTTGAAATCCATGTGATAATTTTATGATATAAGTGTTGCAGTGTGTAGCCAACTTGTCAAGGTCTAGATCTATCACATAAAACACATATAACAACAACAGGATCTTGAGATCTAGGCCGGTCAAACCCTGTCAGAGACAATGTTCTTGTGTTTTCTGGAAATTCCAGAAAATAGTTTTCGTGATCTTTTATACAACTTTGACCAGCCACTACCTTCACCCTATTTAACATTTAGGTGTTCTTAAAGCCTTGATCTATAGTCCATCTACCAATCTACAACTTAGATACAAAAACCATAACAAATCATCAAACAACAGAAAGATCTAGGTGCATAAACTTGCTATCAGACCGACCTGGGAAATTTCTAGGTAACCCAGAAATTGAAAGTCATGGCCGGTCAACGTACTTTGACCTTGAATAACTTACAATCAACACATGATCTGGGAATTATTCATGTTTCAGAACACAGATCTCATAGCATACTACATGATCCAACCTTAAAACAACCAAAAACATAAACATACAAAGATTTATGAGGTCTGACATTCATTGTCAAACAACTTTTTCTAGATTTTCAAAAAGATCAATTTCGAGCATATAAATTTTATGGATCTACTATCAAGCAACCCAAATCATCTATTTACAATATAAACAACATGTTTAAACACAAAAATCTAACATCTAACATAGGATCTAAGATCATATTGCTAGGGTTAGGTTTATACCTTTTTATGAACTAACTTGAATCTGGGCTTCTAATTTGTTAAGAGTGTTAGTGGGGCTAGTTTTGTGACTGATCCACTACTATATTTCGTGGGTTTGAGCTTGAGAGAGTTTGGTTGGGTGTTTGAGAATGAATTAGCTAATAATGGACTTTTCTCTCTCTCATAATCTATATATATTATGTAGATGCAATGTATTAGCTAAGTGAATGACTGATTGCTGGTATATAATAGCACATGGCTAGATCTACAAGTTTCCTTCAATAATGCAATAAGGGAAAAAATGGTCTTTTCGATTTTAAATTTAATGGCAATTTTGTAACTTAGCAAACCCTTAGGGTTTAACCCTAAGGTTCCACAAATTTTGATTTTTTCTAGGATTTCTAATTAGGACATAAATGGAAAATTTAGTTTCTAAAAATTACAAATTAGGGTTACTTAATTTAGTTAGGTTTTCTAAATATATAGAACATGAAAATTAGGTTTAAGCTTCACAAATTATAATTAAGATTGCTAATTTAGCAATTACGGCTTACAATTTGATAATTAGGGTTCCTAAATAACAATTAGGGTTTTAAATATTACTTAGGGTTTCCAATAATTAGGGTTTCCCTATTTAAGATTATAATCTAATAATATGTGACGCCCCCAAAATAGGTATACAACACCCATTCTGAGTCGCCAAATACATGGTACAGAAAGCAAACTACAACTTCAATAATATAATTATCGTGCAAAATACGACAACACATACTGTGAGTTTAAATACAAATATTGTCTTCTAGACAATATCCACACTCAAATAAGTCCTCATTACAATTATTCAAGAATAAAGATCAAAACATGGATAAAATCAAAGATAGTAACCGTAATAGACATCTTGGACAAAAAGAAGAAAATTTCATTTTTTGGTGAATAGTGCCGTATTCGTGAATAGTGTCAGATATCGTGAATAGTCTTGTAGATATCGTGAATAGTAACCCCAAACACAAAAAGTTTCAAATTTGATAAAAAGTTCAGATCGATTACCAAGATAATAATATTGAAGAAATAATATCATATATAAAGAAAATAACATCCCTTACCTCAAAATAACCGTACTTCTGATTGAATTTCGGATATAGTGTTGACAGAAACTTGTATTGAAAAATAGAAACTCACAAAGTATCTAAATACTCACAAAATACGCTCGATAATATAGAGAGAGAAAGAGAAAAAGCTTATGTTTCTGGTGTGATTTTCAATTCTAACTTAGCCCTCTATTTATAGGAAAGTGTTAGCACGCCGAAGCAGACTTGACCTGCAATGTAAGACCCCAACTTTTTGAATAAAGATTAAATTTTCTCGAAATATATTTTTGAATATTATGGTGTGGATTTGATATAATGTTATAGTTGTGGGTAATATTTACAAATTTTGCAAAAAACATTAGTTGTTATATAATATTCGATTGGTGGGAATATTCATTTTAACAGCGAATATTCGTACAACGACACAATCATTGGTGGACCCCCCACAACGAAATTATTGTCGGATTCAGAAAACGACAAAAATACTTTATGAAAATAACGGCGGATGTTTTACCGTTAACTATTGAACTACCCTGTAGTAAAAATACAGTAATACACGTGGTTGCATAGTAGCACACGGTATTGATTATTGATGCTTACTTGAGAAGTCACTCAGTTATACTCAATTATTGCTACAGTAATTACTGCATCATATCTCTCATATTATTGATTCGATTATTGTCATAGTATCATCTGCATAATATGTTATTTTATCAAATCAATAATTGAGACGACAAAGTTATTCATATTATTAAATTGCAATATTTACAATGTCTAGGAGTTCTGTCATGGAGAGGTTTGGTCACCTAATTGTGCGGCAATAGGGAGAAATCCTTATTGGAAAGCCCCCTCTTTCCTGGGAACGACCTGGTTGATAAATATTGTGAGTTATAATATTAATGATGAATGTTATAAAAATTGAAGTTGTGTTCGGAGTTGAATTTGGAGACGCGGACGTGATATTTGAGTCCGGAACGATGAAATTAGTAAAAATAGTCTATAAACACAAAATTTTCCGAAATTCACTATTTGGTCAAAAAGTCAACTGTGAAACCCCAGATTTTATGAATAAAGAATTAATTTTTTCGAAATAATTTTTTTTATATTATGGTGTGAATTTGAGATAATGTTATAGTTGTGGGTAATATTTATAAATTTTGCAAAGTATGCAAGTTGTCATATTATATTCGATTGGTCAGGGAATATTCGTTTTAAACAGGAAACATTCGTACGACGGCACAATCATTGGTGGACCCCACAATGGAATTATTGTCAGATTGAGAAAACGACAAAAATATTTTATTAAAAATAACAGCGGAAATTTTACCGTTGATACTGTTGAACTACTCGGTAGTAAAAGCACGATGAATGGCGTTGTTGCGATAAGTAGCACACGATATTGATTATTGATATTTATGTGAGAAGTCACTCAGTTTTGTTCAATTATTGCTACAATAGTTCTTTGCATAGTATCTCACATTATTTGATTCAATTGTTGTTGATTTAGAAGTTTTGTTTTATTCGTAATAAAATAGAAACATCTTTTATATAAAAAATGAATACTTTATTAAAGTTATTTTATAAATAGAATATATTATATTCTATTATGCATAGTATTTTGCATAGTAAAATCTCTTTATATAAAGCGAATACTTTATTAAAGTTATTCTATAAATAGAATATATTATATTTTATTATGCATAGTGCCCGCGATAGTGTTTGCATAGTAAAAATCTTTTTATATAAATATATAGAATATATTATATTTTATTTAAAAGATTTTTCTTTAAATATGGACCGTCGATTAAAGTAAATCAATCTGGAGCGTTCATGGATTAGTTACTATGCATTCCATTTTCCTATAAATAAGCTCATTCCTTCATTATTTTCTTTTTAATTCAACTTTGAACTCTAGAGAGAGACTATAGAGAGAGAAGAAAAGTTTTTTTCGCTACTTCACTACTCTTATATCAAGTATTATTTTACAGTAAGGGATATTATTCTTTTGTATTTAAAAGAGAACTTACATTATTCCATTTCTTTATTGTTCGTTGGAATAACTTTGTATCGCATGAGCTACCCTATACTTGGTGACATTCTTCTATTATTATGTCTTTATTATTCTGTCAGAATATTTTTTATGTGCTATACGCTGGACCTGGTTCCATTTTTATTATTTTGTCTTTATTATTACGTAGAATATCACATCATGCTATATCTGGGACGGTTCCATCATTTATTATTCGCATTTATTATTCATTGGAACATCCCGTCGATGTGAATTTCACGAATTTGGTTCCGTTATTATTATTCTGTTGAAATAACCGTTTATGCGAAGTACCGCATGCATGGTGATATCTTTTGTTATTCCATTTGGACAGTTTTTAGTATGATTATGGCTATTGATTCTCTTCGGCCAAGGGAGCAAAGATGAATTGTTTTATGGCATGATCAGGACCGTTGATGAAAACACGATTATCTTTGGCATGTAGTGCATGGATAATTCGTGGTCGTGATACTAAAGAATATCCTTGGCCTGTAGTACAGGGATGATTTAATGATGTGAATTATTTATTGAGCTGAGTCTCAGCGATAAAAGTGATGAAAAACTTTTTAAATCATAAAAGATAGTAGATTCTATTCTATACTTGACTCTTTTAATGGATTGCTTGTTCCGCTGCAGTTAAACTTGATGTCTATTGTATTTTATCAGTTTAACATTGTTGGAGGCTAATGATAATTTATTCTGCATTATCTTAGTCATAATATTTCTTACTGGGCTAGTTGAGCTCACCCTTTCTTTCACTGTTCTCTTCAGGAAATGAGAATATAGCTGGGACGAGTCGGGGAGCGGAGTGATGGTCCAGAGGATAGCATTAGTAGTCCTCACTATTTTGTGAAATAGTGTGATAATAATTGTAATAAGGACTCCTTTTGAGTTTGTATAATCTCTAGTAGACAATAATTGTATTCAAACTCACAGTTTATGTTTGGTCGTATTGTACACGACAGTTGTATTAGTAAGTTGTATTTGAATTCTGTACCATGTATCTGGCAACCCAAGATGGGTGATGTATACCTAATTTTGGGGGCGTCACAGTTGGTATCAAAGCTTAGGGATAGGATCCCTGGCTAAGATGTGAGATAAGAACTAGGAGGGGAGAGACGGGGAATTCCTTCGCTAGTATGACCTACCTAAGTTTATTTGGTATTTAATTGGTCGGTCAAAGTATAAGGATAATATGTGATATGTTAATTAACCCTTGTTTTGTGGCAGTGTTTGAAAATTGCATCCGAGAATGTTGAGATTATCAATGGAGCATGTGAGACCGTTGAGTCTCCACGGATCAATAATCGAGGATAATGTGCAACCAGAGGACAATACTCCTCATGAAAACAATAACACCGATGAAATGGTGAATGATGGGATGGTCGAGGCTTTATGCAATTCATGAAACAACAGTGTAAGTCGCCTCATCAAAATGCGGTAGAAATATCGATAACTCTCTGACGGTCCACCGCTAAGTAGTTTAAGGAGCAATTCATGCAACAACGAAGAAGGCGCCCCATCCATAATGCAGGTGGAAACAATGGTAACCCATGGTTGGTCACCGCTAAGCAGTTCAAGGAGCTGGGACCACCGGAGTTTTTGGAAAGCCAGAACCACTTAAGGCGGAGACATAGATAAAGCAGATTACCAAGATATTTGATGTCTTGGAATGCTTAGAGGAGCAAAAGGTTCCATTCGCCACCTTTATGTTGCGTGAAGAAAGAGATCATTGGTGGAAATCTGTAAAACGTACCCAGCCTGACGCACTCAAGATGTCTTGGGAGAAGTTCCAAGAATTATTCAATGATAAGTACTTTCCTGAAAGTATTCGTCACATGAAGGAGGTAGAATTCATCAAGCTAGAGCAAAACAATATGACTGTGTCGCAGTACGAGGCTAAGTTTGCGGAGTTATCCCAGTTTGCATCCCATTTGGTCGATAACGAGGAGCGAATGACGCGAATGTTTTTGCGAGGTTTGAAACCCGATATACGTCAATACCTCATTTCTCACAAACTTTGTTTATATTCAGATGTTGTGAATAGGGCTCAGTTATTGGAGCGCGATAATGAGTCAGCACAACCAAAAGGCAACGACCAACAACACGATAATAATCATACCGGTGGCAACGGTCATCGGAACAACGATAACTATCGTGGGGGATATTATCATCCCAAGGATGGTAACCATTTCGGTGGTAATCATGGCCAAGATAATAAGAATGGACATTTTAAGAAGAGAAGGTTCAACAATGACGTGAAGACATCGGCACTAGCACCCGTTTCAAAGGAAGAAGAACGCCCATCGGTCGTATGTTTCAAATGCGGACAAGAGGGACACATCCGTACAAACTGTACGCAACAATCCAAAACGTGTTTTAATTGCGGAAGAGAAGGTCACCTAGCTCGATTTTGTCGTATGGTGAAGTCAAGTCCAACTGGGATAGTGATGCCAAAGGATGTCCCAGACAAGCCAAAGCCGGTAGTTTAAGAGAGAGCGTTTTTTTTCTCGTGACGAGGAACCTGAATAAAATTATCACGGGTATGTTAGTCATAAACTCTTGCGAAGTCTATACCGTGTTAGATACCGGTTCTACTTACTCTTTTATTTCACCTAGTTGTGTTTCAATGTTTGAAGTTAATTCCGGAGAAGTTAGACTTTGATATATCTGTTTAAACTCAGTTCAGAGAAACCTTCGTTACCTCCATTATTTATAAATATTTTTCAAATCAACACTTTCACGTTACGTGTTGATCTTGTCTCTTTGAAAATACTTGCCTTTGATGAGGTTTTTTTTTTGAAACGATTGGTTAACAACTCATCATGTTTTTTGTAAGGTTGTTAGTCTTCATATTCCTAACCAACCTATTATGCGAATTTAAGCAACCAAACCACTAAATTCAATCATTGTCATATCAAGCCATAAGTAAAGAACCTCGATCCTTTTGTTGATGACTTCCTTGTGTGGAATGCACCGAAGCCAGACTTTCTGTAGGCGATGTCGTGAATGACAATGACAAGTTGATAGGTATCATTGTGAGGTGCTATCTAGGTTAAGCGATAGAAGTCACAGTTGGTATCAATATGACGTACTATCCAAGTCTTGGATGAGAATGCTTGATTTTGAATGATATTTCTATCATTAATAAATCTCTTGACGTATTCTCAAGACTTCTTAGCCTACCCGAGGCGTGAAATCAAATTTTGTATTGACACCAAAGATAAAACCCATTTCTTAAACCTCAAATATTTCTTCAACCAAAACGAACATATAATGCGCCAAAAGACGTTGACTCGAGCTATTGAAGATTACGATCGTACTATTCAATATCATCGTGGAAGAGCGAACGTGGTAGCTGACGTGTTGAGTAGAAGATCGTATGCGTTTACAAGTGCGATGTTGTTAACACAAAGACTCATTTCGTATAAATTTCAAATAATGAAGATAGAGTTAAAGACTCTAGGGACCCACATGAAGATAACGAATATACGAGTAAAATCGACTTTAATCGATAAAGTTAAAGAGGCTCAAGCTACATACCCGAATCTGATGAATGTGAAGAAGAAGGTTCAAAAGGGCGTTATTTTAGAAGCAAGAGTTGCTGAAAAGAGGAAATCTCAACCCTTGATTTAATTGGCCCATTTGAAATCCTCGATTGAGTAGGAACTGTGGCTTATAGACTCGTTTTTCCGCCAAGTATGTCGCGTGCTCATAACGTTTTTAACGTATCAATGTTACGTAAATATGTGGATGACCCGAACCACATTATTAATTTAGAATCGGACGAAATAGCGGATGATTTAACGTATGAAGATGTACCTGTTAAAATCCTGGAATATATTCTACGCTTAAAGGTTATACCTCAAGAGTTAGAATCTGAAATGAAGTCAAGGTATCCTCACATTAAGATACCGTGTACGTCACGTAAATTTTTGAGGGCAAAATTCCATAAGGAGGGGAGATTGTGAAACCCCAGATTTTATGAATAAAGAATTAATTTTCTCAAAATAATTTTTTTTATATTATGGTGTGAATTTGAGATAATGTTATAGTTGTGGGTAATATTTATAAATTTTGCAAAGTATGCAAGTTGTCATATTATATTCGATTGGTCGGGGAATATTCGTTTTAAACAGGAAATATTAGATGCGACCAAGACAATCATTGGTGGACCCCACAACGAAATTATTGTCGGATTGAGAAAACGACAAAAATATTTTATTGAAAATAACGGCGGAAGTTTTACCATTGATACTGTTGAACTACTCGGTAGTAAAAGCACAATAATACGCATTGTTGCATAGTAGCACACGGTATTGATTATTGATATTTATGTGAGAAGTCACTCAGTTTTGTTCAATTATTGCTACAATAGTTGCTGCATAGTATCTCACATTATTTGATTCAATTATTGTTGATTTAGAAGTTTTGTTTTATTCATAATAAAATAGAAACATCTTTTTATATAAAACAAAATACTTTATTAAAGTTATTCTATAAATAGAATATATTATATTCTATTATGCATGGTGTTTTCGTAGTAAAATCTCTTTATATAAAGCAGAATACTTTATTAAAGTTATTCTATAAATAGAATATATTATATTTTATTATGCATAGTATTTTTATAGTGCCCGCGATAGTGTTTCAGATAGTAAAAATCTTTTTATATAAATATATAGAATATATTATATTTTATTTAAAAGATTTTTCTTTAAATATGGACCGTCGATTAAAGTAAATCAATCGGACCGTTCATGGATTAGTTACTATGCATTGTTTTTCCTATAAATAGAAGCTCATTCCTTCATTATTTTCTTTTTAATTCAATTTGAACTCAGAGAGAGAAACTATAGAGAGAGATTATAGAGATAGAAGAAAAGTTTTCTACTACTTCACTACTCTTATATCAAGTACTATTTTACGAGAAGGGATATTATTCTTTGTATTCAAGAAGAGAACTTCATTATTCCATTTCTTTATTGTTTCATTGGAATAACTCAGTATCTGCTGAGCTACCTTATACTTGGTGACATTCTTCTATTATTCATCTTTATTATTACAGCCGGAATATCCTATCTCGTGCTATCATGGGACTGGTTCCATTTTTATTATTCCGTCTTTATTATTCTATCGAAATATCTCATCATGCTATATATCTGTGGGACTGGTTCCATCATTTATTATTAAAGTATTTATTATTCCGTTGGAACATCCACGTCGATGTGAATTTCACACGACTGCTTTCCGTTATTATTATTCTCATTGAAATAACCCGTCATCATGCAAAGTACCACATGCATGGTGATATCTTTTGTTATTCCATTCGGTATTATACTCAGTTGATTAAAATTTTGACTTCTATACTCCATGAAATTAGTGGAATATCCTTGATATTTGCGCTTCATCTAGTATCTTTTCGTGGAAATATTCTTCTAAGCATTCTTGAATTTTACTCTACAAAGCAGTATCATGTTGACAATTTGGACGTTATTGGTTCCTGGAAAAATTAATTCTTGAACTTGTTTAATTGAATTCTTATATCATTGTCATCATCCTCATGTTTATGTTATGTTGAAAGTCATTTATAGCCTGTAGTGCATAGATGGACTTGGTATGATTATGACCAGGGATTATTCGGTATAATCATGACCACAATGTTACAAATGATGTGAAAATTAAAAGTCCTCATTGGCCCGTAGTGCATTGATGGACAGTTTTTGGTATGATTATGGTTATGGATTCTCTTGACCGAGGAGCAAAGATGAATTGTTTTATGGCATGATCGGGGATAGTTGATGAAAACATAATTATCTTTGGCACATAATAGTACGAGGATGATTTAATGATGTGGATTATTTATTGGTGAGTCTCGGCGATAAAAGTGATGAAAAACTTTTAAATCATAAAAGAGAGTAGATTCTATTTCTACTTGACTCTTTTAATGGATTGCTTGTTTCACTGCAGCTTAAACTTGATGTCTATTGTATTTTATCGGTTTAACATTGTTGGAGGCTAATGATAATTTATTCTCGCATTATCTTAGTCATAATATTTCTTCTTTGGGCTAGTTGAGCTCACCCTTTCTTTCTTTGTTCTCTTGAGAAATCGAATATATATTTGGGATTTAGTCGGGGAGCGGAGTGATGGTCCAGAGGATAGCGTTAATAGTCCTCACTATTTTGTGAAATAGTTTGATAATAATTGTAATGAGGACTCTTTTTGAGTTTGTATAATCTCTAGTAGACAATAATTGTATTCAAACTCATAGTTTATGTTTTGTTGTATTGTACACGACAGTTGTATTAGTAAGTTGTATTTGAATTTTGTACCATGTATCTGGCGACCCAAGATTGGTGATGTATACCTAATTTTGGGGGCGTCACATCAACAGTTGACTTTTTCGGGAAAAGTCAAACTTCAAAATTTCAAAATTTATATTTTTGATAAAAATAGTTTCATTGTGTTGGAATTATTTGTGTTAGTGAAAATCGATAATTATTTCGGTAATAATTGATGTCTGGAGGTTATATTGACCAATCGGGTATTTAACCGGATAAATGAGCAATTGATTGCTATTATTTCATATGATTATAACTATTTGTTCACATGTATATACTATTGTTTCACATTCTTGTTACTATTAGAGGAGTTGATGCAAGATTGATAATACTTGCATGACTAAAGTTAAAATGGAGGTATAGATGGAGGTACTATATCTTTGTAATTCGTATTTTCACATGTTCAGAACTATTGATTCACATAATTTACTATTGAATCACATTATTTACTATTAGGGGAGGTGGTGCAAGTTTGATAATACTTCCATGACTAAATTAAAAAAATAAAGGAAAAGTTAGAGGCATCAGATCGTAATTTTTCGAGCCCCAAAACGTGCAATTATCGAAACTATATTTTTCTATAAATAGAAGCTCTTTCTTCCTTCATTTCTCACCAATTCACAAAAGTTTAGAGCGATTATTATAAAGAGAAATTATAGAGAGAAAGAAGAAGAGAAGTCTGCTACCTCACTATTCCAGTATCCCGTTTTTCCAAGGTAGGGAGTATTATTTCTTTCTTATATATGAAGAGAACTTCTGTTATTCCATTCTTTATTATTCTGTTGGAATAACCTGTATACGCGGGCTACCCTATACTTGGTGAAATTCTTCTGTTGTTCCATTATTTATCATTCTGTTGGAATATCCATCACGTGTTGTTCTGCTATGGGACTGGTTCCGTCTTTATTATCCTGTTAGAATATCACATGCATGCGTTTTATGGGACTGATTAAAATCTTTATTATTACATTGGAATATCACATCATGCATTCTACTTGGGACTGATTAAAAGTCTTTATTATTCTATTGGAATATCCACTACTTTATCGCTTTTCTGGCGGACCGATTCCATCTTTATTATTCGTTGGAATATTCTCGTTCATGCATACGTTTATTGGACTCGATTCCGTTATTTATTATTCTCGTTGGAATAACCGCCTGTCTTGATTCTATCGCATGCCTGGTGATTTCTTTTGTTATTCCATTCCTTATTATACTCAATTGGTTAAAGTTTTGACTTTTATACTCCATGAAATTAGTGGAATATCCTTGATATTTGCGCTTCATCCAGTATCTTTTCATGGAAATATTCTTCTGAGCATTCTTGAATTTTACTCTACAAAGTAATATCATGTTAACAATTTGGACGTTATTAGTTCCTGGATAAAATAATTCTTGAACTTATTTTATTGAATTCTTATATCATTGTCATCATCCTCATGTTTATATTTTGTTGAAAGTCATACTGTGGCCTATAAGTGCATAGATGGACTTGGTATGATTATGACCGAGGATTATTCGTGTAATCATGACCGTAATGTTACAAATGATGTGGTAAAAGTCCTCATTGGTCCAGTAGTGCATTGATGGACGAGTTGTTGGCATGATCATGACCATTATTGAATACACAATATTCTTGCACGTAGTGCATGGATAATTGTGGTCGTGATACTAAAGAATATCCTTCTCAGTAGTGCGAGGGGTGATTCGATGATGTGGATTATTTATTTGTCGAGTCCCAGCAATGATAAAAGTGATGAAAAACCTTTTAAATCATAAAATATAGTATATTTTATTTCTACTTGACTCTTTTAATGGATTTGCTTGTTCATTGCAGCTTAAACTTGATGGTTGTTATATTGTATTAGTTTAACAACATTGAAGGCTAACGATAATATATTCGAATTATCTTAGTTATAATATTTCCCTTTGGGCTAGTTGAGCTCACCCTTTTACTTTTATTGTTCTCTTCAGAAATGAGAACGTAGCGAGGGACTAGTCGGGGAGCGGGTGACGGACGAGATGATAAGATTAGTAGTCCTCACTATTCGGTGAAATAGTGGAAAATAAATGTAATAATATTGAATTTGAGTTTGAATATTGTCTAGACGACAATATTTGTATTAAAACTCACACTTATGTTTTTGTCGTATTTTTTACGACGGTTGTATAATTAAGTTGTTTTTATATTCATACCGTGTATTTTGACGACTCGAGAATAGGTGATGTATACCTATTTTGGGGGCGTCACATGCAACCTGATGGCTTTACCTACTACTATTTCCACCCACCACATTTGAAATAAAATTCAGCACATTTCTTCACCAACCACAAGTGGGGCCCACTCAATTCTAGAATTTTCCACCAAAATAATTTATAAACCTAATTTCCGAATCAGTCACCTCTTAAAATTCATAACAAATCATACGTTCATTTTTAACGGTTCAAAATTGGTGGACATATACTCAACTTATATATGTATAACATATCCAAAAATTACAACGATCCAACGGTCGGATTAAAAATTATAACTCACGTAATATATCTCAAAAACTTTGGTTTTATTTTTTAATACCTCAATTAAGACAAAACTACTGATAAAACACCTCAACATTAAGTCCTTCATTTTTAACCACAATAAATATATCCAACATTTATATCCACATAACATAAATATTTCCTTATCATATGAATCAATGATTAATTATTCATAAATAATATTACAGAATCACATTTATAATGACGGTAGTTCCGGAAAGAGGGGCTTTCAATAAGATTTTTTCTCCATCGGGCGCCGCAATTAGGTGACCAAACCTCTCCTTGATGAACTTTCTAGACATTGCCAATAATGCTATCTAATAATATTATTCAAATAATATGAATTATTGATCCGATAATGGGAAATCTTGTGCGTTGACAATTATTGAAACCACAATAATATAAAATATCAACGCACAATTATTGAATCAATAAAATAAAATATTGAAGCAAGAACTACTATAATAATTATTGTGTAGTGCCTTCTCACGTAAGGATCAATAATTCATCAATCACGTGCATCCACGCCAGACATTAACGTATTTTAACCAAGGGTATTCCAACGGTGTTAATGGTAACAACTATTTCATTATTTATAAAAACTCAAACTTATCGTTTTTTCTTCATCCAAACAGGTTATTACATTATGGGGGCCATACAAATGAGCTTGCATCGTCATTTAATATTCCCCAACAACAAGAATATTCCACGACCACTTGCTTGTTTTGCAAAATTTGCACATTTCACCCATAACCAGAGAATTATATCAAATTAATACATAAGTATTCACAATAATAATTAGAGAAAATTCGATTTTATTTATAATAAGTTGGGGTCTTACAACCTCCCCTCCTTATGAAATTTCGTCCTCGAAATTGACATACGTACCTGGTGTTTCAAAAAGGTGAGGATACCTCGCTTTTATTTCTAATTCCAACTCCCAAGTCATTTCTTCAATAACATGGTTTCTCCACAAAACCTTAACTTGTGGTATAACCTTGGTGCGTAGGACATGTTCTTTCCCATCCAAGATCTTAACAGGTACTTCTTCGTACGTTAAATCTTCGGCTATCTCGTCTGGTTCTAACGCAATAATATGGTTCGGGTCTTTCACATATTTACGAAGCATGGATATGTGAAAAACATTTTGAACACGAGACATACTTGGAGGTAATGCGAGTCTATAGGCCACATTTCCTATTCGGTCAAGAATCTCAAATGGACCAACAAATCGTGGATTGAGTTTTCCTCTCTTTTCAAATCTTGTAACTCCCTTCCATGGAGCAACACGTAACAATACATGATCCCCAATATTAAATTTCACGTCCTTTCGATGAAGATCAGCATAACTCTTTTGTCGATCTTGTGAGGTTTGAATACGTTGTGGAATCATTTGGATCTTTTCTGTAGTCATGCGTACTAACTCTAGTCCCAACAACATTGCTTCTCCCACCTCATCCCAGCATACTGGAGAATGACACTTTCGTCCATACAACGCCTCAAATGGAGCCATGCCTATACTTGTTTGATAACTATTTTTGTAGGAGAATTCTACCAATGGCAAGTACTTATCCCAACTCCCTTTGAAATCTAGGACATAAAGTCTTAATAGATCTTCAAGAGTTTGAATAGTCCTCTCTGATTTCCCGTCCGTTTGAGGATGGTATGCCAAGCTGAATCGTAAATCCGTGCCCATAGCTTTCTGCAAGCTAACCCAAAATCTTGAAGTGAATCTTGGGTCACGATCCGAAACTATGGATACTGGCATGCCATGCAATCGCACAATCTCATTCACGTATATAAGAGCAAGACGTTCAAGGGAATAAGTCTCATGTATCGGCAAGAAATGGGCAGACTTGGTTAATCTATCAATAATAACCCAAATAACATCTATGCCTTGAGAAACTTTGGGAAGACCTGTAACGAAATCCATAGTAATGTGTCCCACATCCATTTCGGAATCTTAAGTGGTTGTAATGGACCCTTTGGCACTTGATGCTCTGCCTTTACACGTTGACAAGTTAAACACCTCGAGATAAACTCCACGATCTCTCTCTTCATATTGTTCCACCAAAATGTATGTCGAATATCATGATACATTTTGGTACTCCCAGGATGGATTGCAAACGAGGTGTTGTGTGCCTCCATCATGATTCTATGCTTCAAGTCAGAATCGTTAGGAACACAAAGTCTGGAGTTGAATCTAAGTATTCCTTCTTCATCGATTCTCGCTTCTGGAACAGCTCCTTGTTGCACTTTCTTCTTCATACATATCAGCCCCAGGTCCGTAGCTTGAGCAGTTTTAACTTTATCGATTAAAGTTGGTTCTACTCGTATATTCACCATCATCATGTGGGTCCCTGGAGTCTTTAATTCTACCTTCATCCTTTGCAAGTCATACAGAATGGGCCTTTGCATTGACAATATCGCACTCGTACTCGCATATGATCTTCTACTCAATGCGTCAGCTACTACGTTTGCTTTTTCCAGGATGATATTGAATGGTATGATAGTAATCTTTCAACAGCTCGAGCCAACGTCGTTGCCGCATGTTGAGTTCCTTTTGGGTGAAGAAATATTTGAGGCTTTTATGATCCGTATAGATCTCCACTTTCTCCCCATACAGGTTGTGTCTCCAGATTTTCAACGCGAAAACGACTGCTACCAACTCTAGATCATGAGTAGGATAATTCCTCCCATATTTTTTGAGTTGTCGTGAGGCATAGGCTATGACTTTCCCATGTTGCATGAGAACACATCCTAACCCTTTGCCTGAAGCATCGCTGTATATAACAAATCCATTCGAACCAGATGGTATTGCCAGAACAGGTGCCGAAATGAGTCTCGTCTTGAGCTCTTGGAAACTCTTCTCGCATTCTTTGCTCTATACAAATTTTGTATCTTTCCGAGTCAACTGAGTTAACAGAGTAGCGATTCGAGAAAATCCTTCCACGAATCTCCGATAATAACCAGCTAAGCCCAGAAAGCTACGCACTTCGGTCACCGACTTTGGTTGCTCCCAACTTTGTACTGCTTCAATCTTCGCCGGGTCAACAAATACTCCATGTTTTGATACCACGTGCCCAAGGAATGCTACTTCCTCAAGCCAAAACTCGCATTTCTTCAGCTTGGCATAAAGCTTGTTTTCACGAAGCCTTTCAAGTATCAGCTTCAAATGGTGCTCATGATCTTCACGGCTTTTGGAATAGATGAGGATGTCATCAATAAAGACAACAACAAACTGATCCAAATATTCCTTGAATACACGGTTCATCATATCCATGAAGCAAAGATGAGCATTAGTCAATCCAAAGGACATGACTAAGAATTCATAATGCCCGCATCGGAGAGTTCAAGGCGTTTTGGAATATCCTCAGTTTTAATCTTCAGCTGATGATATCCAGAACGAAGATCGATCTTTGAAAAGAATTTTGCTCCTTGTAGCTAGTCAAATAGGTCATTAATGCGAGGTAGCGGATACCTATTCTTGATGGTGACATGGTTCAATTCTCGGTAGTCAATACAAAGTTGCATACTCCCGTCTTTCTTCTTTATGAATAAAATAGGAGCACCCCAAGGAGATGTACTAGGATGAATGAAATCAATGTCTAATAACTCCTGTAGTTGGACTTTTAACTCCTGAAGTTCAATAGGAGCCATTCGATATGGGGTTTTAGAAATGGGTTTTGTACCCGGCTCAAGGTCAATAAAGAATTCAACATCACGTTCTGGGGTCTGACCGGGAAGTTCTTCAGGAAATTCTATAATAACAGAAATATTATTCAAATCTGACTTGTCTTTGTTCAAATCCATAACATGGGCTAAGAAAGCTTGACATCCGTTTTTCAATAAACGAATAGCTTTATGGCTTGATATGATAGTGACTGATTTTAGTGGTTTAGTTGTTTGAATTCGTATGACAGGTTGGTTAGGAATATGAAAACTAACAACCTTACGAAAATAATCAATTTTGGCATGATGAGTGGTTAACCAATCAATTCCTAAAATTACATCAAAAGCAAGTATCTTTAAAGAGATAAGATAAACAGGTAATATGATAATGCCAACTTGGATTAAGCAAGATTTATAAACATTGGATGTAACGAAAGTTTAACCCAACGGAGTCTCCACTGATAAATCAAAGTCTAATTTCTCCGGAGTCAAGTTTAAACGTTGAGCACAAGCAGGAGAGATAAAAGAATGGGTAGAACCGGTATCTAGTAAGGTATAAACTTCGCAAGAGTTCAAGATTAGCTTACCCGTAATCACCTCGTTCAGGTTCCTCGCGTTTTGGCCAATCACGACAAACGCTCTTCCAGGAACCACTGATTTTAACTTATCCGGGACAGCCCTTGGAGTCACCATCCCCGTTGAACTTGGTTTTGCTACAGAACAATCCCAAGCTATGTGGCCTTCCTTTCCATAATTGTAACATACCTTGGATTGTTGTAGACAGTTTAAATGATATGTCCTTCTTTCCGCATTTGTAACATCTAAGCTGGCGGTCGTTCTCTCCCCCTAGAATTTGTTGTTGGTCTTTGGTGTTCTTCTTTGATGTCTTCCCATCATTGTTGAATCTCCTCTTTACGAAATTTCCACTTGACTCACCTCTCCTATTATCATGGGCCACGATGACCACAGAAAGTGGTTCCGCCTTTGTTCATATTTTCCTCCTCGTTGGTTATCATCTCTCGATGCTTCTTTGTCACCCGAGTATGGCCCTAGTTGTGGTCCCTCGGTTGAACATACTCACTATCTCGCTTCTAATAATTGAGCCACATTGACAACATCCGAATCTGAGAGAAAATTTATGAGAGATAAGGTATTGACGAATCTCAGGTTTTAGACCTCTCAGAAACATCCTTGTCATTCGTTCCTCATTCTCTACCAAATGAGGTGCAAACCTCGATAACTCAGCAAACTTCGCCTCGTACTGGGACACCGTCATATTGTTTTGTTCCAGTCTGATAAACTCTACCTCCTTCATATGACGAATACTTTCAGGAAAGTACTTGTCATTGAACAGTTTTTGAAACATTTCCCAAGACATGTTGAGTGCAGCAGGCTGGATATGCTTCACTGACTCCCACCAGTAGTCTGCCTCACCGCGAAACATAAAGGTGGCGAATTCTGGTGGTCCCACCAGTAGTCTTTGTAATTTACTTGACCCATGTTTCTACCTTGATCGGATCTGGCTTTCCAATAAATTCTGGTGGTCCCAACTCCTTGAACTGCTTGGCTGTGACAGACCGCACATTGGTATCACTTCCACCCGTATTTTGTACACGAGTCTCCCTCGTCTGATTTTGCATGAACTGCAAAAAGCTCCTAAACATTCCATCATTCATCGTTTACTCGGTAGTGTTGTTTACAGGAGGAATATTGCCTTCCTGTTGCACATTCTCCTAGTTTATAACTAAAGGTTGTTCCACAGTCTCATACACTCCATTGTTAACGTTCTCAGCAGCCATTCTTAAACACTGCCATAAAACAAGGGTTAATTAAACAAATTAAAATATCACATAATATCCCTATATTATGACTGACCAACAAATAAGCTTAGATAGGACACACTAGCAAAAGATTTACTCATCTCTCCCCTCCTAGTTCTATTCCCCGATCTCGCCAGAGACCATATCCCTAAGCTTTGATACCAATTTGTGGCGCCTAAAAAAAAATGGTATACAACACCCATTCTAAGTCGCCAAATACATAGTACAGAAAGCAAACAACAACTTCAATAATACAATTATCGTGCAAAATACGACAACACATACTGTGAGTTTAAATACAAATATTGTCTTCTAGACAATATCCACACTCAAATAAGTCATCATTACAATTATTCAAGAATAAATATCAAAACATTGATAAAATCAAAGATAGTAACCATAATAGACATCTTGGACAAAAAGAAGAAAATTTTATTTTTCGATGAATAGTGCCGTATTCGTGAATAGTGCCGTATCCGTGAATAGTGCCTATACGTAAATAGTGTCGTATACGTGAATAGTAACCCCAACACAAAAAGTTCCAAATTTGATAAAAAGTTCAGATCAATACTTCGACATAATGATATTGAATAAATAATATCATATATGAAGAAAATAACATCCCTTACCTCAAAATAACCGTACTTCTGATATAGTGCTGACAGAAACTTGTATTGAAAAATATAAACTCACAAAGTATCTAAATACTCACAAAATACGCTCGATAATATAGAGAGAGAAAGAGAGAAAGCTTATGTTTCTGGTGTAATTTTCAATTCTAACTTAGCCCTCTATTTATAGGAAAGTGTTAGCACGTCGAAGCAGACTTGACCTACAACCTGATGGCTTTACCTGCTACTATTTCCACCCACCACATTTGAAATAAAATTCAGCACATTTCTTCACCAACCATAAGTGGGGCCCACTCAATTCTAGAATTTTCCACCAAAATCATTTATAAACCTAATTTTTGAATCAGTCACCTCTTAAAATTCATAACAAATCATACGTTCATTTTTAATGGTTCAAAATTTGTGGACATATACTCAACTTATATATGTATAACATATCCAAAAATCACAACGATCCAACGATCGGATTAAAAATTATAACTCACGCAATATATCTCAAAAACCTTTGGTTTAATTTTAATACCTCCATTCAAACAAAAATCTTGATAAAACACTTCAACATTAACTCCTTCATTTTTAACCACAATAAATATATCCAACATTTATATCCACATAACATAAATATTTCCTTATCATATGAATCAATAATTAATTATTCACAAATAATATTACAGAATCACATTTATGACAACCAAGCCGTTCCCAAGAAAGAGGGGGCTTTCCAATAAGAATTTTTCCTTACTGGCGCGCAATTTGGTGACCAAACCTCTCCTTGACAGAACTTTCTAGACATTACCAATAATGCTATCTAATAATATTATTCAAATAATATAAATTATTGATCGATAATGGGAAATCATGCGTTGACAATTATTGAAACAACAATAATATAAAATATCAACGCAAAGAATTATTGAATCAATAAAATAAAATATTGAGCGGTAACTACGTAATAATTATTGTGTAGTGCTTCTTACGTAAGGATCAATAATTCATCAATCATGCATCCACGCGTAGACATCTTGTATTTAACCATCGGGTATTCAACGGTGTTAGCAGTAATAACTACGTAGTTATTTATAAAAACTCAAACTTGTCGTTTTCTTCATCAAAGCGAGTTATTACATTATGGGGCCCACAAATGATAAGCGCACCGTAAATGCGAATATTCCCCGACAACAAGAATATTCCACGAACACTTGCTTATTTTGCAAAATTTGCATATTTCACCCATAACCAGATAATTATATCAAATTAATACCTTATTATTCACAATAATAATTAGAGGAAATTCGATTTTATTTATAATAAGTTGGGGTCTTACATAATACATGTCCTTAATCATAAAAACATAACGATTTAACAGTCTAGAGATCGTATTTGACTTTTAAACTAGGGTTTATCAGTTTAATACTAGGGTTTTCTAATACTGCACCATAATTGACCAACCATTATCTATATACACATACAGTACATATTTATAGCACTAAAATATAATATTATTATTCTCATTCCTTATTCAAAATCCAGAATTAGGGTTTTGAATCCATATCCGACATAACTTTCATATATACAACATTAATAATTAAGTTAAAATAATTAACTTAGCTAATCTGAATAAATTCATATAATAAAATAATAATTCTAATAATCATATCATGTATTATTTAAATAATATATAATCATATTTTTGTAGAAAATAAATAATAAAAATATTTTTACTACCAAATTAATTATAACAATATAATTTATAATAATCAATAATTCTTAAAAAAATTATTTATAATAATTAATGTAATAAATAAATTTTATTTATCACACACACACACACACACACACACATATATATATATATATACACTTTACCTTGTACATATTCCCACCTTTAAAACAAAAAAAATTATATGCAAAATTTCTTATTTATTTATATAGAAAATATCGGGTTATTACAAATCTCCCCCAAAAAACAATCCTTGAAGAATGCTTCATTCAAATAAGGATTTCTGAGTAAGGTCCAACCCTTTAGTTCCTCGAATCTCTTTCTGTAGTCATCCACTGAGCCACACTGACGTAAATTTTTCAGTTCACATAAGGGGTTTATATGAGTTTCAGGGCTGAACCTAGCCACGACCTCTTCTATGAACCCATCCCAAGTTACTTCAGATCCACCATGAACAAAACCTGCATAACACTCTTCAGCCTCTTCATCCAAATTAATAGTGGCTAAATGAAGTTTATATATGATTATCATCCACTAAATGATAAGAAAAGAGTTTACTGCATTTTGTAATCCAATTTCTAGGATTACTTCCATCAAATTTGGGAAATTCAAATTTGATGGATTTGAATATTCCTCCAGTACCTTTATCCTCAATACTCAAAGTCTCAAAATTCTCCAAAATTGAACCCACTAAATTTTCTAAATTACCTGTTTTATTTGATGGATTTGGTAACCTTGTTGCAAGCAGTGCTTCAAAACCCTTCATCATTTTCTCCATCTTCTTATTGAGTCTATCCTCGAAATCCGGTTTGGATTCTTGTGATTCATTCTTGGTCTCTGATTCTTTGAAGGAGTTGTCTTGATCACTGACGAAGCCTTCCAGATTAGTGATTCTTTGGGTATTATTAGCCATAGTTGGGATCGATAGTGGCTTTGATACCAATTTGTAACGAACTGATGAATTCAGTTGATACAAGCTCCCTTTAATGCAGCTCAACAGTAAATCAAGTGCAAAAAATGGGAGAATAGAAAGAAGAGTCGAAGAAAGATAGAAGAATTTGGGGAGAGATTAGACGAATTCAGAGATTCTTGAGAGAGAAAACAATAACAATTTTATTCATAAGCTCTCAATAGCTGAATTCAGTACATATATGATGACCCATGTGAATCTAGATTGGTAATTAAGCAAGGCACCAACCATGTGACTATGTAACCGACTACCAGCTGGACCAACATGCTGAAGGAAATGAAAATAAAAATGAAAAGACTACATTATCCTTGTTTAATACTTTTGAATACTCAATTGCCCTTATATAACATATTTAACTTCCTTACAATCCACCTCCCATAAAAAGGACCTTGTCCTCAAGGGAGCAGGTGAGGAAACTTCTTATGGAACTCTTCCCAATCTTCCCAAGTGGATTCCTCAGGCAAAGTTTTGGACCATTACACAAGAACTTCAACTACTGCTGCATTATTTTTCTTAACCAACTTCCTATCTATGATAGCTGCTGGCTCTACCAGAAATTGTCCATGTTCATCCAACCGAGGCAAAACTGCAGAGCTAGTGCATTTGGAACCAATTTTCTTCTTTAAAAGTGACACATGAAATACATCATGGACCTTAGCATTTGATTTTAACTAAAGTCTATTATCCAGCTTTCCCACCTTCTTTGTAATCTGATATGGCCCAAAATACTTGGGAATCAGTTTACCAAATTAGTCTGAGTAATAGTTGATTGATTATAAGGTTTAACCCTTAGATATACCCAATCTCCCACCTGAAAGATCCTTTCACTTCTGGATTTGTCAGCATAAGTTTTATCCTAGATTGTGCTTTTGTCAGATTTTGCTTGAGTAATTGCAACTGCAGAGTTTTGTCCTTATAGAAAGCCTTAACAGCCAGATCCTTCACTTGACCATACTGATGGAGATTAAGATGGGGAGGTTTATACCCATACAAAGCTTCAAAAGGGGTCACTTTTAGTCCCCTATGGTAATCGGAATTGTACCAGAATTCTGCCAAGGGTAGCCAAGTAGACCAGTTGCTAGGTCTGTTAGCAGTCATGTATATCAAGTAACATTCTAGCACCTGGTTTAGCCTTTCAGTTTGGCCATCCGATTGGGGGTGATAGGCAGTGCTCAGATGGAGTTTAGTCCCTACTAATCTAAAAAGGGATTGCCAAAACATGCTTATAAAAATCTTGTCTCTGTCTGACATAATGGAAGAAGGAAATCCATGTAATTTATAGACCTGCTCAATGTAAACCTGAGCCAAATATAAGGCAGAAAAAAGGCGGTGAAGGGGTATGAAATGTCCAAATTTAGTTAGTATATCCACCATTACCCATATAACTGTATACCCTTTTGATTTAGGTAATCCTTCTATGAAATCCATTGAAATATCCTCCCATGGCTTATTGGGAATTGGAAGGGGATGTAATAAACCTGGAGAATCAATGGTTTCATGCTTATTTTGTTTTAAAATATCACACTCCTTAACAAACTGCATCACATCTTTTTTCATTAAAGGCCAATAAAAGTATTTACTTATTCTTTTATAAGTTCCCGTAATTCCAGAATGTCCCCCCAATAGGAGACTCGTGAAATTATGCTAACAATTTAGCCCTTATAGTAGCATTAGATCCCACCACTAATTTGTTGTCAAACTTTATGCTGCCATTAAAAAAAGAATACCCAGGAACTGAGTGAGGGTCCAACTGAAGCTGAGCAATTAAATCCTTTAGCTCTTGGTCTGCTTCCTAAGTGTTAGCTAATTCCATAATCCACTAAGGATTACAAGTAAAGAGGGCTAACCAACTAGACTCTTGTTTAGTAATCTGCAGTTGTCTCGATAAGGAATCTGCTGCCTTGTTCTCTTTTCCTTTCTTGTATACAATCTCATAATCTAAACCCATCAACTTAGTGATCCACTTCTACTGATTGGTGGTTGTAATTCTTTGGTCAAGAATATATTTTAGGCTATGATGATCAGTCTTGATTAACACTTTTTTCCCAAAAGGTAATGCCTCCATTTGTTAACAACATAAACAACAGCCATGATCTCTTTCTCATAGATAGACCACCCTAAATGTTTTGGTGAAATAGCTTTGCTCAGGAAGGCAATAGGTTGTCCCTACTGCATTAAAACTGCTCCCAGACCAAAACAAGATGCATCAGTTTTCAAAATAAATGGTAGACTAAAATTGGGCATGGCTAAGACTGGTGCATTAGTCATAGCATCTTTCAAAGCTAGAAATGCAGCAGTAGCCTCTTCATTCCACAAGAAATTATTCTTCTTCAATAATTCAGTAAGAGGTTTGCTAATGAGGCCATAATTCCTGACAAACTTCCTGTAGTGTCCTGTTAGCCCCAAAAAACCTCTAAGTCATTTAATATTATAAGGTAAGGGCCAATCCTTCATACAACTAACCTTATATGGATCAGTAGAAACTCCACTAGCATTAATGACATGTCCAAGGTAGTGAACTTGTTCAGTGATAAATAAACATTTACTTTTTTGGCATATAGAGTATGATCTTTAAGGAGCTGTAATGTCAGTTATAGGTGCTTAAGGTGTTCCTCATAACTGGGGGTATACACTAATATGTCATCAAAGAAAACTAGGACGAAACCCTCGCCCATACAAAGATTTGTACAACTCAGCCATCACATGAGTCCTCAATTAAAATCCCACCTAACTCTATCTTACTCTTAACTTGCTCTTTGCTCGATACGAATTTCTCGTATCACATCATCTATAACTCCTCGTTAGTTATCTCGTACTATTTCATAGTACTCCCTCTTCATAGCATTAAGCTATAATTATTCAAACATTACAGACCATCTTTCTTCTATAACTTGAACAGATCACGTCGTGATCTTATTCTATAATCATCTCCCTTAAAATTCTTTTCTTAACTCGTGATCGTTTTGTTTTACGATCCTCTTTCTTTCCTTTTTCATCATTTACGACATTATTCGTTATCTTGGCTATTGGAGTTATGTAACTCCCATTTCTTATCTACATATCTCTTCAAGATTATTCTTTGAATCTTCTTGTTTATATAACAATTCCTGCTTTAAGAATTTCCAACTTCATTTATATTGCTCAATACTTGGTTTTCATCATACGTATCCATTTTCTAGACTTGGTACACATCGAGTCTCTACCAGTTTCAATATGGTACACTAAGTGGTTTCCCACAAACAACCAACGAACTAGGTTCCGAGTTGCTAGTTCGTATATACCTCCGCTCTATGAAGGAATCGTTTAGCCCATATATCATACATCAACTGCTAAAGAGTAAAACTGTACCATACCTAACTATAACTTTTATTTTTAACTTCTTTACCATTCTATTCTTATAGACATTGTGTAAGACCCCGAATTTTATGAAATAAAATTATTCAATTTTTCTATTCAGTAAATGGTTAAATTGATAAAAGGTTAAAGTTAAGGGTAATATATGAAATTTTTCAAAATATGTAAGTGGTTATAAAATACTCATTTACAAGGGAATATTCGTTTGGTCGTGGAATATTCTTTCGTCCGGAGAATATTCATACGACTGGTAGCAAATGACCATTCATGGCCCCATAATGTAATAATAAGCATCGGATGAAGAAAGCGACAAATTTAAATTTTTATAAATAACAGGCGTAGTTATTACAATTAACACTTGTTGGAATACCCGGTGGTTAAAATACGATGAATCTGGCGTGGTTGCACAAAGATAGCACTACGGTTTTGCACGTGATATTTTGAATTATTGATTCTTACATAAGAAGGCACTACTCAATAATTGTTACAGTAATTACTGTTCAATATTTTATTTTATTGATTCAATAATTGCAGCGTTGATATTTTTATATTATTGTTGTTTCAATAATTGTCACTGCACAGTATCTTCATTATCAGATCAATAATTCATATTATTTGAATAATATTTGTGACGCCCCCAAAATAGGTCCATTCCATCCAACCCATTCTGAGTCGCCAAATACATGGTACATGTAACGACCCCAAAATAGGTCCATTCCATCCAACCCATTCTGAGTCGCCAAATATATGGTACGGAAAATAACTACAACTTTATTACAACAATTGTTGTGCAAAATACAACAACACATATGATGTGAGTTTGGATGCAAATATATACCAACTGTAGCACATCACAATGACACCTTACATAAAGGTATAGTCAAAAACTGTTTTAGAAATTAGAATCTTTGGGAAGTGCTCAAGGAAACCTTCGTACATGGGAGGCCATGCTTTTAGGTTATGGTAGATATCATATGGCCACAGAATTATCCTTGGTTGACCCAATAGACCCCAAAGAAAAACGAGAAGATTACTATCATATTCTTCCTAATGGTGAGTCTTTTCTTGACATATCATTATCTCCACTATCTCTAATTGGGTATTATATTCCAAACAAACACCAAATTATATAGGTAGTGCTTGTAAATATACTCAGCAAGTGGATGTGCACAACCTTATCTTATGATAACACGAGTTTGTATGTCATTAGACATCTTGTATGATAGTGGCAAAACACCGTTCCAAAGTTAAATTCACCTCACCCTCAACATCTATAGACCACCACTCTATTCCCTCGCTTATCCCCTTTCGACCCAATTTACACTTTTATTACGAAAGGAATTGTGAAACAAAAGGGTGAGCACAACTAGCTCGATAAAGAATATTATGACTAAAGATAAATAAATTATCAATAGTCTTCATCAAGAATAAATCGTAGATTTAGAACATATGGTAGATGATAAAACTTTTCAACCATAGTTGCAAATGAATGAGCAATCCATTAGAAGAGTCAAATAGACCATAAAATCTATTATCTTCTCCATGTTAAAAGTCCACCAACAATGTTTTATCCTCGTAACATCAATCAACAATTTCGCCCACAATCACGTGTATAACTCATAATCGTAATTGTAGTTCTAAATTCTTTCCTCATCCAAGACAAAGATAATTTTCATCACTTGTCTTTACCGAAACATCAAAGATCATGGTTATACCAAATCATAGTTCTGTTTATAATCATACTAATAAATTCATCTTTGCACCACGGGCCAAAGATATTCATCAACAGATTCATCTTTACACTACAAAGCTAAAGATATTCAACAACGGGTCATCTTTGCATTACAAGCCAAAGATATTCATCAATAATTCATCTTTGCACTACAAAGCTAAAGATATTCAACAACAGTCATCTTTTGCATTACGAGTAAAAAGATATTCATCAATAATTCATCTTTTGCACTACTGTGCTAAGATATTCATCAACAAGTCATCTTTTGCACTCACGAGCCAAAGATATTCATATATCAAAGAAATACATAATCATCTCGAAGTTATATAACAATAATTATAACCATGTTGATCAATTCACCTTTGCACTTAAGCTAAAAATATTCAATTGTAAATTCAATGGTCATGATCATACCGTCAACAATTCAACTTTTGCACTCTTCGGCAAAAAGAGAACCTATGGTCACGATCATACCAATAATCTACCCATCTTTACACTCAAGTCAAAGAGAAATATCATCATTAGGGTTATAAGAATGTTATATAAAAACAATATAATCAAAACATGGTTTTAATTTCAAGAGTAAGATTCATAAATCAATGATAATTTGGTCAGAGAAGAAACCAATTTGTCGTGAATAGTACCTCGTGATTCGCATACATAGTACCGTATAATGCGTAGTAACTCTCGACACTAAAAGATAAAGTTTCATAATAAAATTCATATCCATATTTATAACACCTTAATCCAAATGTTATAAATCACTTAGAAATCTCATAATCTAATATTATTAATATTATAATAATATTTTAATCATTTTTAAACTTATTAACAATTTAATTAAATTATTTACACTTTACTAATTAATGCATTTAATCATCATAAAATGTCAAACTCATAAGATTTCATCACCAATAACCAAAACCCTCATCAAAAATCTGCATATACCTCATATATGATTCTCAAGCCATAAAATCATATTTTTCAATTTTCTTACTTCACATAACATATTTAATTCATTTACTCATAACTAGAATATTTTCATGAAAAATACCAAATCAGTTCCAAAAATATTTCTTTTCTGGGATTTAGCATAACATAGTTCCATATTGAACATATATTTTCTCTAAATTTTAAAAATTCATTTACTATTTTTCAAATGGCCAAAACCACCGAATATTTAAACATTTATCATAAATTATACTTTTATCCAAAATTCTGAAATTTACACGGTATATTGATATTATATAGATGTACTTCCAATAAAAATTTCATCAATTTTGGAGTTAATCACAAGGAATTATAAGCGGTTACTTTTAAAATAGTCTTTTCTCATAAAATTCATAACTCTTTATCTATATATCCAAAAATTACCATTTTTGGACACAATCAATAAAACTCATCAAAATATCATTTCAAATTTTTCCAGAATTTTTGAAGGTCTGAAAAGTTACAATACATGAAAAACATAACAACCCTTAAAATCCCTTACTATTCCTTACCTCAAAAGAAAGCAAAGATTACATTTGGAATAATATTTGAACGAACTTGTAATCAGATAGCAATACTCAAAGTATACTCAAAATACTCACAAGAATACGCTCGATAATATAGAGAGAAAACTTGATTTCGGTGTGATTTTCAATTCTAACCTAAGCGCTTTATTTATAGGAAAATGCTTAGAACGCCAAAAAGGAGACTAAATTAATAAATTATTATTATTATTATCCTACGCCTCCTCCTTGGAAAATCAAGTTGACCAATGACCTCCCTCTTGAAAAAAAAACAATTCAAAGACATGCATTCAATTACCAACCAAAAAGTGGGGCCGCCTCATTTAAAATTATTTTATTTTCGAAACTTCAACAATTCATAGAAAATAAACCGGTTATCGAGAAAAAATACGAATTCTATATCCCATTACTTTGAAATTGAATTCTCTACAACTTTCTGTAAGAAATTTTTTCCAAATTCCAAACGAAAAATGACCAAAATCTGCATCATACGGATAAGTTTTCTAATTTCCTTCTCTTCCTTTTCTTTCTTCCTTTCCCATAATTCTCCACTAACTCTCTCTCTTCCCCACTTTCTTCTCTTACCCCCACCACTTCTTCCACACACACACACACAAATACGTATATATATATATATATATATATATATATATATATATATATATATATATACATTAAAATATTTACAATTATTAAATAATTCCAATTCTATCTTCTCTCTTCCACCTCATCTATTTATAAACCATGAATTTATTGTAAAATATCACCATCAATATATTATTAAAATAATATATTTAAATGAATTATTTTATCGAGAAAAAGATAAAATATTAATTTTCAACAATTGTCATTTTAAAATTTTTCTCCATCTATATCCATATAAAATCAATATTTTCCTCATCATATGAATCAATAATTAATTATTCACAAATAATATTATTATGAATCACAATATTGACAACCGTGTAGTTCCTCAGGAAAGAGAGGGCTTTCAATAAGAATTTCTCCTTCTTGGCGCATGATTAGGTGACCAAACCTCTCCTTAGAGCGAGAACTTTCTAGGCATTGCTAATAATGTTATCCAATAATATTATTCAGATAATATGAATTATTGCTCTGATAATGGAAAAATTATGTAGTGACAATTATTGAAACAACAATAATATAAAATATCAACGTAGCAATTATTGAATCAATAAAATAAAATATTGAACAGTAATTACTGTAACAATTATTGAGTAATGCCTTCTTACGAAAAAAAAATTATCATGCTTCATGAATAGTACTCGTGAATAGTAACTCGTGAATAGTAACTCATGAATAGTAACTCGTGAATAGTAACTCATGAATAGTAACTCGTGGATAGTAACTCATGAATAGTAACTCGTGGATAGTAACTCATGAATAGTAACTAGTGAATAGTAACTCATGAATAGTAACTCGTGAATAGTAACTCATGAATAGTAATTAAAAAAAATTGAATACTTTTATTTCATAAAATTCGGAGTCTTACAGTACAGAAATAACTACAACTTTATTATTACAACATATAAACTTTGAGTTTAAATACACATATTGCCATCTAGACAATATCCACACGCAAATAAATCTCCATCATAATTATTGATACATTATTTTACAAAAATGGTGAGGACTATTAAACGACTCTCTCTAGAACCTTCATTCCATACCCACAGGCTAGTACTCATTTACATTCTCGCCTCCCGAGAAAAAAAAATGGAACAACAAGGAAAAGGGTGAGCTCAACTAGCCCAAGTAAAGAATATTATGACTAAGATAATATACAACAAATTATCGTTAGTCTCCAACAGAAAAAATCTAATAGAATACAATAGACAACAAATTTTAAATCAATATTCGCGCATGAAATAATAATTCATTAGAAGAGTTAAGTAGAGAATGCAAACTACTATCTTCTATATATGAATTTAAAAGTTCGTCGTCTATCTTTTATCCTCAGTAACATCAATCAATATATATCGGAATCAAATATTCATCTTTGCACTACAGCCAAAGATATTCATCAGTTGGTCATGTTCATCTAAACACCTGTTCATCTTTGCACTATGGGCCAAAGATATTCATCAGAAATCATTCATCTTTGCACTACAGGCCAAAGATATTCAATAATATCATCATTTAAGACTGAAGATGATGAAAAATATTTTTAAAGAAACGAATCCAATGAAACAAAATGACAAGGATTAAGAATTAAGGATTCGTACTTTGTTTTATCCACGCCCAAAAATACCTCAAAAATAATCATAGGGGTGTAAAATTCAAGAATGATCAAAACATGGATACAATCAAAGCTAGTATCCAGAATAGATAAAAAAGAAGAAATTTTATTTTTTGGTGAATAGTGTCGTATACGTGAATAGTGCCGTATACGTGAATAGTAACTCCGACACCAAAAGATAGAAATTTCCCAAAAAAAACATCTTCACGCTTCATGAATAGTACTCGTGAATAGTAACTCGTGAATAATAACTCATGAATAGTAACTCGTGAATAGTAACTCATGAATAGTAACCCCGACATGAAAAAATTTCAAATTTGATAAAAAGTTCTAACCAATATTTCAGCATAATGATATTGAAGAAATAATATCATTTGAGAAGAAAATAACATCCCTTACCTCGAAAGGCGAAGATTTTAGTTAAAACACAGGATATAGGCTATGACTTGAACTTGCACCAGTATAGCAATACTCAAAGTATACTCAAAATACTCACAAGAATAAACCGATAATATAGAGAGAAAACTTGAGTTTACGGTGTGATTTTCAATTCTAACCTAAGCACCTATTTATAGGAAATTGCTTAGAACACCAAAGCAGAAAATTGAATATAATAATATTATATAAACAAAATTCACGCCCACATCTTGAATCTGAATTCAGCCATCATGCACATGTTAAATATGCCCACAACATATAAAAACGCGTTTTCTCAAAATAATTAATTAAAACTCCCAAAATCAATTATTTGAACTCAAACTTCAATAAATCATAATAAATAGCCCTTTTATCAGAAAATTGAATCTCGTAAGTTTTTATAGGAAATTCAATTCTCTACAACTTTGCGTAAGAAAGTTTTTCCAAATTCCAAATGAAATTGACCAAGAAATCCACAAACCAGACGATTTTCTGTGCTATAATCAAATTTCGACCAAGAAATGGGGTCCACAGACACACAAAACATGTGTTAATCATTTAATGCCACAAAATACTCTTCCTCCTCATATACCCATATATCCCACATTCATTATAAAAATATCACCAGTTAATATATTATTAAAATAATATATTTAAATGAATTATTTTATCGAAAATGATAAAATATTAATTTTCAACAATTGTCATTTTAAAATTTTCTCCATCTATATCCACATAAAATCAATATTTTTCTCATCATATAAATCAATAATTAATTATTCACAAATAATATTACAGAATCACAAGATCGGGCAACCGGTAGTTCTACTAGAAAGAGGGGCTTTCAATAAGGATCTCTCATCTTGGCGCCGCAATTAGGTGACCAAACCTCTCCTTAGAGCGTAACTTTCTAGACATTGCCAATAATGTTTTCTAATAATATTATTCAGATAATATGAATTATTGCTCAGATAATGGAAAATCTTGTGTAATGATAATTTATTAAAACAACAAGAATATAAAATATTAATGCAGTAATTATTGAATCAATAAAATAAAATATTGAATAAAGAATTATCGTAACAATTATTGAGTAGTGCCTTCTTTACGTAAGAATCAATAATTGGTGCAATACCGTGCAAACTTCGTTCAACAACGCAGCGTATTAGTGTGTTTTAACCACCGGGTATTCCAACAAGATAATACGCAGTAATAACTACGCCGTTATTTATAAACAACTTATATTTGTCATTTTCTTCATCCAATCGCTTTTCAGTTATGGGATCTACAAAAGGCTAGCATTGGTCATATACGAATATTCTCACAAAGCGAGACGAATATTCCACGACCAAATGAATATTTTTATAACCACTTGCTTATTGAAATATTTGCGTATTTTACCCATAACTATCCACATTAATCAAATCCACCCTTACTATTTCAAAATAATAAATAAAGGAAATTCCTTTTTATTTAAAAAATTTCGGGGTCTTACAATATTATTAGATAACATTATTGGCAATGTCTAGAAATTTCTGTCAAGGAGAGGTTTGGTCACCTAATTGCACGCGAGTAAGGAGAAATCCTTATCGGAAAGCCCCTCTTTCCCAGAACCGCTTTGGTTGTCATTATTGTGATTCTGTAATATTATTTGTGAATAATTAATTATTGATTTATATGATAATGAAATATTTATTTGATGTGGATATAAATGATGGATTTATTTATGTGGTTATAAATGGAAGAATTAATGTTGAGGTATTTTATCAGTATTTTGTCGGATTGGAGGTATTAAAAGATCAAATCAGTGTTCTCACAGCTTTATTGTGTGAGTTATAATTTTTAATCTAACCATTGGATCGTTGTGATTTTTGGATATGTTATACATATATAAGTTGAGTATATGTTCACAAATTTTGAACCGTTAAAAATGAACGAATGATTTGTTATGAATTTTAAGAGGTGACTGATTCGGAAATTAGGTTTATAAATGATTTTAGTGGAAAATTCTAGAAATGGGTGGGCCCCACTTTTGGTTGTTGTTGGGATGGTGGTGATTTTTGGTGGGTGGAATAGTAGCAGAGTAAAAGCCATCGTAGCAAGGTCAAGTCTGCCTTTGGCGTGCTAACATTTTCCTATAAATAGAGGCTAAGTTAGAATTGAAAATCACACCGGAAACAAGTTTTTCTCTTTCTCTCTAGATTATTGAGTGTATTTTATGAGTATTTAGATACTTTGTGAGTTTTATTCATCAAGACAAGTTTCCTTGATGTCATATCAGCGTCATATCCGATATCCAGTCAGAAGTGCTCCTCTTTTGAGGTAAGGGATATTGTCATTATTATGGTAAGGGATAGTAAGGGATTGTAAGGGATGTTATATTCTTCATAATGATGTTATTCTTTCAATATCATTATACTGAAATATTGGTATGAATTTTATTGTGGAATTTCTACATTTTTGTGCCGGGGTTACTATTCACGTATACGACACTATTCATGTATATGACATTATTTGCGTATACGGTACTATGTACAAATATGGAGTACTATTCATGAGTTACTATTCACAAATTACTATTCATGAGTTACTATTCACAAGTTACTATTCATGAGTTATTATTCACGGGTACTATTCACGACAAAATTGGTTTCTTTTTCTGACCAAATTATCGTTGATTTATGAATCTTACTCTTGAGATTAAATCTATATGTTGATTATATTGTTTTTATTATCATATATAACATTTTTATAACCCCGGTGATGGAATTTCTCTTTGACTTGAGTGTAAAGATGGATAGATTATTGGTATGATCATGACTATGGGTTCTCTTTGGCTAGTAGTGCAAAGTTGAGTCGTTGACTAGTATGATCATGACCATTGAATTTAAATATTTTTAGCTTAAGTGCAAAGGTGAATTGATCAACATGGTTATAATTATGGTTTATATAAATTCTGAAATGATTATGTATTTCTTTGAGATATGAATATCTTTGGCCCGTAGTGCAAAGATGAACTGTTGTTGAATATCTTTGGCCCGTAGTGCAAAGATGAACTGTTATTGAATATCTTTGGCCCGTAGTGCAAAGATGAATGTTATTGAATATCTTTGGCCTGTAGTGCAAAGATGACCTGTTGTTGAATATCTTTGGCCCGTAGTGCAAAAGATGGTGCATTGATGAATATGTTTGGCCCGTAGTGCAAAGATGAAATTGTTAGTATGATTATAAACAGGAACTGTGATTTGGTATAACCATGATCTTTGATGTTTCAGGTAAAGACATGTGATGAAAATTATCTTCGTCCTGAATGCGAAGAGGAATTTAGAATTACAATTATGATTATGAGTTATTCATATAATTGTGGAAAGGAACTGTTGATTGATGTTACAGGGATAAAATATTGTTGGTGGATTTTTAATGTGGAGAAGATAATAGACTTTATAGTCTATTTGACTCTTCTAATGGATTGCTCGTTCCGCTGCAACTATGGTTGAAATTTTTATCATCTACCATATGTTCTAAATATCTAATTTATTACTGATTAATGCTATTGATAATTTAATTATCTTTAGTCATGATATTCTTTACTGAGCTAGTTGTGCTCACCCTTTGCTTCACAATTCCTTTCAGGTAATAAGAGTGTAGCTGGGTCGAGCGGGGGTAACAAGGGAAGAGAACGGTGGTCTCTAGCTGTGGAGTTCTCCCTAAACAGTATAGACAAGTGTGTTGTATACATCTTTTAGTAGTTATATTTGGTGAATCATATAGGGTGAGGCGAACCCAACGTTGGAAGGGTGTTTTACCACTATCATACAAGATGTCTAATGACATACAACCTCGTGTCATCATAAGACAAGGTTGTGCACATCCACTTGCTGAGTATATTTACGAGCACTACCTATATAATCTGGGTGTTTGTTTGAAGTATAATTCTCAATTAGAGACAATGGAGATAATGATATGTCAAGAGAAGACTCACCATTGGGAAGAATATGATAGTAATCTTCTCATTTTTCTTTTGGGTCTATTGGGTCAACCAAGGATAATTCTGTGGCCATATGATATCTATCATAACCTAGAAGCATGGCCTCCCATGTACGAAGGTTTCCTTGAGCACTTCCCAAAGATTTTAATTTCTAAAACAGTTTTTGACTATACCTTTATGTAAGATGTCATGGTGACGTGCTACCCAAGTTGGTGTCAAAGTCACAGTTGATATATATATTTGTATCAAAACTCACAACACATAAGTTGTTGTATTTTGCATGACAATTGTTGTAATAAAGTTTTAGTTGTTTTCTGTACCATGTATTTGGCGACTCAGAATGGGTTGGATGGAATGGACCTATTTTGGGGTTGTCACACATTGTCTATTTTTTATCACCTTATATCCTTATTATTGAAGTTGTGTAATTCCACCTTCATATTCTTTATAACTCTGCGAGATTCTTCTTTGAATCCTCTTACGCATATTTTAATCCCTTCTTTATACGTTTCTTAAATTACTTCTTATTGTTCAAACTCTATTTCAGCTTATTCTTTCATTATCTTCACATTCCTTCTCTAAGGTTATAGCCTACGGTACTCCTACCTAAGGTTTATAACCTACATCTTTGATACCAACTGTAACGACCCCAAAATTCATACAATAATATTATCCTTCTCGATCGTTAACAATACAACTTTAATCTATCTTTACATCATTATTCGATATTAAAATCACTAAAAAATGCGGAATATTTAAAACTTTTATACATTTCCTTCTTTATTGCCCTAAATCGCAACCTTTACATTACATCTCTTCGATTCAAATTTAAATCATGAATCGTTACAACAAAATGACTATACAAAGTCTTACATCATAAATAGATATCCATATACACCGGATAGCTCAACTTACAATTCAACAACATGTTACATTCAAAATATTAAATACATTTCCCATAAAACATAAGTAATCTTCGTGAATATGGATCTCTATAATTCACGTAGCACATATCCTTACCTTGAATCTTTAACCTGCAAAAATGGTTATTTGCAATGTTGAGCTCGACAGCCCAGCAAGATCTAACAGTTTTTATACATCACATAGCACATAATAACATACTCAACATATATCTCATAAACATTGGACTAACACAACATACATGCTGCATTTCATATAACAAGTATAAAGATTGAGTTCCTTACTCAATTAACATTCACTATTCAATCAACGTAGTCATAAATTGACTTTAACGTTTCATACTTTCAATATATATAGAACACATCATGCTCTTTGTAACAAATATTTAAAATAGTTCATCATCAAGTTCACATAACAAATAGGAACTGAAAGACTTGCCTTGATCATTGTTTACCAATAACAGTTTAACAGCTTACAGTTATCTGCACTTCACGTGCCCTACACAATTATATAATCATACACATCAATAATTAGTCACATAACAACGCATAGTAATTGTAATGTAAACTCTACTCCACATCTCATAATCCTTCCTATTAGTTAGCACACAATGTTCAATTAGATTGTGTTAACTTTTTGACTTATGTAATATTCAAAATTCATTCAAGTGTTTAAATCTTGCTAGGAATCATTATTGGTTTTATATTAAACCCATTTCATATTTTATAATATCCATTTCATTTGACTTAAAACACTTTTTACGTTTATTAACACTTATCACGGTGTTTCGACGTTTATTCGTTACATGCCCGATTTGCCTCTCTTGTGTATGCTTACTATGCTTCTATAACTTATCTAATACATTATTTATTAATTTTAAGTATCATTATGTTTACTAACATTCATGTTTAATAACTTAGAACAACATCTTTTATCGTCAGAAGCACTACACATGCATACGTGCATGCCCGACGCCCTCCGATTGCCCTCGAAAACATAACAGTCCTAAAGATGACCATTTTGACCATTGTTCCTGACATCAAATTGAAAACCTTAAAGATCAAACGTTGTAGTTCTACTCGTCCTCGTTCCGGATCATCTTGAATCACCTCAATCAGAGTTTGTATGAAAACGTTATGTTCATTTTAGTAAAACATGTTTGGTCAATTTTTTTTCCAAAATTTGACTAGGCAGCTTACCCCCCGCCTGGGCGGGGGTTTTTATACTAGGGGGGGCCCGTCGGGGCGGGGGTCCCTTCTGCTAATTCGCGATTTTTCATCCCAAACACTATAAAAAGCCAAATTAGGCCTACAAACTCCTTTCTAACAATCATACCAACATACCCAAGGTGTAATATGTTTACAGAAACATAAACTAATGTTTCTAACACGTTTCTAACCACATAAACAATATAAACATCAAAGATTACAACCTTTAATTTCACTATGTCTCTTATTTCCTCTTCTTTTGACATTCATAGCGAAATTCTTCGCTGTGAATTCATTTTGAAACCAATTCAAGTAATTCCAATTGTGATAACTCATATTCTTAACCTACTAACATAATACATGATCAATTTCAACAATAAATCATAACCAAACACTATTAATATGATTTCATCATGTTCATCATATCTTTGTGAATTGAAACCTTTGATCAACTATAAAAATCTCATTTAAGCATATACATGAAAACATATGAACACCATATATGCATATAAATTTAGAATCATGAAAACCTAATTTTACAAAGACTAAATACAAAACATCATAATTTAGTATAAGGGTTAGTTTGATACCTTTCTAGGTTGAATTAAGAGAAAAGATGGAGATGATGATTTTTTCCTTCTTCTTCTTCTTCTTCTTCTTCTTCTTCTTCTTCTTCTCTGTATTCTCTCTTCTTCTCTTTGTTCTTCTTTTCTCTTTTACTAATACGTAATATAAACTGATATATGATAATATAATATACGTATACATATAATACATATTAATATAGGAGAAGGTTCAAAAATACCCATGACATTTACCGCGATGTCTACCGAGCACTCTATACTTTTTTTTATCCAAAAATAGCCTTAACGTTACACTTTTTGGGTCACTCGTGCCCCTGCCATTAACAGAAGACAAACGGGGTTAAAATTGGCTAACGTGGCAGACACATGAAGGTTTAAAGGGCGAAGGTTCAAAAATGCCATAAAAAAGTGTAAAGTTAAGGGTATTTTTGGACAAAAAAAGTATAGGGTGCTTGGTAGACATCGCGATAAACGTTAGGGGCATTTTTGAACCTTCTTCCCATATTAATATACAACATAAGTACATATATAACTGATGTCAGTTATATTATTTGAAAATCAAAAGTCATAAGGCTTGTTTGGCTAAACAAATTTAAAAATTAATAACTTACAACCCTTATGTCTTGTTTGGTAAAACCACTTAAAATAATGACTTAATCATTCCTTAAACCTTTTTTGGCAAAACAAGATTAAAACAAGAATTTTAAAAACTCTAAGGCTTTGTTTGGTAAAACCAAATTAAAACTCTTTTAATTTATTTTCATAAGTCATTTATAATATAGTTTATTGTCCCGCATTGTTTACTTGGATTTCCATATCCAATCTTAATTAAATAAACTAATTACCACATACTAAATAAATTTCTCACTTAACCAAATATCATAAAATTATAATCTCATTATAATTTTATTTAATAATTAATATATCGCTTTAATTATTAAATTACTGACAAAGAATATAGTAACTCATGTAATCTTTAACAACTCTCTAAGTGTTAAATTAAATTAGAGTATTATCTAATAAATTTAATTCACAAATATATACTAACAACAACCACATAAATAAAATATTTATTTAATTTAATAAATATTTTAAATTACAAATAAAATTCTAGATTGTTACATCATTCTCTCCTTACAAGGATTCTGTCCCCAGAATCACACCTCAAACAATTCATTCATCACATTCTTCCCTCCTTATAAGGATTCCATCCTCGGAATCACCGAAACCCTACCTTACTCAGGTTTTCATCAAATCTCTTTGTGGAATAACTTCAACACATGACCTTAATATAGGTTTTATATTTCCTACTACATTCATTTTTTTCCAACAAATTCTAGGTTTTATTTTATAACTTAATTCATAACTTTCACTTGAACTCAAATATATTCTGAGTATTATATATTCTTTAACCCATTCATTTCCTTTTCTAAAGATTGTTATCATAAACACTCGGGATATTACATTCACCCATTCTTCTAAGAATTTCGTCATCGAAATTTTTATTTATTAATCTTTATTCATTCATTCTATCAAAATAGATTTTACGTTAATACTTTATTCATTCATTGGGTTTTATAACCACTTCTTTCCACAAAGATCTTTCTACAATTATTAAACTTTTCTATTAAGAGATTTACATTATTCTTTGATAACTCATCTCCTTCTCATTTCAAAATTTCTTTTATCACTTATTCCATATATTCATCATTTTGTGTCGCATTCTACGACTTACTTCTTTCTAAGGAATATCATCCTTACCACATTCGCCTTTTAGAATAGCAAGAATCTTCCACAATTGCTCAATAATTGGGAAAAAGTATGAATAATTCAGGAATTTAAAAGATTCCAAATCATGTTGAGGGGTCACAAGGCCGTATACTCTTTTCTAGGTTTACTAGTGCTTCAACTCAATCCTTCACACTGCAAACCAGAGTGTTTATCAATCACAAAGACTGAAAAACACCCTCCACACGTACACTAGGTGGCCAACCTATTGTACCACTACGTTGGGCCGCAACGTAGTGTTTTGTAACGACTATATGCATTACACTCGGAACCATTGTCCCCGAAAACATGTCCCCCTATAGGGTTGTTCACCTCAGCTTTTCAACATCTGAATCTGCACCAAAACAATTTGGTCTGGCATAACTTTTCAATAAACGCTTGAATTTCATGAACATCTTTCAATAATCATCTAGCTAAATCAAATAGCATAAACTTCTACAACAATTTGGATATCAATTGAAATATACATATACATATATATATATATATATATTCTCATATCTTAAAGAAATCTCAAAAATCTTTTTATGACGTCATGATACCGCACTGTATTTACAGTCTATTTGAGGATTCCGTCATTTTGTGTCTTTGTCATACTACATCATACCATAGTGGGCAGACGATCATTAGATCACATCCAACACTAAGAAATTCTGCATTGATAACTCCATCGTTTTTATCATCTTTGCACCAGGTTCTACGATGCATTAATGATATAAAATACATTTTGATATTTTCAAATCATTTTCGTCTAGCCGAAATAATTAGCATAGACTATTCTTTAAACAGTTCAAAAATCTTTGAAAATCATCTTAGGTGTCATCATGCCACAACAGGTAACGATGTGTTAGTGGCCCGAAGTCCACACCTACACACTTGTCACCATGTGGTGTGGATAATAAAATTCATTTTTAAAGTCACATCAGTGCGAATTTAGCTTGATGTACCTATAGGGTCTGAGGTTGACAGGTTGGCTTCCCTCCTTTAAATTAATGTGATGATTTTGAACTCTATCTGGGGCAGCTCAAAAAAACCTCAAAGTACTTTTGAAGCAGATTATCCAACTGTGGACAAGAATTTTCTTTTTTCTCAATTACTTCCTCTTTATTTCTGTCAGTTTGATCATTTGATAGGTCTAATGGACTGGGACTTAATCCAAAAAGATAGCCAAAATAACCATGAGTTGATGTGTTTAAGGTCTGTTGAAACTCTCCAGAAGTCATCAACTACATTGTAGGGTTAACTAAATATGTCTCCCCCTTAAGTACAATAGTCTTGTTATCCTTAACAAAAGTTAATTGAAGCCGGTTGAAATCTAGAGTGACTAGGTTGAAATTCCTAAGCCTTTGCACTCCCAGAAATGCATCTATCCCACCTAGAGGAAGAACTCTGAAATCAGTAGCAAATTCTTCCCCCTGAGCTGTCCAAGAAAGGTTGTTTCATTCTTGTAGTCTAATCACTTTAAAACCATCAGCCACTGATACAGACAATGGTTTAGTGTTCTGTGTAATTTCCCTGATCCTCATAGCAGCTTGAGGGTCTAAGAAATTATGGGTACTCCCACTGTCAATGAGTTTCTGAGTTGTTTCCTATTAGCCAGTCCCAAAAATTTTATGGTGTTATTTACTTGGTGTCCTAATTGAGCATGAAGGGTTATATGAACCTCATGAATCTTGCAGTCCAGATCTCCTTTTAAGGTCTCCATTTTACCACAATCTTCCAGCTCTTCTTCCATGTCACAGTCTCCATCATAAGGTATCATCAAAAATAAGTGGGGCTTCTTGTACTGATGACCTACGGTGTAAGGTTCATCATAGGAATAACACAGTTTCTTCCTTCTCTTTTCTGCAATTTGCTCCCTATTTAAGCTCCTGATTGGCATATTTTTGTCCATCTCCAAGTTTGTTGTTCCAATGAAGCCAGCCACAGCATTACCAGTCATTACAGCTCTACTATTTAAGGATGGTCCAACATTCATCTGATGACTGGGGATTCCAAGTCTTAATCCCATTCGGCTTCTCTTTACCAATGCCTCCAATTTGGCCTCCTCCACTCTTTACCCATGCCTCCAATTTGGCCTCCTCCACTCTAGCCATTCTAATAAGTTCCTTAAGGGTGGAAATTTTAACTCCTGAATTCCCAACCTTATATCCTCCTTCAATCCCCCCCCCCCCCAGAAAACAATCCATGAAGAAAGGTTCATTCAAAGAAGGATTTCTGAGTAAGGTCCAACCCTTTAGTTCCTCGAATCTCTTTCTGTAGTCATCCATTGAGCCACACTACCTAGCCACTACCTATGGGGTTTATATGAGTTTCAGGGCTGAACCTAGCCACTACCTCTTCTATGAACCCATCCCAAGTTACTTCAGATCCATCATGAACAAAACCTGCATACCACTCTTCAGCCTCTCCTTCCAAATTAATAGTGGCTAAATGAAGTTTATGATTATCAACCACTGAATGATAAGAAAAGAGTTTACTGCATTTTCTAATCCAATTTCTAGGATTACTTCCATCAAATTTGGGGAATTCAAAATTGATGGATTTGAATATTCCTCCAGTACCTTTATCCTCAAAACTCAAAGTCTCAAAATTCCCCAAATTGAACCCATTGAATTTTCTAAATTACCTATTTTATTTGATGGATTTGGTAACCTTGTTGCAAGCAGTGCTTCAAAACCATTCATCATTTGCTCCATCTTCTTATTGAGTCTATCCTCGAAATCCGATTTTGACTCTCGTGATTTATTTAGTGGGTTCTGACTCATTGAAGGGAGTTGGCTTGATCACTGACGAAGCCTTCCAGATTAGTGATTCTTTGGTTATTATTATCCATGGTTGGGATCAATAGTGGCTTTGATACCAATTTGTAACAAACTGATGAATTTAGTTGATACAAGCTCCCTTTAATGCAGCTTAACAGTAAAGAAAGTGCAAAAAATGGGAGAATAGAAAGAAGAGTCAGAGAAAGAGAGAAGAATTTGGGGAGAGATTAGACAGATTCAGAGATACTTGAAAGAGAAAACAATAAAAATTTTATTCATAAGCTCTCAATAGCTGAATTCAGTACATATATGATGACTCGTGTGAATCTAGATCGGTAATTAAGCAAGGCACCAACCATGTGACTATGTAACCGGCTACCAACTGGACCAACATGCTAAAGGAAATGAAAATAAAAATGAAAAGACTACTTTATCCTTGTTTAATACTTTTGAGTACTCAATTGCCCTTATCTAATAGATTTAACTTCCTTACATAAAATTATACAAATATAATTAAGTCAACAAAAGAAGAACAAATACAACGACAATTTAGGTTCACACATAAATAAAAATCAACAAAATAAAAATCAAAATAATGAGTAATAAAATAAACAAGTAATACATAATTTTAAAATGGAATAATTTATAAGTATTGACTCTTGATTGAGAGTAAATCGGAGAAAATTAGCGAGTGTATGATCTTCATCCGTCAAAGAAAATGTAGACGCCGATTGATCCTGAATTGACCCGTGCTCCATCCTCTTTACGCCAATTTTTTTAGAGAAAACTCGAGAAAAAGGGAGAGAAATTGCGAGAGGCAAAAACCCTAGAAAACCCCCAATTCCTATCGTTCGGGAACGACTTATTTTAAATGACTTATAAGTTAAAATATTAATTGACTTATAAATTGTTTTAAGTTGCGATTTATAAGTTGTGACTTATAATTAAAAATGTTCGGCATTAATTTAACTTATAAATTAAAAATTAAGTTAAAATAAGTTATGAAAGTCTTCGACTCATATTGATTTATAAGTTTAAAAATGTAAAGATTGTTAAAAATGACATTAATAGGAGAGTGCAAAATACACATTATATTTGGTCAAATTAACTTATTTTAAAATGACTTATAAGTCATTTTAAACTAAAGGCTTAAATATAATTTACTACCTTAAACTATAGGCCATATTTCACTTCGGTGATTCACCTTTCAATTTTGTCAATTAGATGATTGAACTATTAATTTTTTTTAATTTCATTCAATTGAGGCTACGCGTAAAAATCACGACGTAGCATTCTTGATTAGACAAACTAATGCTTATGTATAATTAAAAAATATTATTTTAATTATCTCTTCTAAACATTAATGGTAAATATGTCAAAAACGTAATAAAACATAAAAATTTAATAAAATCAAACCAAATCAATTTGGATGATCTCCACCGCTACTCTCAGATTTTTTCCTCCTCCAAATATTCGGCGCAGTCGAGGGTTCCTTTTACTCTCAGATTTGGATGATCTCCACCGCCACTCTCATAACCACTGCACAGAGAAATCCTTCTCCAATGCACCGCCACTCTTATGCTGTTTATATATAGTATTTGATTTGTTAGGATTTTAGGAAATGGAGAAAAACAGGGGTCTTTCTCAACTTTGAAAGAAGAAGTAGTATGGGGATTATCGTCGGCGAGGTCGCGTACGAAGAGTCCGGGGAGGAGTAGGTCGCCATTGTCAGGTCTGTTGCGACGTAAGAAGGGGAACCAAAGCCAGAGAAATTTGTGGAACTCGGAGCTGTTGATTTCGAGATCCGGGAGCTTGAGGCCGGTAGTGGGAGAGACACTAACGCCGTTAATTGAGGGTCCGGATTCGGATGACGGGGAGATTGGAGACTCGAAGCGTGTCAGGCTGGGACAGTGGATGAAGGGGCAGCTTTCTCGGGCTCCTTCCATGGTTGCAAATGGGTATAACAAGCGGTCTGATCTGAGATTGTTGCTTGGAGTTATGGGTGCGCCGCTTGCTCTGGTGTACGTTAGCACCACTGACCCTCTGTCGGAATCTGGGTTCAGAATTATTATTCGTTTTTTGTTCTTCATTTTTTATTTTTGGTTGTTATCTATTTTTTAAAATGAACTTATTTTTGTGTGTTTTTCACTTGAACGCGAACTTTTGATGTGTTTGATCCATTTTCGCCACACACGGAGCTTGAACCAAATGCTAAATTTGGTGTATGAACTCATGGATATTTTTCCAATCACAGTGGTATCTCCTAGGAGAGGATGAGATGTAAAAGAGAAGGTGAAAATTTCTGTAGAGATGTAAAAGAGCTTGAACCAAATGCTAAATCTGGTGTATGAATTCATGTAAAAGAGAAGGTGAAAATTTCTATAGAAAATTTTTGTAGAGTACTCTTTGCGATTGGACATATCTAGTGTGGAGAAAGAGAAGGTGAAAAATTTTATAGAGAATAACACTGATAATTGAAGGAGAAGAGTATTAAGTTTTAAGGTTTTTGATATGAGAATTTTAACTTCAATCTTGATTTTTTTTAAGTTAAAATTTTTAGCTTGATTCAGATTGGGTTTTTTTTTTTCTTTTGAATAATTAATTAATTTCGTTTAGTTTGACTAAATGGGTGAGAAATTGATTTGGTTTGATTTTATTAAATTATTATTATGTTTTATTACATTTTTGACATATTTACCCTTGATGTTTAGAAGAGATAATTAAAATAATATTTTTAATTACACATAAGCATTAGTTTATCTAGTCAATGAATGGCGTCGAATTTTTGACGTAAGCAATTTCAATTGAATGAAATTGAAAAAAATTAATAGTTCAATTATCTAATTGACAAAATTGAAAGGTGAATCACCGAAGTGAAATATGACCTATAGTTTAAGATAGTAAATTATATTTAAGCCTAAAATAAATCATAAATAGTTACTTTATTTTTACTTAAAAATCAACTTATAAATTAAAAAATAAGTAGCTCTCAAACCATCAACAATGACAAATGTCGAACACCCTCCAAGAAAATGTAAGAAAGCATGGAACATTAGGCGAAACTCATTATTTGGCCTTTGTACTCTGTATATGTTTAAATTTAATCCCTATTCTATTAAAATAAGTTAATTTGATCATTATCAAGGTCTTAAACATTATATGTTTTTAAAAAAGAAAATTCTTTCTTTATTGTGTGAAATTTTACATATTTTAATATTTTTGTATGATATTTGCATCCGTGCGATTATATTATTATGTGAAGATCAAAATCATTTCATATTTGAATGACCTTAGATATATCATACTACTTTTGTTTCATATTATTTGACCATTGTTGACTTTTTAAAATCAACTTAAAAGATTTTTAAACTCAAAATTGACATACATTCTTTTAATTTTAATGAATATTATAAACTATCTAAAAAGTTACTCGTTGTAAGTTTTATTATTTCATAATTTTTAATGAGTCATCTTAATTTTGAGTTTGAAATTGTTTCAAGTTGATTTTTAAAAGTCATTAATGATCATATAATTTAAAACCAATGAAGTATTACCCTGCAATGCACGGACTAGTTAGATTAACATATTGTATAATTTATTAAAATTATGATACGAAAATTATATATTTTTAATAATTTATTTTCATTTAAATTTTTTAATAGATTTTTACATGACATGTCACTTATTCCACCTTTAATGCGACACACATTGTATTTTGAATAGAGCAATAAGAAAGATATTTTTTTATAATAATTTCTTTTCATATAAACTTTTCAATACATTTTTGCATGACATATGACTTACATTTTTAAATATATTGATTTTGCTATAATATTGTTTCCACCTGTAATGAGATACACATTGTATTAAAGGTCATTTAGTTGTTCCATTTTTTCAATCTTCTCTTTCATGGCTTCCATCTCTATTTTTATCTAGCAATAGATTTTTCGATCCTTGAAATCTAGTCTTCTCCATAACCTTCAAATTGGCCGTTGTCAGTACTACTATCATCACTTATTTCAATAATTTTTCGTTTGTTCTGCACTTTTTTTTCTAGAGATCTGCATATAAATAAAAACACATAATTTTATTAAAATAACGTGTAAGATAGCAATGGAATATTACTTAGGAAAATCATACTTAACGGCGCTGCCAATGACCCAGACCATAGGCAGACTCACACACTAACACAACTTCTACCAAACATCTAAAGTAGACTCCATGCACTTACTGTGTGTGTTTTGCAGAGGTTGAGGATAACAAAGTTGGCCTATAATACTTGTTTGATTGCCACAAAAACAAAAAGAATAACAAAAAATGAATTTTGACATACTTCAGCATCTACTGGAGCCCCAAAGTAATCAACACATCTATGATTTTCTTTATTTTTCAATATCAAAACCTATTATTCCTCCACCAAATAAAGAACATATCAAAGAACACAACCATTTTTCAAATATTCCATAGATCTATGATAATTAATTAAGTCAAATCCCCAAAAATGAGTCCAATAACACAGTAAAAGTATAACCCTTAAACAAAAAAAATACACATATTCTGAAATTCATCCAACAAAACCTGAAGAGAAGAAATAATCCAAGTTTCAAAGAACAATGTCCAGGAATCCTGATGACAAAAAGAAATTAAAATTATAAACATGAGCAAACTAGACATCTAGGGATATCTTCTACCTTTTCGTACAAAATGGTTTGCAGCATCAAAATTATGAAATTAAACCTAACAACGTTAATAATTTTCAACAATCAAAATCAAAACCCCAAACTAAATAACTCATCCTTCACCCTCAAAACCAAGCAACGACTGAAAGTTCAATCAACAAACAGTACATCAAAATTAAAGTTCCCAATGAAATTATTTATTCAACATACAACAATTGTGAAGCCCCCAAAATAGGTCTACACAACCCATTCTGAGTCGTCAAATACATGATATAAAATTTAAATACAAACTTCATTTATACAACTATTGAACTACCGTGCAGAATACGACAAAACATAGACTGAGAGTTTCAATACAAATATTATCTCGTAGGCAATATCCAAACTCAAATAAAGTCATCATTACAATTATTATCACACTATTTTATAGAATAGTGAGGACTACTATAGCCACCATCTTGGACCATCATTCCATTCCCCGACTAGTCCCAGCTATATTCTCATTTCCTGAAAAGAACAATGAAAGAAAATGGTGAGCTTAACTAGCCCAGTAAAGAATATTATGACTAAGATAATGTAGAATAAATTATCCTTAGTCTTCAACAGTGTAAAGTCTGATAGAATACAATAGACAACAAGTTTAGATCAACAATTACATCGAATCAAACAATCCATTAGAAGAGTCAAGTAGAACATGATGTCTACTATCTTCTATGATTTAAAATTTCATCATCAATATTTTATCTCTGTAACACAACTCAATAAATAATCCACATCACCGAATTATCCATGCATTACAGGCCAATGATATTTGTTAGTATCATCAGTGGTCATGATCATGCCAAACAATTGTCCATCTATGCACTACGGGCCAAAGAGGACTTTCACCACATCATTTGTCGGTAACATTACAGGTCATGATTATACCAATACACAATTCCTGGTCATAATCATACCAATCAACAGTCCATTTATGCACTACGGGCCAAAGATAACTTTCATCACAATATAAGCATAAGAATGATGACAATGATATAAGAAATCAATCAAGTGAGATCAAGGATAAATATTAAAAATTTATAATTCAATTTATCCAGAATTTAAGAATGTCCAAATTGTCAACATGATAATTAATTATGGAGTAAAATTCAAGAATAATATTCATGTATCAAAAATAATTTGGACAGAAAAGAAACCAATTTTGTCGTGAATAGTACGCCGGGTGAATAGTATTCGAGTGAATAGTACCCCGACATGAAAAGATTAAAATTTAATAAGAAAGTTTTGAAAATATTTCAGTGAAACGATACTAGATGAAGAGCAAAATTCAAGGATATTCTACTAATTTCAGGGAGTATAGAAACAATACTTATCAAAAAAAGTGTAGATTTAGGAATATGAAACGAAATAATATTACTTACATACTATAGAGTATGGAAGAAAATAATATTTCTTATGAATATTGAACAAAAATAATATCCCTTACCTTAGTAGGAGAGTAATTCCAACTAGTATAGCGGAGATATTCTTAAAGAAAACTTGCACTATTTGCTACACTCAAAGTATCTTTATACTAGAAAGAAATACGCACAATATTATAGAAGAAGAATTCTCTAATTCTGGTGTACTTTTTATTTCTTAACTGAGCATCCTATTTATAGGAGAATGGCAGTGCACTATTTAAGAATAATCACGGATGCACAGTAAAGGAAAACCATGGGCGCAGAATCGGCTGATTTTTTGATTTTTACTATTCATTACTGTGCAATAAAATATTTTAATAAAACAAAAACTTTATATAAAATATAATATATTATATTTATAATCTAATAAAACGAATAACTTTATATATAATATAAAAAGTATTATGTTTTATATAAAAAAAATTTTATTTTATTACTATTATAATAATAATAAAACAAAACTGAGATAACTTTCTACCGACGATTTTGAAAAATGAGTAAGTGAGGGTACATGTAATAAGCCAAACTTACAACAAATATTTCATGACAACCCCTCTATTTATATCAAAAATTGAATAAATATTTATCACAAATCACTTATCTTCAATAAACACATTTTTAATCTTTCAACAATTATTCATCATTAATATTATAACTCATAATATTAACAACCAGATCATTCACAGCAAAGAGGGAGCCTTCCGATAAGGACTTCTCCTTATTGGCGCGCAATTAAATAACCTAACCCCTTTCCTCGACAGAAATTTCTAGACATTGTCAATAATACAAATAATATTATGAATAATTGTGTCGTCTTAATTATTGATTTAATAATATAAAATATTGTGCAGATGATATTGTGACAATAATTGAATCAATAATATGAGATATTATGCCGTAACTACTGTGGCAATTATTAAATGAACTGAGTGACTTATTATATAAGCATTAATAATCAGAGATAATGTGCAATATCGTGTGCTACTGTGCAACCATGCGTATTACTGTATTTTTATCACCGAGTATTTTCAACAGTTAACGGTAAAAGTCTTGTCGTTATTTTATAAAAAGGTTATTTCTATCGCTTTCTATATCCGACAGTCATTCCATTGTGGGGTCCACCAATGATTGTGTCGTCGTACGAATATTTTCCGACAAAAAGAATATTCACCAACAAAACGAATATTTTATGACAACTTGCTTACTTGCAAAATTTGCACATATCACCCATAACTATAGCATTATACCAAATCAACACCTTATTATTTAAAATAACAATTAGAGAAAATTAAATCTTTATTCATAAAAAGTTAGGGTCTTACAACAAAAGACCATTAAATTATCAAAAAACAACATGAAATTTAGAGAGAAAATTAAAATAATATATCTTTTGTTATGTGAAACTACTTGTGAAAATTAATTAAAATAAATTGTAAAATAAGAAACAATTAAAAATTAGAATAATAGGAAAAGATTATTTTATTTGTAAAAATGTGGAAAGATTAAACAAATAAAATAATAATTGAAATTACTTATTTGTAAAGAGTATTGAGAAGTGACCATTAAGATCATTTAAAAGATTAATGGAAAATGATTAAATAAATAAAATAATGGTTGAGATTATTTGGGAATTAATAAATATTAGCAAGTAGAGTAAAAATACTTTATTTTTGTAATGAGACACGGATAAGTAAAATAAGGTGTGAACAATTAATTAAACAAGTATAAAGAGATTATATTATTTGTAGTAAATGGAATACATGTGTATTATTGTGAAGGCTAATGAATAAAATAAAAGGAGTGATAAGTAAAGAAATATTTAATCAAATAAAATGAGAGTCGATTTATTTGTGAGTCTTAATTGTATGAGACAAGTAATCAGATCAATTAGATTTATATTTAGAGGTTAATAGAGATTAATCGTTTGATGATTATGATGAACATAGGTTATTCAAAGGATGAGGAGTTAAAGTCGAATAGAGTCGACTACACAGGCAAGTACCTAAACTTGTACTTTTATTGATTATACGAATAAACTAATTGATAGAATGATTATTGTGTTATCTAATTTCATGAAGATGATTATTTATGCTCTGAAACCTTATTGAAATCATAATTACATTCTTGAATGATTCTTTGAATCCTGTTGCAAACGTTGAACGTATTAATTGATCATAAATGCATTGAAAAGAGTGTCTATGCCATTAGATTTGGCTAGAACAACATCTATGAGTTAGAAAGCGATCCAAACCAATTAATTTGGTGCGAACTCTTATAATCTGATGAGATGAACAATCCTCATAGAAGGGGAAACTATATGACGTCAGGAGACCGACACGAGCGCGAACAACATGTCTGAGTATTATGCATAACATAGGGTAATTTAGGCTTATCACATATTGTATTTGTTTATATTATGGATTAACAGGGAAATACTGATAATTTCAGCAGGAGTTCATGGTCTATAGCGACCACTTAGTGATAAATATTCATCAACTTGGAAATATTGAAATCCTTGAATTCTTCTAATAATCCTTCGGTTCATAGTGACTCATCAGTATTAGTAAAGAACATAATCGAAACTATTGAGACTTGTTTGGTTCATAATTTACTTATATAAATTCCTGAGCTATCAATGATCGTTATAACCTTTGAGATTATGAATCTTTACACATGATCACTCACTTTTATTATCGTTATACTTGTTGAGCAAACATGTTGATCACTCTTACTTTCCTTAAACATTAATACAGTTAAAACAGAACGAGGTGACAGCTCAGGAAAAGATAAGGGTAAAGACAAGGTTATAGAATAAATTTGTTCTACTATGTTAGGATCATGTTCCTTACATGTATGAAGACATATTGATATCATGAACTAAATTGTGTTATGTATTAGTAACGGTTTCGAGACTTGGGGACGTGAATATTTATATTATAATAATGTAAATATTTCTATTATTCCACTAAGAGTTGTTAATAGTATGATGTATGAGTTGGATCGTGAAGCACCAGATTCAAGGTACATGTATCTGAATTTAGGGGCGTTACAGATATTTTTGAGAAATGAACAGTGAATTACAAATATGTCTAGGAGGACTTGGGAACTGGTGTTATTATGGGTAAGGGTGTAAATGAACCGAGTATTAAGTTTCTTAGATTTGGTTCACAAAATTTATGGAGTATAAAATAAGGTTTGATTGAGGCTTGTTTAGCTACCGAGTCGAGCAAGATCTTAAATCGAGCCCGAGCAAATTGAACTTTTCGAACGAATATGATTCGAGTATCAATAGAAAATTGCAATTTGAGGAGGTTCGAGTAATTTATCGAACTTTAAAATTTGCTCATATTTGAATCATTTATATTTCGAGTCGAGCTCAAATCGAAATTTTAGTCGAGCAAGTAGGAATCGAGTTCGAACTATTTGCTCATTTTGCAGTCTTAATTACGAGGTGCATGTTTCCCAATTTACGGTACATCTACTAATGCGTGGTGATGGTTTTTTAACTTCCTATTTTAACACGTGGGCTTTTTTCTATATAGAGGATTGAAATTCAATCATTTAAACATTTTTGGAGGTAATATTAAAAGGATAAGTTTTTTTGTCTACTCCCCGATTACAAAATCTTTATAAGAGGGGGAGTGGGGGCAATGTTAGAATGTGATTTATTGGGTCTAGGGGGATTGATGAGACTCATGCCACGTGGCTCATTAGTTGATTAGCGGTTTGATGTAATTAAAGTTCTAGAAAGGTCAAAGTTGTAACAATTCAGAATTTCAAATTGTAATATTAAATATTTATTGAATTATATAAATATTTATTTGGTGTGTTTATTATTGAAATTGATGAAATAGATATTTTATTAATGTGGTTATTATTACTAAATATTTATGAATTAAATTTATTAGATAATATTCTAAATTAAATTAATTTATAATTTAGAGAGTTGTAATATAACATGAGATGTTATATTGTTGTTTTAATTTAATAATTTAAAGTGGTATGTTAAATTATTTAATAAAATTATAATGAAATTATAATTTTGTGATAATTATTTAAAGTGGAATATTTATTTAAAATATAGTATGTATAATTAATTATTTGATTAATGTTGGATATAAAAATCCAAATAAATAATATGTGATTATAAATTATAAACTAAATTGTTTATTAAAATAATTAAAGTAATTTTAAATTGATTTAACCCAAACAAGGCTTAAAGATATTAAGTCTTTATTTTAAAACTTTTTGCCAAACAAAGCCTTATGGCTTTTGGATTTTTAATTTTTTAATTTTTAGATAATATAAATAAAATGTATTTATAATCTATAAATTTAATTAGTTTATAGCTCGATATACTTAGTATTCGAATTATGGTATATATCGGTTTATTTTGTTTGTTTGTTTACATCTTTGGGTTATTAGCTTGGTTATTTAGTAGGAGAGAGTTTGAGAGAACTCGAGAGAGAGAGGATAGAGAGAGATTGAGAGAAAACCTAAGAATTTTCAAAGTAATTTCAGTGGTTTTAACAAGGATTACCAAGCAATTTAAAGGTATTTTCTTTAACCTTGATATTATATATATATATATATATATATATATATATATATATATATATATGTGTGTGTGAGTTTTACGGCATGAAACTTCAAACTCTGTGAATGCAATTTTTTTGAATTCTTTCTATGCAACTGATTACTTGTGATTGTATGTGGTTGTGAATATTAGAGTTTGTGTTTAAACAAGAATTCGTATGCTAATTTCGTTTAAAAGTAAGAAAAGTAAAGACAGTGTTTATATTTTTCATATGGCTTATAAAAGTACCAATTTTAGTGGTCAATTTGTATGTTAAACTATAAATTGAGTTTTGATTATGTTAGTCCATTAGGAAATAAAGAGAACGTAGTTTGAATGAAGTAATTTGAACAAGAATTGTGATCACTGTGATGATTTCTATGAAGAATGTCAAAAAAAATGGAGTTTTGTGTAAAAACATGAAATTTAAGGAATTAAATTAGTTAAAGAGATTGTTAAATTGTTCTAAGTGGTTGAATATGTTAGCAATCATGTTTGTGATAGTTCTATACCAATTGTATATGTTAATTTCATTATTTTGCGAGCTAAATTCGTGTTAGTTGGGCTAAAAGCGGCCTCTTTGTTCATCACGTTTACGGTTACATGCGTGCGCAACCTTGTGTTGTGTTGTGTTAGTGCGAGGTTAAAATGCATAGTATTCTTGCATTCCAAGAGGTTCAAGCTTGTGTATGGTATGACTTCTCCATACCTTATCTTGAGACAGTGGCTTCTACTACTGCTGCAGATTTTGAATACCCTTATAACTTGGTCTAATGATGTGTTAATGTAATAAACATGTAATATGGAAGTTAAAACAAAACCGTGATATGTCATTGATAAATTCAAAGTTGTAAAAATGATTAGTAAGTTACGAACGGGTTATGTTATGACTTAGTGTACACAATGAATGTGATATGCTAGAAAATAATAAATAATTGTTGTGAAGGTTAACACTTGGAATTTCTGATATTTATATAGTAGCATAAGATTTGTACTAAATTAACAAGTTTAACTAGAAATGGTGTTATTTTGTAAGTGGATGTTAACATGTCTAATAGATATTGTGATTCCACTAAAAATGTGTAGAGTGAGAACGTGAGTTTTAATATTATAGCTTACGCTTGAGGCAAGTTTCTAAACCTTACCTCTTTACTTTGAGCAAGTTACTTACTTTAAAACTTTGATTAAGCGAATTCTTTTATTCTTAATATTTATTCGAGCAAGCTCTAATTCTAACGTTATTCAAGCAAGTTTGACTTCTAATCATTGAATGAGTTATTCTAACTTGTTTCATAGTTAAACAAGTTTTCTTAAGTTCTATTCTTTTGTGATAAATGCCTATTCTTGATCTCAAATCTCTAACTAAGTTGTTCTATTTCATTTATTTATATAAATCAAAATATTATTATTATTTTGAGCAAGTTTCATTATTAAACTTGTGATTGATTAGTGTATATTCTTAACTTAACTCTTTTGTCTCAAGATCTTAGCCTTAGCTTAATATTGTTTCAAGCAAGGTTTATTCTTTTATTCAATACTTATGCTTTTTAGTTGTTTATAAGCATGAGTTTAATATATAGTTAGTTTACTTATGATTATTCATTTCCAATATTAAACTATTTTTGGTCACTCGTAGTGTTGTAAGTCTTATTGATTCAACTAATCTCTTAGTTGATGATTTGTGAAACTCTAAATTACCTTGAAAGCTTATCCAAACCAAACTTTCTTTGGTGTGGACTTGCATTCTAAAACTAAGAAGAACAACCCTATTATAGGGGATAATTTATGCATAGCGTTGAAATGTTTGTGCATAATACATTGTACGAAGGGCTGATCCCCCTAAGTACGAGGAGTCCTTATAGTCTTATGACAGTTAAAGTTTAAGTTGAAAGATTACTTATAACTATGGACATAGTTCGTGGTCTTATGCCTCAGTTAAATATTTCATGATTCAGATTATCATTGATAAAGCATTTTGTTCAGCCTATCATTTGGCAGTTGTTGTAAAGATTTTATTCATTATTATTTCAAGTGAGCTTTGTTTGCTCACTCTTGCTTATATAAACATTACAGCTAAAGTTGAGAAGGTCGATGTACCTAGCACCAGTAAAGGAAAGGGAAAGATGAACACGTATTGAAGACTTGTAATTATGTTGATATGTTATTATCAGACTTAACTTGAATTATTGTACTGAAGTTATTTAAATTCCGCATTTGAATGATTGTATTTAAAGGTTAGACAACCTGGAAGATTTTATTAATGTAATTCCTTAATAGGAAGGTTTATTATTCAATTTTATTATAATTGGGTAGTTAGATGTGAATGTTTTTATAAAGTGAACACCAAATCTTGAAGTAATGAAGTACTGGGATTTGGGGGTGTCACAAGTTGGTATCAAAGCTTTAGGTTATGAAACTTAGGTGGGGGGTAAAAGCCTTAGGAAGTAACCTTTGAAAAGATAGTGATGATAAACTCTTATTGAGTTTTAAGGAAGAAGTAATAAAACACTTATGTGCTTATGTGATTACAACTTATGTGCTCGTGAGTGTCGAGTAGTAATGATTAATAATTGAAACTTAAAAAATTTGTTGTTAGGATGACTAATGTCAGAGAATCCAGTCAAGCTAGGGAGGAAGGACCTCAGATGCCTAGAGAAGAGGAGACTCGTGACATTCAAGTGGTTTGGGAACAACTACTTCCACGGGAGTCAGCCCCGTTGGTCATAGTGGTTGAAGATGAGGATGATGATGTGAAAAATGATGAGGAGGATCCCATTGAGCTGCCACAGTCAAATGAGGATGAAGAGGACGAAGAGGAGATTCCATTGAACTCGATAGCTGCTCGTATGTACGATGAAGTCTACGACCGCAATGTGGAAATTCAGGATACCGTCGAGGAGTTGGAGGAGATAGTAGCTGAGTAACACACCTCAATGGCACAGAAGGATGATGAGATCCAGGATCGAGATGAACATCTGACTAATGTCTGAAGAAGAGAATGAACAAATGAAAGTGGAGATCGCAGAACTGAAGAACAAGCTGAGGGAAGAGTCTACTAAGAGGGCAAGAGCCGAAGACGCGTATGAGGAAGCTTATCAACGAGCCGGAATAGCAGAGAGAGAAGCACAAACAAAGAGGATGAAGATGGAGGAGATGAATAATTTATTCAACATCATGATTAATCAAGCTCAAGATCGGGTCATGGGTTATCCTATTCAGTTCGAGACGTTGCCATCATTCATATTAGATCGCAGAACAATGTTCCGAATCATGGAGGAAGTGCGTCGTAAGGCTACGCAGTATCTTAGTAGGACATCGTAGGGAATGTACATGTTATGCGATTAATAAAATGTTAAATAATATGTAAATCCTGAGTGTTATGTAACCTATGGGATATGATGATGATGTTATCCTGAAACTTTAGTAGTTCAGGAAAGTAATGTAAATAGTAGTGATGATATTGTTCTTATGTTTTCAGAAAATTATGAATGAATAAAAGTTATTATTTTATTTTATTCAAAGTGTTATGTGTTCTGTGATGATTTCTTTTATGAGGTGCAAGTTAAGTAGAAAATACTTAAAAGAAATTGAGTAATAATCTAATAAGTGTATTTTAACAAAAAATACCTCCAAGACGTCAACCACGACAAAGAACCACTAAGGGAACCACCAATAACGACAATGTTGATGTTAACCAAGTCCAGCAGCTGGTGACGTTACTAACGGGTGCACTGCAGAATCAACTGCAGAATCAAGCTACAACGTTTAAGGACTTCAAGGCGGTTGGACCACCAGAATTCTATGGGTCCATGAATCCAGTTGAGGCACAGGCCTGGATCATGGAGATAGAGAAAGTATTCGATATTGCGAGAGTAGGGGAGGATCAGAAGACTGTTTTTGCAACATTCATGTTGAAAGTAGAGGCTAGTTATTGGTGGCAGACCAATAAAACTCGAGGAGGTCAAGGGGTTATGACTTGGGATAGGTTTAAGGAGATATTCTTCGAAACTTATTTCCCAGAGAGTTCGAAGAGTCAGCTAGAGGTGCAGTTTTTAGAATTGAAGCAGAGAACGATGACGGTATCGGAGTATATCACAAATTCAACGAGTTGGCGAGGTTTGCGCCATATCAAGTCAGCACAGATGAACACAAGGCTAAGAGATTTGAGCAGGGACTAAAACCACCGGTTATACAAGATCTGGTCTCCTATTCGGTGAAGACATTATGAAAGTAATGGAGAAGGCAATTCTCGTTGAAGGTGGAGGCGAGGCAGTAACGAATTTTAACCAAGAGCAGAGAAAAAGAAGAATGAAGTGGAGGTCAAGAATGGTGGTGGTGCTAGTGGGAATGACAACAATAACCTGAAGAGAAAATGGAATGGAAATGTGAGTCTTTGGAAATTAGCGGGGTAACCAAAGACAGAATAAGAAGTTCAAAGCATGTGCTGCTACATGCGGAAGTTTCATAAGGGTATATGCTTAATGGGGAAAGCGGTATGCTTTAAGCTGTGGCAAGAGGGTCACATTGTCCCAAATTACAATCAACCCAAGAAGAATGTTTGCTTCACGTGCGGGTCAAGGATCACTTTACCGTGTGAGTGCCCTCTAAGAAGAAAGGTGGAGAGACATCGGGAAGCGAGGAGGTAGTGATGGAGGTACGTGGGCCATTCTTTGGACCAGCGACATCAAACAAACCCTGACCGGAACCTTCAACATGGTATGCGTGCAAGATGTTGTGCAATCAAAGGATGTGGTGTCGTGTATTATCCCAATCAATGATATTGATGCTTATGTATTATTTGATTCGGGTGCTACTTGCTCGTTTATATCTGGTGAATTTGCTAAGAGGTTAGGATTGCCTAGTGAAGAATTGAATTTCCCTTTAAACATAGAAATTGCGAATAAGGAAGTAATTCATGTTAGGTTCGTATATAAGAACTGTAGGGTGAATATTAAGGGGAATATCATGATGGTAGATTTAATTCTGATTAGACTTGGAGAGTTTGATGTTATTTTGGGAATGGATTGGCTGTTCAATTATGGAGCGGTAATTGATTGCCAAAAGAAATATGTAAACCTTATAACTGCGTCAAAGATAGTTTTTTATGGTAGCAAATCGCCTAGACAAATGAGATGTCTGACGATTATGCAGGCCAAGAAGTTGTTGAGTCAAGGCTGTGTGGGTTATTTAGCTTATATAATCGATACTCAAAAGAAGGGTGTGAAACTGGAAGAGATACTAGTGGTTAGGGAATTTATAGATGTATTTCCGGAGGATTTGCCGGGACTTCCGCCTGACAGAGAGATTGAGTTCATGATCGACTTAGCGTCAGGAACAACACCGATATCGAAGTCACCGTACAGAATGGTTCCGGTAGAGATGAAGGAACTAATGGTACAATTGCAAGAACTGCTAGATAAGAAGTATATTCAACCAAGCGTATTACCGTGGGGATTGCCGGTGTTATTCGTGAAGAGGAAGGATGATTCAATGCGTCTTTGCATTGATTATAGAGAATTAAACAAAGTCACTATTAAGAATAAATATCTGTTGCCAAGAATAGATGACTTGTTTGATCAATTGAAGGGTGATAAATACTTCTCGAAAATAGATTTGAGAAGTGGATATCACCAATTGAAGGTAATAAAGGAGGATATACCTAGAACGACATTCAGAACTCAGTATGGACATTACGAGTTTCTGGTGATGTCATTTGGTTTGACCAATGCCCCTGCTGCATTCATGGATTTGATGAACATGGTGTTTAAACCATTCTTAGACAAGTTTTTGGTAGTATTTATCGACGACATTCTGGTGTATTCCAAAACTTAAGAAGAACACGTAGAACATTTGCGTTTGACGTTGGAGACACTAAGAAAGGAGAAGTTGTACGTGAAATTCTCTAAGTGAGAATTTTGGTTAGATCGAGTATAATTTTTGGGACATGTGATTGACAAAGATGGGATTTCAGTGGATCCATCAAAAGTTGAAGCTGTAATCAATTGGGAACAACCAAGAACACCGTCGGAAGTAAGGAGTTTCTTGGGACTAGCCGATTATTATAGACGGTTTATTCAAGAATTTTCCAAGATAGCCACTCCGCTAACAAATTTGACAAGGAAAGCTGTAAAATTTGTTTGGACGAAGAAATGTGAAGAGAGTTTTCAAGATTTGAAGAAGAAGTTAAGTGTGGCACCTGTGTTGTCATTACCAGATAATACGGGAAAATTTGTGGTGTATAGTGATGCCTCACATAAAGGAATAGGTTGTGTTTTTATGCAGAATGACAAGGTTATTGCATACGCATCAAGACAACTGAAGGACTATGAGAAAGGGTATCTGACTCATGATTTAGAGTTCGTTGCAGTAGTATTTGTTCTAAAGATATGGAGACACTATCTCTATGGAGAAAAATGTGAGATCTACACAGACCATAAAAGTCTGAAGTATATCTTCACTCAGAAGAACCTGAACATGCGTCAAAAAAGATGGATGGAATTGATAAAATATTACGATTGTGAGATCTTTTATCATCCAGGCAAAGCGAATGTGGTTGTAGATGCTTTAAGTAGGAATGGTCGGGTAAAGTTGATGTTGTTAACCAACCAGGAAGAGCTTATTTCAGCGATGGCAAGACTAGAGTGTGAAATCAAATTTCCAAAAGAATCCGATGAAAAATTATACCAGATGGAAACTAGTTCAACTTTGGTGGACAAGGTGAAGAATGCTCAACTACAAGATGAAGAATGTGGAAGGATTAAAGAGAAAGTGGTTGAGGGTAGTGATGCAAAATACAAGATCGATACCGAAGGGTTACTGAGATTCAAGGGACGAATTTAGATTCCAGTGGTATAGGATGTTAAGGAGGAAATCTTGACAGAAGCTCATAGTTCAAGATATTCGATTCATCCGAGAAGTACAAAAATGCATCAAGATTTGAGGCGACATTTTTGGTGGCCAAATATGAAAAGAGATGTTTCAGAATGCGTTACAAAGTGCTTGACATGTCAGAGAGTGAAGGCCGAGCATCAGAGACCAAGCGGATTACTTCAGCCGTTGAAAATACCATAATGGAAGTGGGAGCATATCACAATGGATTTTGTGATAGGTCTTCCAACGACTTAGAAAGGATACGATGCGATTTGGGTGGTAGTGGATAGATTAACGAAATCAGCACACTTTTTGCCCATAAAGATTAGATTTAATCTTGATCAGCTGGCAAAACTATACGTCAAATAGATCGTATCGAGACATGGAGTTTCAGTGTCAATAGTATTAGATAGAGATCCGAGATTCACGTCAAATTTCTGGAAAAAACTGCAAGAATGCATGGGAACACAAATGGGGATGAGTACAGCATATCACCCGCAAACAGACGGGCAAAGCGAACGAATAATCCAGACGTTAAAAGATATGCTTAGAGCATGTATCATGGATTTCAAAGGAAACTGAGACGATCATTTACCGTTGGTAGAATTCGCCTATAATAACAGTTACCACACAAGCATATGCATGTCGCCTTATGAAGCATTATACGGTAGGAAGTGCAGAACTCCACTGTGCTGGGATGAAGTCGATCAACGCCAACTATTAGGACAAGAACTAGTTCAACAAACTGCTGAGATTGTCAAACTCATAAGAACAAGATTAGTAGCTGCTCAAGACAGACATAAGAAGTATGCTGATCAACACAGGCAGAATCGCGAATTTGAAGTAGGAAATTTTGTTTTCCTAAAAGTTTCTCCTTGGAAGGGGAAAATTCATTTTGTCAAGAAAGGAAAGCTCAGCCCAAGGTTTATTAGACCTTTCGAGATACTACGAAGAGTGGGAGCAGTGGCTTACGAGGTAGCTTTACCTCCAGAATTGGAACATGTGCACAACGTTTTTCATGTATCGATGTTGCGACCATATATACCCGATTACAAACATGTGATTGAGTATGAACCATTGCAATTCAATAAAGATTTATCTTATGAAGAGATTCCTATCCAGATAGTCGACAAGAAAGAACAATTGCTTAGGAATAAAGTGATACCTTCTGTGAAGGTAATATTGAGAAACCACAATGTCGAAGAGGCTACGTGGGAACTCGAAGCTGAAATGGTGAAGAATTACCCTGAGTTATTTGTTTAATCTGTGTCTTCGATTCTGGGGGACAGAATCTTTGTAAGAAGGGAAGAATGTAACGATTTGATTGTTTGAGTTGTAATTCTAGGGACAGAATCCTTGTAAGGAGGGAATGATGTAACAATCCAGAATTTCAAATTGTAATTAAATATTTATTGAATTATATAAATATTTATTTGATGTGTTTATTGCTGAAATTGATGAAATAGATATTTTATTGATGTGGTTATTATTAGTAAATATTTATGAATTAAATTTATTAGATAATATTCTAAATTAAATTAATTTATAATTTAGAGAGTTGTAATATAACATGAGATGTTATATTATTGTTTTAATTTAATAATTTAAAGTGGTATGTTAAATTATTTAATAAAATTATAATGAAATTATAATTTTGTGATATTTATTTAAGTGGAATATTTATTTAAAATATAGTATGTATAATTAATTATTTGATTAATGTTGGATATGGAAATCCAAATAAATAATATGTGATTATAAATTATAAACTAAATTGTTTATTAAAATAATTAAAGTAGTTTCAAATTGATTTAACCCAAACAAGGCTTAAAGATATTAAGTCTTTATTTGAAAAACTTTTTGCCAAACAAAGCCTTATGGCTTTTGGATTTTTAATTTTTTAATTTTTAGATAATATAAATAAAATGTATTTATAATCTATACGTTTAATTAGTTTGTAACTGATATACTTAGTATGCGAGTTATGGCCATATCGGTTTATTTTGTTTTATGCATACTGGGTTATTAGCTTGGCTATTTAGTATACTGGGAGTTTCAGAGAGAAGCTGAGAGAGAATTGAGTGAGATTGAGAGAAAACCTAAGAATTTCCAAAGTAATTTCAGTGGTTTTAGCAAGGATTACCAAGCAATTTAAAGGTATTTTCTTTAACCTTGATATTATATATATATGTGTGTGTGTGTGTGTGTGAGAGAGAGAGAGAGAGAGTTTTACGGCATGAAGCTTCAAACTCTGTGAATGAAATTTTTTTGAATTCTTGTTATACAAATGATTACTTGTGATTGTATGTGGTTCTGATTATTAGAGTTTGTGTTTAAACAAGAATTCGTATGCTAATTTCATTTAAAAGTAGGAAAAGTAATGACAGTGTTTATATTTTTCATATGGCTTGTGAAAGTACCAATTTTAGTGTTCAATTTGTATGTTAAACTGTAAATTGAGTTTTGATTATGCTAGTCCATTAGGAAACGAAGAGAACGTAGTTTGAATGAAGTGATTTGAACAAAAAGTGTGATCATTGTGATGATTTCTATGAAGAATGTCAAAAAATGAAGTTTTGTGTAAAAACATGAAATTTAAGGAATTAAATTAGTTAAAGAGATTGTTAAATTGTTCTAAGTGGTTGAATATGTTAGCAATCATGTTTGTGATAGTTCTATACCAATTGTATATGTTAATTTCATTGTTTTGTGGGTGAAATTCGTGTTAGTTGGGCTAAAAACGGCTACTATTCATCACGTTTACGGTTACATGCACTGCACCGGTGAAGCTACTTGGTGGTGCCAAGGCCAAAAAGCGCCTTGATTCTTGCCGATCCCGAGCTTGTATGGGCAATTGCTCCATCCATAATCTTGAGGCGGTGGCTTCATATATCGCTTATTGATTTTGAATACCCTTATAACTTGGTCTAATGATGTGTTAATGTAATAAACATGTAATATGGAAGTTAAAACAAAACCGTGATATGTCATTGATAAATTCAAAGTTATAAAAATGATTAGTAAGTTACGAACGCGTTATGTTATGACTTAGTGTACACAATGAATGCGATATGTTAGAAATTAGTGTGCACGAGGATTAATAAATAAGTGTTGTGAAGGTTAACACTTGGAATTTCTGATATTTATATAATAGCATAAGATTTGTACTAAATTAACAAGTTTAGCTAGAAATGGTGTTATTTTGTAAGTGGATGTTAACATGTCTAATAGATATTGTGATTCCACTAAAATGTGTAGGTGAACGTGAGTTTTAATATTATAGCTTACGCTTGAGGCAAGTTTCTAAACCTTACCTCTTTACTTTGAGCAAGTTACTTACTTTAAAACTTTGATTAAGCGAATTCTTTTATTCTTAATATCTATTCGAGCAAGTTTTAATTCTAACTTTATTCAAGCAAGTTTGACTTCTAATCATTGTGGAGTTGTTCTAACTTGTTCATAGTTAAACAAGTTTTCTTAAGTTCTATTCTTTTGTGATAAATGCCTATTCTTGATCTCAAATCTCTAACTAAGTTGTTCTATTTCATTTATTTATCGCAAATCGAAATATTATTATTATTTTGAGCAAGTTTCATTATTAAGCTTGTGATTCCTTAGTACATGTTCTTAACTTAACTCTTTTGTCTCAAGATCTTAGCCTTAGCTTAATATTGTTCAAGCAAGGTTTATTGTTTTATTAAATACTTATTCTTTTTAGTTGTTTATAAGCATGAGTTTAATATATAGTTAGTTTACTTATGATTATTCATTTCCAATATTAAACTATTATTGGTCACTCGTAGTGTTGTAAGTCTTGTTGATTCAACTAATCCCTTAGTTGATGATTTTTGAAACTCTAAATTACCTTGAAAGCTTATCCAAACCAAACTTTCTTTGGTGCGGACTTGTACTCTAAAACTGAGAAGAACAACCCTATTATAGGGGATAATTTACTAAGCGTTGAAATGTTTGTGCACAATACATTTGTACGAAGAAATTTGATCCCCTAAGTACGAGGAGTCCCTATAGTCTTATGATTGTTAAAGTTTAAGTTGAAAGATTACTTATAACTATGGACATAGTTCGTGGTCTTATGACCCTTAGTTAAATATTTCATGATTCAGATTATCATTGATAAAGCATTTTGTTCAGCCTATCATTTGGCAGTTGTTGTAAAGATTTTATTCATTATTATTCCAAGTGAGCTTTGTTTGCTCACTCTTGCTTATATAAACATTACAACTAAAGTTGAGAAGGTCGATGTACCTAGCACCAGTAAAGGAAAGGGAAAGATGAACAAGTATTGAAGACTTGTAATTATGTTGATATGTTATTATCAGATTTTACTTGAATTATTGTAATGAAGTTATTTAAATTCCGCATTTGAATGATTGTATTTAAAGGTTAGACAACCCGGGAGATTTTATTAATGTAATTCCTTAATGGGAATGTTTATTATTCAATTTTATTATGATTGGGTAGTTAGATGTGAATGTTTTTATAAAGTGAACACCAAATCTTGAGGTAATGAAGTACCGGGATTTGGGGGTGTCACAAAAGTTCATATTGACTTGTGATTTCTTAACATATCCAATTATTGAGAGTTGCAGTAGTAAGGCAACTCTAATCATGATTCCTATTCTTAATTGGCTTCAGGTGTGTTTTAGCAAGATGGTGTGGATGTGACGCCCCCAAATTCAAACACTTATATCTCGAATTCGGTGCTTCACGATCTAATTCTAATAATACACTAATAACTCATACAACGGAATAATAGAATAATTTACATTAATTTAATATAATTATTCTCGCAACCATTACTAACATATTACATAACTTGAGTTCAAACATAACTTAATACATAATATTAAATAGGTCTTATTACAACATGATAATATTAACTTCTAACATAAAGGAACAAAACTACTCCATAGCATCGTCCTTGCCTTTATCCTTACCGATGTTTCACCCCGTTCTGCCTTAACTGAAAGGTTTAAAGAAAGTAAGAATGAGCAACAAATTTGCTCAACAAGTATATATAAAAATAAGGGTGAATAATTATGTAAAGTTCATGATCTTAACGGTATAACGGTAAATGATAGTTCAAGAATTAAAAGAATAATGTTGGAAGGAAGAATTACATTGTGATAAGTTAAGGATATATATACACATAATCATATAATCCTTGTACATTGGGTTAGTCCAAATAATATTTAATTTAGGTTAGAATATAATTAAATTGGGTACCAACAACCCATTATTTTCATAGGACTTATTATTTTAATTATACTCAAATATCGAAATAAATATTTAATAGTAAATATTTATTTACTTAAATTTATTTTCTCCCATATATTTAAAATACATATTTAATTGATCCATTATAGACCAAAAAGTCACATAAAGCTCCTTTATACAACTTATATAATTCAATTTACTTTTTTTGTCATATAGTCTTCCATATAAATTATATTATTATTTTAGATATCTCATATTATAAAAGCAACTTTATGAATTAATTATTTATATGTTCCTACGACATATGTAATTGCACATAACAACAATTAAATAATAATAATAATTAATCTATCACATACTTTAATTACTCACTTCATTATTTTAATTAATAAATTACTTATTTCATCACGTTGCCACACTAGGCATATATCATAAGTTTAAATATGCTTCATTATCATTTTCACCACATTTCTTAATTATTATGTGCTTAATTCAATTTAATTGAATTATCACATCTCATGCCACAAGGATATATATTTATATTCACATAAATACTCAAACTTTTATTTATTTAATTATTAATATCATTCATAAAATTTACAGATATTACAGTGGACAACTATAAATATCTTTGTATATCAAGGTCAATGACACACAATTATTGGCTGAATGACACTTATGTCCCTCCAAGTTGTCACCCACTTTCAAAGTCGTCTATAAAGTTCAATTTTTGTCAGTTAGGTCCTTAAAGTAGAATTTTATTGGCGTTTCCGTTCCTTCAGCCCAATTTGACCTCAACTCGACCCATTTTTACCAATTTTGACCCAACCTGACCCAACCCAAAATTTTAATATTTTAAATTATAAAATTATTTTTAAAATAAGTTTAAAATAATAATTATATTTAACATTTAAATATATATATATATATATTTAATATTTTAAAATAAATTATTAGTTTTAAAATAAAAAATATTTTAATATATTAAAATAAAATAAATATTTTAAAATGGTATATAAAAATAAAATATTAGTTTTAAAAAAATTAAATAATAATTATATATAATATTTTAAAATAAAATATTTTTAAAATAATTATTATTGTTAATATTTTAAATGAAAATTATTTTTTTAATAATAATTATATTTAAGATTTTAAAATAAAATATTTTTAAAATAATTTGAAAATAATAATTATATTTAATATTTTAAAATAATATTTAGTTTTTATAGTTAAAATAAAATATTATTTTTAAAGTTATAAAGATAGTTATTATTTTAAGGAAAAAATATTAGAAACTTTTATTTTATCCAAAATGAGTAAAATTTCATAAAATATAGATTCAAAAAATTACATAAAAAATAAAACTTTATTTTAAAAAAATAAAGTAGAATTTTTTCATTTTTTATGTAAAAATTATTTTCAAAAAAAAGTTAATATCTGTACCATTATTATATGTATTCTTAATATTAGAATTTTAAAAACAAAAACTAAAAATAGAAATTAAAATACAAAAAACAGTAAAAGATAAATAACAAACTGATTCAATATTTTTTAAATAAATAAATAAATATTTTTTTAAATAATGATTATTTTTTGGAAAAAAAATTTAGAATTAAGAACTTTAGGGATTCAATCTTAATTACTGTCGACGTCTGGATTATTTATTTGTCCATTTATGTTCTTGATCTTTGGTGTTTTCATGTAAGGTGAGATTTGTTTGAAAAAAACAAGTTGTGAAAAGGTCCAACATTTATATGTCGACGATTGGACAGTAAGAGTCGTCAGTTGATTTTTAATATGGTTGTACCAACACAACCGAGAAAAGGTTTGCACATTGACCCAGTGATGTGACACTGCTAAACGGGTCTGTGAAACCGAGATTCATTAAGGTTCGGGGGCTTGATTATGCAGAGAAAAGGTGTTAGGCACCCCCCGACATCCGTGTTACCACGGTGACCGCCACTTTTCAAGAAACTGTTATATAAATATGTATGTGTGTGTGTGTGGGTCAATGTGCTATTTATATGGAAGTAGTGTGAGGCCTCGTTCGCACCTATATACACAGGGTTTGAATTTGTGTAAAAATTCAGTTTTAAACAAGATATGGCAGTGATGTTTTGTAAGAAAAAAGTTTTTTAAACCGTTGTGCTCAATAGTAATTGAGACCTTTTACACTTCCATTTTTTATTAAGTGTTCAGCTTAATTGCTTTTAATTTTCGAGATGCGAAACATCTTCGAGAAAATAATGTACAAAGTAGTGCCGAACTCCTCGTGGGCATGAAAACCATCTGAGGAAATCCAAACACCGTGAATAAATTTACAAGCTACTTACAACTAAAAATGTCCATCATGGGCACCGAATCTAGATCCAGTAGACTGAATATGTGATCACATGATTCCTAGGCTCACATGATGCCGCAATTGATATGAAAGCAGTAAGCAGTTATATATATATAAAAGTTGTAAATATATATATATATATATATATATATATATATATATATACATGATCAACCACCACGAAGTACCTCTATGGGGGATCAGAAATGTAAATAAAGCTATAAAAGAAATCAACCGCCACGAAGTAAACTCCAAGCGGGAAAAAAGTAAATATATATATATATATATAATCAATAAACGCACCGGATGTAAAATCTAGGCTCATCGAACAAAGTTTGACAACATTTGATATATATATATATATATATATATATATATATATACACACACAGCGGATCAGGTCCGGACTCCCAGACCTGATCAAAAACAGACCCCAAATTTTATTTTATTTTTTTGCTTTTTTTAAAAAAAATAACTAAAAAAAATATTTAATATTTTATGGAACTGAAATTTTTCCATAATACAATGTTTTGGGGGTGATTTGAATACCTATACCAAAAAATGATGGTACAGTCTGCATAGACTGTACATACATCCTTTGTTATACGTACCCAAATCACGCTCAAAACACTGTTTTATGAAAAAAAATCAATTCCATAAAATATTAATTATTTTTTTTAGTTGTTTTAAAAAAAAAAGTCCGGACGGGACTAAAATTCGGGCGTCAGATGGAACAGGACTATATATATATATATATATATATATATATATATATAATCAAGACTGCTTTTATGAAAAAAATCAATTCCATAAAATATTAATTATTTTTTTAGTTGTTTTAAAAAAAAAGTCCAGGACGGGACTAAAATTTAAGGCGTCCGGGATCGAACAGACTATATATATATATATATATATATATATATTAAAGTAGTAAACGCATTCGAGTTCGTTACACACAATTATATATATATATATATATATATATATATATATATATATATATATATATATTCAAATGAAATGAAACCATGAATCAAGTTCGCATATACACAAAACACGACTCTCAACGTGAAGAATGGTGTGTGCAAAGATGAAGAGAAAGGCTTTAAAGTATGTAAGAAGGTGATGATTGGGTAATATACCCATGAATCGGATATGTTTGGGCTTAAATTATTGCATTCTCAAGTTATTTAGGAATATTTTTACTGTGTTTATGTGTTGTATTGCAGATTCGGGAGCTGTAGGGACAAAGTGGGGATTTCGAGCGTATAATGTCAATTTGGTAATTATGGTGAAGTTCATTGTACGGGCGCGCCTGGCAAGACTTATTCCCAAAGACAGGGTCTTTGGGTGGGATTCGATCGACCGAGTTCAAGCGTTGACGAAGGGTTTGACTGCACAATGGGAGTTTATGTGGGAAGTTGTTTTGGACTAGGATTGGGGGAGGCTATATAAGGTTTATATGGCAGAATTAAGAGGGCGATCATTCATCATTGGAGGCTAAGTAAAGGATTACTTGAAGACTAAGGATTGGCTCAAGAGTTTTTCTTCTTCTCCTTATTTTCAATTTGTGTAATTCTTTAAGGATGATTTGCAAAAGATTGTTGATTTTTATTTCCGTTATGAACTAATTCTTTAATTAAGATTTCAATTGAACCTTTTATAGCTATAATTAGTTATTCAATTGATTCCAATTATTTATTGTTGAAGTGAATTGTTTATCTTGCCTTGCATTTATTGATTAATTATTTGGACAATAATTACCGTGTTACTCTAGAAGGAATTGAAAGAGAAATTCTAGGGTTAGAACTGGGCTTGATAACGTGTGACTTAGTTATTTGCACAGTGAATAATTAGGTTTGTGAATTGAATGGAAATATCTGTTCACCGCATGTAACGCATAAGGAATTGGAATTGAAGGAGTTTAATGCAATTGTTTTGCATATGAATAGAGCAAGATTAATTTGAGTTAAATAAAAGTCAATTGTTTACTTGGAAAAGGACTTTTGGCAATAGAGAATTCCTGTTAACAATTCAGTAGACATAATAATTGGAATAATTGGATAATTGATTTATAGTTCATAATTGGGGATATTGAAGTCTTAATCCTTATTTTTCCGAATTCATTTATTCAGATCTTAGTGTTATTTATTTACATATTTTAGAGTAATATCTTTAATTGTTTAATTTAGTTAAATTATTTCAGAAAATCACAATTTATAGTTGTTTAAATAAAATCGGATTGATATAGTGCCAGTAGTTGGAATTTATTAATTAGAATTCTCAGTGGGATCGACACTCTATCTTATCACTTTATTACTTGTTGACCGTGTATACTTGCACGTATTCATTGATTGCGAAATCGACCAACAAGTTTTTGGCGCCACTGCCGGGGAATTCTTTATTAATATTAATTTCATATTAGTTATAATCAATTCGGTCTTAATTTAAACGTTACTTATTTTCCTCTTGTATTTGTAGGAATTCTTTGTGGGTGTATGCACACTAGATCAAGAGCTAAAAAGGAACTTTTTCCGTATACAGACGACAACAAAAGGAAGTTCTGGAAATTGCGATTGACTGGTGAGGTTATACATTTGGAAGAAGAACTGGCAGACCAGGAAATACCCGTGAACATGGCAGGGAACGACCAGAAATCACTTAGGGACTATGCCATGCCGAATATTACGAATATACAGTCGAGTATTAGGAGGCCGACAATCAATGCAAACAGTTTCGAGATAAAACCGGGAACAATTCAGATGCTACAGAATACATGTCAGTTTGGGAGTAATTCGATAGATGATCCTAATGAGCATATCTTGAGTTTCTTGGAAGTTTGTGATACCTTCAAATTTAACAATGTATCGAAAGATGCTACGAGGTTGAGGATGTTCCCATTTACCTTGAAAGATAAAGCGCGAAGTTGGTTACACTCTTTGCCTCCTGGCTCAATCAACACTTGGGACGACTTAGCTCAAAAAATTTTAGCTAAGTTTTTCCCACCAGCGAATCGGCAAAACTACGGAACGATATTCACACTTTCGCACAATTTGATTCAAAATCGTTATATGAGGCGTGGGAAAGGTTTAAGGATATGCTCCGTAAGTGCCCTCATCATGGAATTCCACAGTGGATGCAATTAGGGATATTTTGTGATGGTTTGCACGCGTCCACGAGGGCTAGTATTGATGCAACAGCAGGGGGAGCGATCATGTCTAAGAGTTTTGATGAGGCATATCAGTTGTTAGAGACAATGGCCACCAACAACTATCAGTGGCCCATGACTAAGTCTAATCATCCGAAAGCACCGGGAAAGTATGACGTAGATGCGATGAGAGCATTAGCAGCACAAGTTGCCGCAATGGCTAAGCAAATGGAAATATGGCGTCCACAATCCACACAGCAGGTAGTGATGGTTTATGAATTATGTGTTGGGGGTCATGCTACGGATCAATGTGCCATAAATTCTGAATCAGCTCAGTTCGTAGGGAGCTATAATCGTTCAACTCAACCGTATCCAACTCAAAATGCATATAATCCAGGTTGGAGAAATCATCCGGGGTTTTCATGGAGTAACAATCAAGCTTCAGTTCAAGCACCTAGACAACAAAACACATCCGGATTTCATAATCAGACTCAACAACAATCAGAGAAGAAATCAGGTTGGGAGGAAGCCTTGGAAAAATTCATAAGGGCTACTAACAAAAAGAATGAGGAACAAGACAAGCTATTGAATCAAGTAGATATGAATATGAAAAGCCAAGGTGTGTCGATAAAGAATCTAGAAAATCAACTGGGACAGATAGCACATGCATTGAATAACCATCCACAAGGAACACTCCCTAGTGATACAGAAATAAATCCGGGCAGAAACGAGCATTACAAGGCTGTAACTTTACGCAGTGGGAAGGATTTGCAAGAAATAGTTCAGGATTAGGAAAAGAGGGATAACGCAACAGCTGAAACAGAAGAAGTTGTGGAAATCGGGAAATATAAAGACGAAACCGTAGAGCAGAAAGCACCGGAACCGACTATCACAATGCCGCCCATACCGTATCCGCAGAGGTTTCAGAAATCCAAGTTAGATAAGTAGTTTTCAAGATTTTTGGATATTTTCAAAAAATTGCATATCAACATCCCATTTGCCGAAGCTTTAGAACAAATGCCGAGCTACGCTAAGTTCATGAAGGATGTGTTGTCAAGGAAAAGGAAATTGGGTGATTTTGAAACAGTAGCGCTAACCGAAGAATGCAGTGCAATTATCCAGAACAAGTTGCCTCCGAAGTTAAAAGATCTAGGTAGTTTTACTATTCCGTGCGACATTGGTAACCAATTTTCGGGAAGAGCGTTGTGTGATTTGGGGGCTAGTATAAATTTGATGTCATTATCCGTCTACAGTCAGTTTGGACTTAAGGCACCAAAATCGACAAATATCATTTTATTGTTGGCGAACTGATCAGTTACATATCCACGTGGTATTGTTGAGGACATATTAGTAAAGGTGGATAAATTCATATTTCCAGCAGATTTTGTTATCTTGGACTGTGAAGCAGATAAGGAAATTCTCATCATTCTCGGGCGACCATTTTTAGCAACGGGGAGAACATTGATTGACGTGCAAAAAGGAAAATTAACAATGCGAGTTGAAGATCAACAGGTCACCTTTAATGATTTTAAGTCGATGTCTTATCCTAAGGAAAAAGGTGAGTGTTTCCAGGTGGATTTAATGGATGAATTAGTTAATCACAAGTTCTGCGGCAATTACTCAGAGGACCCGATAGAATCCATGTTGTTCGGAATAGATGACTACGATATTAATGAGGACATTGAGCAGATTAATTGGCTAGATACATCATCGTTCTACCGGAAAAGCAATCAACCATTCAACACCCTTGATAGGCCCAAAACATAAGGTAAAAAGTGCAAACCCTCGATAGAAGAGCCACCGGTGTTGGAATTAAAGCCACTACCCTCTCATCTGTAGTATGCTTATTTGGGAAAAGATGCCACCTTACCAGTGATTGTTTCGACAGAATTAGCTGACACACTAAAGGAAAAACTGCTACGGGTTCTGCGAGAGTTCAAAACAGCAATTGGGTGGACTATAGCGGATATTCGAGGTATTAGCCCATCTTTCTGTATGCACAAGATTTTAATGGAAGAGGGGTTAAAACCAACCATTGAGATGCAAAGAAAGCTAAACCCCATTATGAAAGACGTGGTTAAAAAGGAGATTATAAAATGGTTGGATGCTGGTATTATTTACCCAATCTCAGACAGTTCATGGGTAAGTCCGGTGCAGTGCGTACCAAAGAAAGGGGGTATGACAGTGGTAAAGAATGAAGCCAATGAGCTCATCCCTACGAGAACAATTACAGGATGGAGAGTATGTATGGACTACCGTAAGCTGAACAAAGCCACACGCAAGGATCACTTCCCCTTGCCGTTCATTGATCAGATGTTGGACAGATTAGCGGGACATCAGTTCTATTGTCTCTTGGATGGATACTCCGGAGGATCAAGAGAAAACCACATTCACATGTCCATATGGTACGTTTGCATTCCGTCGGATGTGCGACGCCCGATTGGTCTTTACTGTTTGAATTGATGTGCGACGCTAGCGACTACGCAGTTGGGGCAGTATTGGGACAACATCACGACAAGATTTTTCACACAATCTACTACTCCAGCAAGACGTTGACGGATGCCCAGTTTGTGACGCCCCCAAAATTAGGTATACATCACCTATTCTAAGTCGCCAGATACATGGTACAAAATTCAAATCCAACTTCATTTATACAACTGTTGAGCTGTCGTATAGAATACGACCACAGTTAACTATGAGTTTTAATACAAATGTATATAACTCTCATGGTACCTCAACCACAACCTTACAATGATACTTTACATAAAAGTATAGTCAAAAACTGTTTTAGAAATTAAAATCTTTGGGAAGTGCTCAAGGAAACCTTCGTACATGGGAGACCATGCGTCTAGGTTATGATAGATATCATATGTCTAAAGAATTATCCATGGTTGACCCAAAAGTTCCCAAAGAAAAATAAGAAGATTACTATCATCTTCATTCTAATGGTGAGTCTTCTCTTGACATATAAATATCTCCGTTGTCTCCAAGTGAAAATTATATTTCAAATAAACTCCAAGATCATATAGGTAGTGCTCGTAGATATATTCAACAAGTGGATGTGCACAATCATGTCTTATGAGAACACGAGGTTGTATGTCCTTAGACATCTTGTATGATAGTGGCAAAACGCCCTTCCAAAGTTGGGTTCGCCTCACCCTATTTGATTCACCAAATATAACTACTAAATGATGTATATAATACAACACACTTTTCTATACAGTTTAGGGAGAACCTCCACTACTAGAGACCACCGTTCTACTCCCCTGTTATCTCCACTCGACCTGGCAACACTCTTATTACCTGAAAGGAATTGTGAAGCAGAAAGGGTGAGCACAACTAGCCCAGTAAAGAATATCATGACTAAAGCTATTTTACACCATCAATAGCCTTCATCATTAATAAATCAGAGATTTAGAATATATGGTAGATGATAAAAGTTTTCAACCATAGTTGCAGCGGAACGAGCAATCCATTAGAAGAGTCAAATAGACCATCAGGTCTATTATCTTCTCCATGTTAAAAGTCCACCAATAATATTTTATCCCTGTAACATCAATCAACAATTCCTATCCACAATCATATGAATAACTCATAATCATAATTGTGATTCTAAATTCCTCTTCGCACCTAGGACGAAGATAATTTTTATCACCTATCTTCACCTGAAACATCAAAAATCATGGTTATACCAAATCACAATTCTTGTTCATAATCATACTAATAAATTCATCTTTGCACTACGGCCAAAGATATTCATTAACAATTCATCTTTGCACTACAAATCAAAGACATACAACTGTATTTTAGAAGAGTTAAGTAGAGCATGATATCTACTATCTTCTACAAATTAAAAGTGTATAACCAATATTTTATCGCTGAGACTCAGCTTAATAAATAATCCACATCATTGAATTATCCATGCACTACGGCCAAGGATATTCGTTCGTATCACATCTATGAATTATCCATGCACTACGGCCAAAGATATTCATTATTATCACATCCATGAATTAATATTTCATCGCTGAGACTCAGCTCAATAATTAATCCACATCATCGAATCATCCCTGCACTACAGGCCAAGGATATTCATTAATATCACGACCACGAATTATCCATGCACTACGGGCCAAAGATAATCGTGTTTCCATCAACGGTCCTGATTATGACATAAAATAATTCATCTTTGCACCCTTGGCGAAGAGAATCCATAGCCATAATCATACCAAAAACTGTCCATCAATGCACTACGGGTCAATGAGGACTTTTTCCACATCATTTGCAGCATTATGGTCATGATTATACCGAATAATCCCTGGTCATAATCATACCAAGTCCATCTATGCACTACAGGCCACAGATGACTTTCAACATAATATAAACATGAGATGATGACAATGACATAATAATTTAATAAAACAAGTTCAAGAATTAATTTATCCAGGAACCAATAACGTCCAAATTGTCAACATGATACTTCTTTGTAGAGTAAAATTCAAAAATGCTCAGAAGAATATTTTCATGAAAAGATACTGGATGAAGCGCAAATATCAAGGATATTTCACTAATTTCATGGAGTATAGAAGCCAAAATTTTAACCAACTGAGTATAATAGAATATATGAAACTGCAAATAGATTTTCGTCCGCCATGCGGTAATCCACGTATACAGATCATTTTCACAATTTAATAAAGAATGAATACAAAGGATCATTCACCATGCATGTGGTAATCCACATGTACAAAGTTATTCAAATGAATAATAAAGAATGGAATAATGAAGGATTCACCATGCGTGCGATAAAGCGCACGAGATAGGTTATTCCCAACATTATAATAAATAATGGAACTCAGGTGCCAGAAAACGCATGCATGTGATATTCCGATAAAATAATAAATAATGGAACCGAGTTAAAAGCATAAACGCATGCAGACGTGATATTAAAACGAATAATAAAGAATGGAATAATAAATAATGGAACGGGTCAGCGTGAATACGCACCAAGCGAGGATATTACGACAGAATAATAAAGAACGGAATAATAGAAGAATTTCACCATGTATGCGGTACTTGCAGTAAGCAAAGTTATTCAACATAATAATAAAGAATGGAATAACAGAAGTTCTCTTCATGAATACAAAAGAAATAATACCCCTTACGAGTACAACAAATAATATTCCTTACCGTAAAAGAAGAGTATTCCGATTGGTAGGGCGAGGATATACTTGAACAAAACTTGCACTATGCTCAAAGCTTTCTTAAACTCTAAAGAAATACGCTCAAGATTATAGAAGAAGAACTCTCTCTATAGTTTCTCTCTCTAGAGTTTCAGTGAATGCGTAAGAAATAATGAAGGAATGAGCTTCTATTTATAGAAGAATGGACTGCATGGTAACTAATTCATGAATGGTCCAGATTAATTTACTTTTAATCGGACGGTCCATATTTAAAGCAAAATCTTTTAAATAAAATATAATATATTCTATTTATAATCTAATAAAATGAATAACTTTATAAAAGTATTACATTTTTATATAAAAGATTTTACTATGCAAAACACTATCTGTGCACTATACAATACTATGCGATAATAAAATATAATATATTCTAATTATTGTCTAATAAAACAAATAACTTTATAAAAGTATTCATTTTATATAAAAGATATTACTATGCAAAATACTATGCATAATAGAATATTATATATTCTATTTATAGTCTAATAAAATGAATAACTTTATAAAAGTATTCTATTTTATATAAAAAGCTTTTTCATTTTATTATATTAATAATACTAATAAAACAAAACCGAAAGTGACTTCTCATGTAAGCATCAATAATCAATAATAGTGTACTACTATGCAACCACGCCAGTATTCTTGTATTTTTTAACAAGGGTGTTTCAACAGCGATTAACAGTAAAACTTCCATAGTTATTTTCATAAAAATATTTTTGTCATTTTCTCAATTCGACAATAATTCTGTTGTAGGGTCCACCAATGATTGTACCATTGTACGGATATTCCCCGACAAAAAGAATATTCCCCGACTAATCAAATATTCCCCGACACAACGAATATTTTATATCAACTTGCTTACTTTGCAAAAAAAAAAAATTCACATATTACCCTTAACTTTAAACTTTTATCAATTTAACTATTTACCAAAATAGAAAAATTGAATACTTTTATTTCATAAAATTTGGGGTCTCACACAGTTGAACTACACAACCACCGAAAAAGAATTACTTGCAGTGGTGTATGCCTTCGACAAATTCAGAGCTTATCTTATTGGCACCAAGGTAATTGTCTACACTGAACATTCTGCCATTAAATATCTGATTGAGAAGAAGGATGCCAAACTGCGATTAATAAGGTGGGTACTGTTGTTCCAAGAATTTAATCTGGAGATCCGGGACAGAAAAGGTACCAAAAATCAGATGGCGGATAATCTTTCTCGGTTGGAAAACGCGGAGGTACAAAAGGAAGACAACATAGTGATCAATGAAAAATTTCCGGATGAACAACTTTTCCGAGTAAACACAATATTGCCTTGGTATGCTGACTATGTGAATTACGTGGTTGCCAAAGTGTTACCACCGGATTTGACCTCACAACAACGAAAGAAGTTCCTCCACGATGTGAAGCAATACTATTGGGATGCACCATTTCTATTTAAGGCTTGTGCAGATCAAATGATAAGACGTTGTGTGCCTCATGAAGAAATGGACAGCATATTAGGCCATTGCCACTCCTCAGATTACGGAGGTCATTATTTCGGCGATCGAACAACAGCTAAAGTATTACAATCGGGATTTTTCTGGCCTTCTCTATTCAAGGATGCTTACCTCTATGTGCTGAAGTGTGATCGGTGCCAACGCGTAGGCAATATCTCCAAGCGCAATGAAATGCCACTCAATACAATTTTGGAGGTTGAACTGTTCGACGTGTGGGGAATCGATTTTATGGGACCTTTTCCATCGTTCTTTAATAATCAATATATTCTGTTGGCCGTCGATTATGTTTCCAAATGGGTAGAGGCCACAGCTTTACCTACGAATGATGCCAACGTTGTCCTTCGATTCTTAAAAAAAAACATCTTCACATGCTTTGGGACGCCAAGGGCGATAATAAGTGATGAGGGAACTCATTTCTATAATAAGCAGTTCACTAAATTGCTTATAAAGTATGGGGTTTGTCATAAAATTACAGCCGCGTATCATCCACAAACCAATGGTCAAGCAGAAGTCTAGAATCGAGAAGTTAAGAAAATTCTGGAAAAGGTGGTCAATCCGTCACAAAAAGATTGGTCCATGCGACTTGACGATGCTCTATGGGCATATCGAATAGCTTACAATAATCCTATAGGCATGTCACCTTATAGGATGGTTTACGGAAAGGCGTGTCACCTCCTTATTGAGCTAGAACACAGTGCACACTGGGCCATACGGAAACTTAACTTCGATCTACAAGAAGCCGGTGAGAAAAGGTTAGTTCAGCTGAACGAGATGGACGAATTTCGGTTCAATGCCTATGAGAACGCAAAAATTTACAAGGAGAAAGTCAAAGCCTGGCATGATAAGAAAATTCTCAATCGAACATTTGAACCGGGCCAACAAGTATTACTGTTCAACTCACGCTTGCGTTTATTTCCTGGGAAATTGAAATCCCGATGGTCCAGGCCATTCGTGATTATATCTGTCGCTCCACACGGAAACATTGAGGTAGAAGAACCGAATTCAAAACAAAAATTTAAGGTAAACGGCCAGCGACTCAAACATTACTGGAGTGGACCCATCGAACGTCAATCCACGGTCATGCACCTCTCCGAACCGGTGACCAATTGAGCAACACAAAAAAGTCGAGCTGGCGACTATAAACCAAGCGCTATGGGGAGGCAACCCCAGGAGTTTTAGTGCATTCGATTTAGCTTTACTTTATTTTTCCCATATTTTATATTCTTAGAATTGCGTAGAATAATAGTTCACTAATATAAGTTCACATTTTTCACATTTGTTACAGGATTGTGCTATTTAACATTGTGAATAGGACTAGGGAGTAGCGCCCCGGCACCCAATTCCGAAGTAAACCCAGCGCCTTTGCCGCTAGGTCATCCGCCGAATTCTGGTGCCCACCCTGGCCTTTCAACTCATATTTATACCAAAGACACTTTGCCATTTGGGGACAAGTTTTAGAGTCCAAATTATAAATCGTATGCATTAGTCTACTCCTTTATTCTTGTAAACTTCTATACACGATCATGCATGAGCTACCTCTCTATTTTCCCATTGTGTAACTGCCGTTTCCCTTAACATTACAAATTCTACACACTTTAGGGAAATCAGAGTAGTGTGCTTTACTTGGATTAATTTCACATTGATTTCGTTCTCTCTCCTTATATCCACGGTGCATATTCTACTTCCTTTGATTATGTTCTTGTTTGCAAGGATGCTTGGTATGAGTTTCTCCTTCATCTGATTTGGATTATGTTCTTGCTTTCAAGGATGTTTGGTATGATTTAGGGCTTTGACCTCTAGAAAACCAATTGTGCTCCCAATAAGATATGAATTGCCCACAAGGTGTTTGCTGTTTTTACTGACTCAATACTCTTGGTTAAATTTCCACACAACACTCAACCTTTGCACTAAATTTACTTGCACACTTGATATCATTGCTACAAATTTTGGTTTGCATGCCATGTCCATAATTCTCTACCTATGTACAGAAGTTATGCGGTCAGTTTCCATTCTATTACTACATGTCACATCTTTTGGGCGTATCATATACTTCCTTCATGCTATTATTTATCTCACTACACCCACAACCATGCCGCATAACATGTACTTATCAGGAAGTTTGGGGGTAGTACCATGGGGACATTTATCAAAACTAAAATTCTGTACAATGTTAATACATGTGTATGCCATTATATGCAGAATTTTCTACATGGCTTCAAAGCGTCAACGCGGCGAAGGTTCCGGTTCCGCATCGGCTCCACCCAAATTTGATAATAGAAGGTTTGTCTCCTCCGAGGCACAAGAACGTTACAACAAGATGGCTACCCGCTCTCTCATCCCCGAACGAGGTTTAAGGCCCAATCAATCCAAAGACGGAGAAATAGCAATCATGATAGCCAAGAGGAACTGGTTCTCCCTCACCGAACAACCCGATCCAGCAGTAATTGCCATCGTCAAAGAGTTCTATGCCAACATGTCTAAGCACTATCATTATGGGGTATTTGTTAGAGGCAAGACGGTTAAAATTGGCGATGTAGATATTAACGGATGTTATCAACTGCCGTTAGAGGGTCTCAACGATGAATATGCCAATCTTTTGAGTCAAGGTCCAGACTATGAGAAAATAATCTGAGAACTTTGTCAACCGGGCACCACGTGGAAATTACATGAGCGTGGCAGCATGACCTTCCCCCATTCTCACCTCCGCTTATATGGGAAGGCGTGGTATGCCTTTATCTGCGCAAAACTCATGCCATGCACAAATGTGAGCCATGTCACCAAAGAAAGAGCGGTGCTGCTATATGCGATAATTCAAGGCTTGGAAGTTGATGTTGGCCATCTTATTCAGCAGTCTATTCTCCGAGCATCACGAGGAGGCACCACAGGAGGGATACCCCATCCATCTCTCATTTGCGTTTTGTGTGCTAAGTTTGGGGTGAAATGGAAATCGGATGAGATGATTCAAACACCTATGCCAGTTTTGGATCATAAGTTGATAAGCAGGTATAAAGTGTGGACAGGTGGAGAAAACCACCCTAGGGGATTGGGTTTCATAATTCCCCAAGTTGAAGCTACACAAGCCCCACCACCGCAAGCTCTACCTACTTATGGTTCGTCCTCTACAGCTCATCGTGGTGTTGTTCCTGAAGCAGTCCAGTGTGAAATAGACGGATGGTTCTACAATCTAGAATCCCAGAATGTCAGCTTGTCAGAATGACAAGATGTTATATACAAATATTTGGTTGACGGTTTTTTGACCGATTGAATGCCATGAACGCCAATGCATGTTAGGCGTTAACCTTAGCCGATTCCTCTTGCTCCTATTACGATGAGTGTGTTCCCCTTCCGATCTAGAGATGAACGAGAACGATGATGCTCCACCCGAGGAATAAGCTCGTCAGGGAAGTCCTCTGTTTTATTTTGCCTAATTTTTCACAAGAGGACATTGCTCTAGATTAGTTTGGGGGTAGTTAAATTTTATTAGCAGTTGTAGTGTGTTAATAATTTGTGGATTTGGAGTGTTATTATTAGTTACATATTGCATTTAGGATTGCATGATAATTCCAGCGTTTGATAGTACGTATGTTTGGGGCCAATGATGAAATTAAAATTGCATGAACAAGTCTAGTAAGAATTGTTGAACTAGTGAAAAAATTTCGTTGACATGACTTGAATCTTTATCTGTTTGACACTGATATTATAGGAAAGCACGTTTTGAAAAATGACCATGTTGACTATGATAGTTTAAATGGATAGATAATAGAGTTCTAAAGGATGAATGCTGGTGAAATAAAGGATCAATTTGAATAGCTAGTGAAGATTGAATTGAGACATAAACTCAAGTTTGGGGGAAAAAATATTTGGAGTATATAAGCTATGTAAAAAAAAACACCGTGTCATGCTTGTCTAGTTTTGTGGCCTTTGTTACTTGAGTAAGTAAGCCCGAGGGGATTGTCTCTACACCTAGCGCCCTAAGGTCTTAATGGCTTGGGAGTCGTTGGTCGAAAGCTCGTTAAGGTAGCACTGAAAAGCCTAAGGGAATAAGACAATGCATAGTCATGAGAAAAAAAAACAAGCAATAATAAAGCAGGAAAAGTGAAAAAAGCCCCCGTTATATATAAAAAAAAAAGAAGCATGAGTATTCCATTTTGACCCTTGAACTTTGGTAAGTGTTTGATTTCAGCCGAATCAAGATTATTTGATGAGTTCTCAAGTTTATACTGCATGATGCCTATTAAGAAATTTATTATCTTTCATATTTTTGCCTTTTATGGGTTAGCATGGTTGTTGAACACACACTCACAGTATCAGTAATAACAGATTTAAATTCATTGATTATTGGGGATATTATTGAGCTGCCTTAACATGATGTATTAGCATGTTTTTGTAATTTTTCTGAGGCTTATGATTATATGGGTGCTATTGGATTGTTGGAGTTAAGAACATTTAGATAGTTTGCATTTGCATGGTGGTTAGTTTTTCATGTTTTGTGTTTTTTTGCTTGAGGATATGCAACGATTTAAGTTTGGGGGTATTTGATGATTGGGTAATATACCCATGAATCGGATATGTTTGGGCTTAAATTATTGCATTCTTAAGTTATTTAGGAATATTTTTACTGTGTTTATGTGTTGTATTGCAGATTCAGGAGCTGCAGGGACAAATTGGGGATTTCGAGCGTATAATGGCAATATGGTAATTATGGTGAAGTTCAGTGTCGGGGCGCTCTGGCTAGTACTATTCCGGTACGGGTCTTTGGGTGGGATTTCGATTGACCGAGAGTTTTGTAGCGTTGTGAAGGGTTTGTTTGACTGCACAATGGGAGTTTATTTGGGAAGTTGTTTTGGACTAGGATTGGGGGAGGATATATAAGGTTTATGCGGCTGAATTAAGAGGGCGATCATTCATCATTGGAGGCTAAGCAAAGGATTACTTGAAGACTAAGGATTGGCTCAAGAGTTTTTCTTCTTCTCCTTATTTTCAATTTGTGTAATTCTTTAAGGATGATTTGCAAAAGATTGTTTATTTTTATTTCCGTTATGAACTAATTCTTTAATTAAGATTTCAGTTGAACCTTTTATGGCTATAAATTAGTTATTCAATTAATTCCAATTATTTATTGTTGAAGTGAATTGTTTATCTTGCCTTGCATTTATTGATTAATTATTTGGCCAATAATTACCGTGTTACTCTAGAAGGAATTGAAAGAGGAATTCTAGGGTTAGAACTGGGCTTGATAACGTGTGACTTAGTTATTTGCACAGTGAATAATTAGGTTTGTGAATTGAATGGAAATATCTGTTCACCGCATGTAACGCATGAGGAATTGGAATTGAAGGAGTTTAATGCAATTGTTTTGCATAGGAATATAGCATGATTAATTTGAGTTAAATAAAAGTCAATTGTTTACTTGGAAAAGGGCTTTTGGCAATAGAGAATTCCTGTTAACAATTCAGTAGACATAATAATTGGGATAATTGGATAATTGATTTATAGTTCATAATTGGGGATTTTGAAGTCTTAATCCTTATTTTTCTAAATTCATTTATTCAGATCTTAGTGTTATTTATTTACATATTTTAGAGTAATATCTTTAATTATTTAATTTTGTTAAATTATTTTAGAAAATCACAATTTATAGTTGTTTAAATAAAATTGGATTGATATAGTGCTAGTAGTTGGAATTTATTAATTAAAATTCTCTGTGGGATCGACACTCTATCTTATCACTTTATTACTTGTTAACCGTGTATACTTGTACGTATTCATTGATTGCGAAATTGACCAACAGAAGGCTTACAGTGGACCGCCAAAGAAGACTTCAATAACTTTAAATGGATGAACACTCGGCTCCCGCCGGTAAAAATATGACAGAATATAAGCTCAAAAGTGTTTGAAATAAGAAAGCACTTAGTTTATAGTGTGCACAAAGCAAATTGGACAGAGTTTTCTCGCTATTTCTCTTGCAAATAAGGCCACCCCAAGCCCTCTATATATAGAGGGGGTGCCGCGGGTCTACCTGCAGCTGCCCAGGATGCCTAGGGCAATGTGGGTCCCGCTGTGTCGAAGCGTACACTCGAACAACGCACTGTTCGCTCGGACCTTCATAACTTTCAATCCGGGAGTCCGATGGAAGCGTGCCATACCATTCCGAAAAGATTTTTCTAAGAGCTACACAATGACATAAGATTTGCCATTTTTTGATTCCGGGAAGATGGGTACATGACCAAAATAGCATTTTTGGGTTTCCGTTAGGCAATCTAGTGAGCTGTTTTGCGTAGTTTACGCTCCGAAGTTAAGATATTGTTCTTGTGGGACTTCATTTGAAGTAATTTTAGTTGAAATGAGTGTATTTGATTTGAAGTGAAGTTTAGTTGGAAAAATGACCATTTTGCCCCTCCCAGGGTTATCTCCGGTGTTCGCACAGTTGTAGCAGTTTTTTCTCAGGGTTATCTCTGAGGTTGTCATGATGTTGACTCTGAATGTCCTCAGGGTTATCTCTGAAGTGGGCTTGATGTTGTGGTCCTACAGGGTTACCTCTGAAGTGTGGAAAAGAAGCTTTTGTCCTCCTGCATAGTTAGTAACAGGAAAAGAAAATTTTGAGTGTCTACAAATGCCCCTCTTTATCATGTTCATGCAATGGAATGGAATGGACATGATAAAGATTAGTAGACACTTAAAATATGACAAGGTATTTTTAATGATACAAATCATAATATAATGAATGTTATGATGAATGTTAAAATGTTTTCGCAAATCGCACATCGCATTTTGCACATCGCTTTTTGTATTTGGCCAATCGCACTTCGCAACTCGCACATCGCATTTCGCATATCGCATATCACAAATCGAAATATAATAAATGTTATGATGAATGTTTAAAATACTTTTATAAATCGCTTTACCTTTACCGGGGATTGCTGATGCCTATGCTGGTGTTGACCACAACGGTTTGGCTTTTTGTCGGTGTCGCTAATGCCTTTTTGATGAAGAGAAATTGAGATGTTTTCTACATCTCTACTGGGGATGACATTTTGAAATCACCGGACCTTCCCGATGCATACGCTGGTAGTTTACAAAGGTTTACTTCACCAGACTCTGCCTGATGTTACGCTTGATAGAGATGTACGTTGATGTAGCGCATTTAGACATGTGCAGATCATGCATGATGTGATGATCTAGATTTCCTTAGGAGTCTATTGTTCTAGGTTGATGTAGATTGTAAATTGTCTGGAGTGGAAATTTACCTCACCCTTTTTGAGGTGATTTGGACTTTCCTTGAGCATTTGATTTACAACCTGGCTGAACTGATGATCTGAATGCCGCTGATATCCCTGGAGGGTGCAGTCCGTTCCTTCACTGCCAAACTTTGAACTTTAGTGTAGAGGCCTCAACTTATGAGGATTTGACGCAGGTTGATGTTTGATGGTGTAGATTTCATTCACCAAACCTTTTGTCATTGAGCCTTTGCTTTTGAGTTAAGAACTTTTTTTTTGAGAATTTCCCCCCTTCTTCTATAGGGGAAGCTGATATCGCCGTGATAAGAGTTCTCCCTTTTTCTTTTGATGAGAAGCTTGATCCAGCCTTAAACTCATTCCCTTTCTTGGAATCGAAAAATGCCCCAGTCCTTTCGCATTTTGATGTCGAGTAGTCATATGAGAAACTCTCTTTGTTGACCAAATCACGAGTGAGCAATATCTGAATCGCCAGTGAGATGATATGAGGGAAGCTCTGATGGTGCTGACTGGTGCATGCCCCAGTGTTGAGTTGTTGCGGTTTACGAGATTGTCCTAATCTTGTTGTAAAGGACCCAATATCGGTTTTTCGCCAATCTTGAAATTTCCCCATCCTTGTTTATTGTCTAGGATCGTTGCTTTGATAGTTAGGCTGATAAGATACCAAGATCGCAAGAGACTTTTACCTTTATACCAGATGGTGAACAAGTATAGGGCTTGGGCTTTGATGCACTATTCCTGACTTGTTATCGCAATCGGCCTCGATGGTTTTCTTCTGATTTGATGAAGATTTGTTATTGAGGGTGTCAGCTCTTTGAAGGTCCTCACTGTTGGTTGTCTTAGTGTATCGTTGTTTCTTCCTTTTTGGGATTTATGCCAGATTCGATGGAATGACATTGAAGTGTTATTGGATCTTCTCCACATGGGTCGCTGACTTAGAGGTTTGTTCATGGGCGTAGACTTGGGATTGATGTTTAGGTTTAGATATTTCTTTTGAGGGTTCGATCGCACCACTGATAGCTGCCTACATACTCCTGTGTATGTGGGAGATCAGGTCGACGTAGTTCCTTCTTGATAAGATAAACGATTTGAAAAGTGTTTGTTTGGGGTTTTTTGGGTTTTTGTTTGGTTTGACCGCACCATTGATGGTTTCCTACGTACTCCTATTGAAGAGGAGATCAGGTCTTTTGTAGTTTAGGCCAGATGAGCTGAAACCTGACTGATTTGATTTTTTCTTTTTCTTTTTTTTCTTTTTTTTTCTTTTTTTTCAATACTTATACGCATGGAAAATAAAAGGCATACTATGAAGAAAGTGATATCGTCCCAACATCTTTTGGAACCTGTAACTTTATCCCCTGGATCTATATCTTCTTGGCTAGTCGATGCCTGATAGTCCAGTTGTCAGTGGTTATGTTGCCTTCAAGGCTCGCGATAGAGGTTACGTCTTCGTTCTGAATGTCTTCACTTATGGCCATAACTTGATCTCTTCTTTATTCAGTACATACCTCAGGGACGCTTGAACTGGACGCATTGCAAAAAGGTATGAACTCCTGATTCTTTAATGATTTGGTTTTCCTGATAACCTCACCACCTTTTCCTTCATTTGTTCCTCCACCTTTTTCTTGGGCTTGAGAGGATTCAACTATGAAATCTCCCTTGAACTGTTGTCACATTTCTTGCAAGGAACTTTCCTTTTTAGTTTTTTCTTCCTTGGAAAGGATTAGTATTTCCTCCGCATCATCCAAGGTGATAAAATCAGGAATGTGGTTGTTATCTTTGGAACATAGGATGTTTGATGTTGGTGGAGGAATCTCCTTTGAGGATTCTCTTGTCTCCTCTGTCATTCCTTACATTTGGATTAGTCCACCTTGTGTTCTACCAGAATTGTCGCTCATAGCCTTCACCTCATTTGAAGTTCCTGTCTCGAGTGGACATCTTAAGCTTTTTATTTCCTTTTCGCCTTTTTTGGTCATGGGAAATTCTATCTCCAGCTCTCCATTTTCAATGAGATCCTGGATTTTATGTCGCAAAGACCAGTATTCCTTAGTCGTATATCCAAGTGAGTTAGAATGGTAGAGACATATCTTGGTGGAATCATAACTCTTTATCTTGGGATTTATAGGAGGCAGCAACTCAGTAATCTTTCCTTCGCTTATCAGAACGCGTAGCATTTCTTCATTTGATTTGTTCAGAGGGGTGAATTTTTGGACTCTTATGGAGGTTGTTTGATCTTTCTTCTTTGAAAATTCGCATTCCCCCGAGCATTTTTTCCGTTGGCGAGATCTTCTAGCAATTTTATCATCCCCCTTTTCTTGGCCTTCTGATAGTTGAGTGAAAAATTGCCTCGTATCTTGATGTCGGCGCACTATCAGCTTAGCTAGCAGATTTACTTGATTCTGGATTGTCTCTAATTTTTGCATTACTATCATACCCTCCTCCGAGTTTTCCCACTTTAGGACATTTGATCTGTGCCTTTGGGGGTATTCTTCTATCCTTCATATGCACTTACGAATTGGATATATTTTAGCGCTTCCTGACCCGACCATGTTTACTTCCTCCGTATCATGTTGTACCGAAAGGTTGGTGTTGACATTTTGTTGGTCAAGTTGTTGGACCACAATAGTGCCACTTTCGATCAGATTTTGAATTTTATGCTTTAAGGACCAACAATCTTGTGTATCGTGTCCTGGAGACCCTGAGTGGTAAGCACATCTTTAGCTTGGATTGTATCTTTTGCGCCTTGGTTCTAGAGGTGGGGCTAAATCGGTAATTTTCTTATGATCCATTAATATCGCCAATACATGTTCAAGGGAATCGCCCAGTGGAGTGAATACCCGATTTTCCGTTCTTTCAAAAAAAAATTTCCTGTCTGGCCATTGGTTGAATGCAGTGTGTTGTTGAGATGGCAGATTGTCTTGCATTTTCTAAATGGGGGGACTGTAGGTTGGTCTCCTAGCTTGCCCCTGTACAACAAGGGATACATCTTCATTGCCTTTATTGGGTACCCCCTTGGGATCGCTCGCATACTTGTCAGTCTGTATATGTTTGGCGACTGCTTCCAAGGCAGTGAAGTCTTTAATCTTGCATGCCTTCAAGCCCATCTCTGCCATTTCGCCGTGTTTGATCATTTCTGAGAATGGCTTTCCGATACCTGCTAGGATCCTCTCCTAGTATGGAGCCTCTTGAATATCAATAAATGTCAATACCATCTTGGTTTCTGTCATTGATGGAATAACTTGCACTGCTAGATGTCTCCACCTTTGGGCATATTCTCGGAAATATTCAGTACTTTGCTTTTAGACTTTAGTCACTTGGTATCGATCCGGTGCCATTTGTGACTGAAAATTGTACTGATTTAGAAAGGCATGGGCCAATTCTTCCCAGTTGTGGATTTTAGCATTGTCAAGTCGGGCATACCAGGCTTTAGCCTCTCTAGTGAGGCTTTTTTGAAAAAGTTGCATTCTGAGGCTTTCATCTTCAGCATAAGACCCTAGTTCGCCAATGTACACTTTTAGGTGCGTATAGGGATCACTTGCCCCATTGTACTTTTCAAACTCTGGGACTTTGAATTTGGTAGGGTATCGAGCCCCTGGGAATATGCAGAGATCTGAATAGGTGACACTCCCATAATTTCCAGTCCCTTTGATTGACCGGATGGTCTCCTCCATTTGTTGGACTTTCTTTCTTATATCCCCAGTTTCTCGATCATCCCTAAGATTTGTGATTTCTTTATTAGAATGAGGTTTAGGTATCTGGGTTTCCATCTTTTTGCCAATACCCTGACTTCCCCCTGGTGTGGATGACTCTGGTTGAGTAGGCATTGTTTGTCCCCAAATTTCTCCATGTGCAGAGGATTCTGTGTGGAGGGGTATTTGTGGACCCTGAGTAGATTAGTGTAGTTCTTTGAACATAACAGCCAGCTCTGTAATTTGATAGCTTAATCTTTCGAACTCCTCGCGAGAGACAGGAGTAAGATCAGGCTGGGCACTTTTATCCATGTCTGACTGTGGGCTTAATGCCCTTTTGGACTTTGAATGGGAAATAGGATCAATTGCTTCCCTACAAAAAGACTTACGTATTTTAGTCTTAGGGAATGTGGAAATGTTATATGCTATGTGATGTGTCTGTTTTAGGAGTATTATCCTGCAAAACGGATGTCAGTTGTTTGTATGACAAGATATCATGCTAGATAAAAGGGAATGCATGTACACATTCATTCATATTTTTCCATTACATTGAGATTGACATTGAAATGAAATTACAAGTAATTATAATTACAAGTAATTGAAATGGGAAAGTATGAAGAGACTTTCCTTCGTGTTTGGTTTATCAGAGGCTGACATATCTTAGGCTACTCTCGCGGCTTTTTGGCATGAAGGTTCCCAAATCATCACAATTTACTTGACGGGAAGTTAATCTGGCCTTTCAATTGGAGCGAATTTGGGTGGTGCCTTTCCTGAGCCTCATTGGAATTAGTCTTCCTACGAGTCCAGTAATCAAACACCGACATGATAGCCTCCTGGTGGAGGAACCACACAACATACATTTACATACAACGTGTCTCACCGTTTATGAAAAATGATGACATGTGCGAAGCACTAATATCATAAACAGATATAATGTAAAGCATTAAGTGCAGTAAATATATGCATTCGTACACATTTATCATAAATGTAAATGCAACATCCACACACAATCATATAACAGTTTTGAAAAGATTGTAATAGCGGCTTAAGCCCTCTTACTGGTGTCCCCAGCAGAGTCGCCACCTGTCGACGTCGGGATTTTTTATTTGTCTCTTTCTGTTCTTGTTCTTTGGTGTTCTCATGTTAGGTGAGATTTGTTTGAAAAAAACAAGTTGTGAAAAGGTCCGACATTTATATGTCGACGATTGGAGTGTAAGAGTCGCCAGTTGATTTTTTATATGGTTGTACCAATACAACCGAGAAAAGGTTTGCACATTGACCCAGTGATGTGACACTGCTAAGCGGGTCTGTGAAACCGAGATTCATTAGGGTTCGGGGGCTTTATTATGCGGAGGGAAGGTGTTAGGCACCCCCCGACATCCGTGTTACCACGGTAACCGCCACTGTTCAAGAAACTGTTATATAAATGTGTGTGTGTGTGTGTGGGTCAATGTGCTATTTATATGAAAGTTGTGCGAGGCCTCGTTCGCACCTATATACACAGGGTTTGAATTTGTGTAAAAATTCTGTTTTAAACAAGATATGGCATTGATGTTTTGTAAGAAAAAGGTTTTTTAAACCCTTGTGCTCAATAGTAATTGAGACGTTTTACACTTCCACTTTTTATTAAGTGTTCGGCTTAATTGCTTTTAATTTTCGAGATGCGAAGCATCTTCGAGAAAATAATGTACAAAGTAGTGCCGAACTCCTCGTGGGCATGAAAACCATCTGAGGAAATCCTAACGCCGTGAATAAATTTACAAGCTGCTTACAGCTAAAAATGTCCATCACGGGAACCGAATCTAGATCCAGTAGACTGGATCTGTGATCACATGATTCATAGGCTCACATGATGCCGCAATTGATATGAAAGCAGTAAGCAATTATATATATATATATATATATATATATATATGATCAGCCACCACGAAGCACCTCCACGGGGGATCAGAAATGTAAATAAAGCTGTAAAAAGCAATCAACCGCCATTTAAGTAAACTCAAAGTGATTTAAAAGTAAATATATATATATATATATATAAGAAATAAATGCACCGGATGTAAAATTAGGGCTCATCGAACAAAGTTCGATAACAGTTGATGATATATATATATATATATATATATATATATATATATATATATTAAAGCAAGAACGCATACGGATGTAAAATCCGAGGCTCATCGAACAAATTTCGACACACGCATATATATATATATATATATATATATATATATATATATATATATATATATATATATATATATATATATATAAGAAAGCAAATAAACGCTCAGGACGTAAGTATAGGCTCAATCGAGGCATAACTCGATAATGTTAGTCCATATAAGTATATATATATATATATATATATATATATATATATATATACAAACTGAAATGAAATCATGGACCGAAGTTCGGGCATACACACGCAACACGACTCTCAACGTGAAGAATGGTGTGTGCAAAGATGAAGAGAAAGGCTTTAAAGTGTGTAAGAAGGCTTACAGTTGACCGCCAAATAAGACTTCAATAACTTTAAATGGATGAACACTCGGCTCCCGCCAGTAAAAATATGACAGAATATAAGCTCAAAAGTGTTTGAAATAAGAAAGCACTTAGTTTATAGTGTGCACAAAGTAAATTGGACAGGGTTTCCTCGCTATTTCTATTGCAAATAAGGCCACCCCAAGCCCTCTATATATAGAGGGGGGGGGGGGTGCCGCAGGTCTTCCTGCGGCTGCCCGGGATACCCAGGGCAATGTGGGTCTCGCCGTGTCGAAGTACGTACACTCGAACAACGCGATGTTCGCTCAGACCTTCATAACTTTCAATCCAGGAGTCCGATGGAAGCGTGCCATACCATTCCAGAAAGCTCTTTCCGAGAGCTACATAATGACATAAGATTTGCCATTTTTGATTCCGGGAAGATGGGTACATGACCGAAATAGCATTTTTGAGTTTCCATCAGGCAATCCGGTGAGCAGTTTTGCGTAGTTTTCGCTCCGATGTTAAGATATTGTTCTTGTGGGACTTTATTTGAAGCAATTTGAGTTGAAATGAGTGTATTTGATTTGAAGTGAAGTTGCGTTGGCAAAATAACCATTTTGCCCCTCCCGGGGTTATCTCCGGTGTTCGCACAGTTGTGCAGTTTTTTCTCAAGGTTATCTCTAAGGTTGTCATAATGTTGACTCTGAATGTCCTCAGGGTTATCTCTGAGGTTGGCTTGATGTTGTGGTCCTCCAGACTTACCTCTGAAGTGTGAAAAAGACGTTTTTGCCCTCTTGCATAGTTATTAACAGGAAAAGAAAATTTCGAGTGTCTACAATTATTTCTAAAAAAAATTCTTAAAATTAAGATTTAATTTATATTTTACTCATTTTTGAAAAAAATAAAAGTTTCTAATATTTTTCCTTAGAATAATAATTATCTTTATAAATTTTTAAAATAATATTTTATTTTAAATATAAAAATTAAATATTATTTTAAAATATTAAATTTAATTATTATTTTGAAATTATTTAAAAATATATTATTTTAAAATATTAAATATAATTATTTTTTAAAATTACTTTTTAAAAAATATTAAAAATAATTATTTTAAAATTATTTAAAAATATATAATTTTTTAAATATTAAATATAATAATTATTTTTTTGAAAAAAAAACTAATATTTTTTTAATATTAAAATAATTATTATTTTAAAAATAATAATTTAGTTTAAAATATTAAATATAATTTTTTTAAATGTTAAATTTAATTATTATTTCAAACTTATTTTAAAATAATAAAATTTTGGATTATGTCAAACTAGGTCGGGTTTGGTCAAAATAGGTCGGGTTGATGTCAAATTAGGCTGAAGGAACGGAAACGCTAACACAATTTCACTTTAATGACCTAACTGACGAAAATTGAACTTTATGAACGATTTTGAAAGTGGGTGGCAACTTGGAGGGACATAAGTGTCATTCAGTCCACAATTATTGCTCATACACTAGAACAATTTTACACCTCCATTGTTGATGTTTTTGGCTTGTATTGATTCTCACAATGGAACTATTCCCTAGCTGCCCAAGCCGTCAATCTTTTGGTGTGCTCACTGTTTGTTTACTGTGCATGTTTGTAGCTCGTTGTTTGGTGATTTGGTGGGCGGCCAGATTTTGGCGTTAACAACATAGAATCGATGGCATCCAAGCGTCACAAGCGTCACACTATGAGATAATATTTCACATATGTACTCTTTTGATAGAACAATTTTTTTTTTTTTGAAAATGGGACTATTGTAAAACGAAAGAGTAAAAAGTTTAGAATGTGCAACATGAATTAAAATTATTAGTGAGTTGAAATGTGCGCTAAAATTTAAATTAGCAAAATAAAAATAAAAATGTGAACTAAAAGCATAAAAAGAGTTAGTTTCACATAATCTGGAAGCACGTGGTTCGTTTCAATTTTTGAAATTGATATGGGTACACGACACGTTATATAAGTTGAAACTCAGTACAATGGGTAGTTTTATAGGAGGGTTTATAGTTAGAAATTCTCTTACAATTTAAATTCAATAAATTTAAATTTTATGAACAATTTTAGTTAAATCAAACAAGTTGATTGTTTATAAATAATATAGTACAAATGTGATGTAGAGGATTCATACTAAATTAAAATATTAATATTTGTGTAACTATAAATAATATCGTAAAACAACAATAAAATAATACTCCCTCTGTTCCAAATTATCTGCTGTTTTAGCAAAAAAAATTTGTCCAACAATATCTACTTTTTCAAGATTTCAATGCATTTTTCCCTTTATTTTCCAAGTTTGCCCCTTTACCCTAATTGTTGATAGTCATTACTCTCATCCTCTCTCCACACATATATATGCACTCATACTTTCTCTCTCTGCAGACTATTTGTCTATTTAATGCACTCATACTTTCTCTCTCTTCCTCTCTCCACACATATATATGCACTCATACTTTCTCTCTCTACAGACTTTTTGTCTATTTAATGCACTCATACTTTCTCTCTCTTCCTCTTTCTACAGACTATTTCATGCATTCTTTTTTAAACACATTTTTCATATTTCCACCAATAAGGGTATTTTAGTATTTTTATCATACATATTGGTATCTGTGTGGAACTCTAGAACAACAGATAATTTGGGACGGAGAGAGTATGTCAAAATTAGGGTATTGGTAAGTAAGAATACGACGTTTAAGTACACAAATACCAATATGCAATTAGCTGGGTTAATAAAAGTATTTTTTAAATATACGTCGAGCCAAGAAAGCGTTGAGAACGGTAGTAACTAGTAACCGTATTATTTTATTTATTTTTTATCCAGATTTTTTTTATTAAAACCAAAATTAGCAAATCCAAAAGATTCGGACGAATCCAGTATAATACAAGCCACAAATCCAACATTCAAGGAGAAAACCTTAAAAAAACAAGAAAAGGTAGCTTACCTTTAGGTCTCGAGCATTAAAATTATGTTCAAACCTGCTCAGTGCTAAATACTGTCATAACCTTAAAAACAAAATTAATGTTAAAATTAGGAACCAAAAGTAGGAGAATTCAATTTACAAGTCAAAACCTCTTAAACACTAGTACTCATTCCGTCTCAGAATAAAAGTTCTGGTGGATTTTTCACGCATATTAAGAAGATGAATAAAATAACAAAATTGCCCATAATAATGTCATTAAATATGGAGAGAGAATTAGAAAAAGAAAAGTATTAGATATTTAATGTTACGGGTATAATAGGAAAATATGTGTAAAAGTTTGGTTATTATAAGAAAATGGACATTTAACATGAGACTATCCAAAATAGTAATAAGGACTTTTATCATGGGACGGAGGGAGTATTATACTATCCATTGTCATTTTATACTAATTTTCAACAAATTTATTCTCTATATAAATACCATCTTCTCTAATCATTATTTCATATCAAACACTAATTCATTCATCAACTTTCAAAAATCACAAAGTTTTTTCTTCTCCTCTTTAAAATGGCATTGATCATTTTCCTTGTTTTTTCTCTCTTTCTCCATGGAGCTCTTGGTAACCACACTACACATTTTTCCTCTAGTTTTATACTCCCTTCGTCCCAAAATATACGATTAAGTTTTACTTTTCAAATCAACTTTAAGTTATTTTCAAATTCAAATTTGACGTTTGATCGTCACTAAGTTCTTTTTAACTTTGTAGGTGAGATTGTATGCGATTTAATTGCCTACAGAGATGTGCTCTTTTTCTATCGCGTCTTCTGGGAAGCGATGCTTGCTAGAGACATACGCCACGAATGATGGAAACATGAAATTCCAGTGCAAAACCTCAGAGGTGGTTGTGAAAAATATGGCTGAATGGATTGAGAGTGATAAGTGTGTGAGTTCATGTGGGATTGACAGGAAGTCTGTTGGGATTTCCTCTGATTTCCTAATGGAGCCTCATTTCACTGCCAAGCTTTGCTCATCAGTCTGCTACCAAAACTGTCCCAATATTGTAGACCTCTACTACCAATTAGCTTCAGGAGAAGGTACATAGGAGTAACATTTTATTTTCTTAGAAGTGTTCAACTTTTTTCTAATGAGTATACATTTTCATGTCTATAGGAGTGTTTTTACCAGATTTGTGCAAGGTACAAAGAACCATGCCCAGACGTGCAATGAGTCAGCTTCTAAGTTCTGGTGCAGCTTCTGGTTCAATTTCTGTTGCAGCTGCTGGTCCAATCTCCGCAGCAGAAGGTCCAAGCTCTAGCTCTTTTGCTAGTGCTCCAGCTTTCATGTAATCAAGCCTTCTTGTTATGTTTCTACTGTTATATTATAAGAGAAATTTAATATGTAACAAGAGTATTGTCTATTATTATTGTATATAAATATGAAACATGCCATGTAATGAAACATGTTATACACAATGAATTTAATTAGAAGAAGAATCTTTATCTTTGTAAAGCTATTGAATGACATATGTTGGATGTCCACTTAAAATCTTCTTTTCTATTAACAAAAATGAAAAACCTATCATTTGAATTCTATCTCAGTTCATTTCTAATTTCAAAAAATTAAGTCGAAGTGTGTTATATTAAAGAAATTGATAAATTCACAACAGAAAATGATATTTCCACAACAAAACCGGTAAGAATGAAATGTTACAAAATGACCAAAACATGCATGAATACTTGTGCAATGTTAATATATGAGGTTTACTTAAAAAATCATACCCAAGATTATTGTAAATGGTAGGCTCTCTCCATCCAGTGATACATGATCCCCAAAATAAGGAACAATTTTTTTTTACATTTTTACAACAATAGTACATATAGTATAGTAAGATACAGTTTTACTTGCTTAAAAAATTAACTGACTGTAGATAAAAATAAAAATGGTGATGACTTGATAGCATAAATCTCACAAGTACCGAGTCACTTTGTCAACATAATAATATATAAGATTCCGTCGCCATCAGCTACATTAAGGTTAACAAAATCGCTTAAAATAGCAGGGGGTTGAAAATAAAATTCTTCATTGTTTGATGTTTCATGGTTTTGAGAGCTTGATCATTTCTGAAATCAAGAACAGCTTGGTCAAAGGTCCTCCTAACATGCTGGCACATCAGCATTAGAACCTGACATGAATCCTTCAACACTTCACTTGCTTGGTCTCCTACAAAATTTCAAAGCAAGACGAATATAGAAATTGAGTGGAGAATTATAACAAGTGCACTTTGGGAACATTCTACTTTCCTTTTGAAGTTCATAGGAGAAAATTAAATATTGGAGAGTGACGAATTTAAGTAAATATTTTAAAATAATGTGAATCTTAAAACGCCGTGTAACACTAGAGCACAAAAACTTAGCCAAATATCAGCCCAAGTGCTAAACTTGATAACATTTCCTCCACTATGACAGGATAAGGAAAACAGAATGAGTATTACAGGGGCCATGTAAGATTTAACAAATTATAAGTACATAAGGTCAGAATCAAGTTTAATTAGATTGGAGGCAAAGATTGTTAATAACATGGAAAATTCTCTTGCCAACCATGGCACAACCTACTGTCGTATTCCTCAATTAATGTAATGACATACTGCGTACAACTGACAAGCATGAAAGCACACACACAACACTTGCATGATAGTTATCTATGGACAGAGTGAATACCCCTCAAATCTCAATATCAGTTTAGATAAATTGTTACAACAGCAAGTGAAGACTAATAGCCTTCTTAGATAAATCAGGCCCAGGATGCGTTCATCTATCATGTCTACAATGTAGACACTATTGCTACGTTTGGATTGGAGGAATGGAATTACTGAAGAATGATTCATTCCATTCTTGACTAGAATAAGTCATTCCATACCCTGACCTAAGAAATAAAATTCACAAATTTCGCAAGAATGAGAATGGTTCATTCCATTCCAATAAACAACCAAAAACACTTTTTTCATTCCATAGGATTATAGGAATGATGCATTCCATTCCCACCTTGATTCTTGCAATCCAAACATAGCATAAATGAAATCCGTGGACATAGAAACTAAACAGAATCATCGAGGAAAATATCATTGCAACTGCAATAGAATCTAGAAATGCAGCTAAAGATGGAGGACGTAAGCTTTACCAGTGGTCTGGACTCTTATATTTACACGAGCATCTGAAGGATGAGGAATACTGTACCCGCAGAATGTCACTCTAGGCCTGCGAGATATAGGAAAAATACACTTCCTTACAACACTAGCAATCCGAAAAAAATTAGAAACTAAACATTCCATTTCATAGCCAGACAAGCAATACCGCTAAGAATAAAACTGGAAGAGAAACAGGAGGGATGATTACTTGAAGAAACTTCAACTTCATTCACCATGAAGTTCAGTTCTGAACTACTCGTGCTACTCCAGACCAATGTAGAAATAATCATTTCAGATTTTAAATATGCAAAAATGATTTGATGGATATATCATATCTGTTCTTTCAGTATAAGATGAAATTATGAGCTGTAACATACACATTATGCAGGAAAAAATCAGAAGAAATACCATTTAAGCAAAATGGATCTCATAGGAAAAACTAATGCACCAAAAAGATTATGAATAGAATTCTTTATTTTCCATTGAAATATGGCAATCAGATTTTTTTCCCCCTAAAACTAAATTATGTTTCATCAAATATAGGTAGCAGAAAATCAATAAAATTATACAAATATAATTAAATCAACAAAAGAAGAACAAATATAATGGCAATTTAGCTAGGTTCACACATAAATAAAAATCAACAAAATTAAAATCAAAATAATGAGTAATAAAATAAACAACTAATAAATAATTTTAAAATGGAATAATTTATAAGTACTGACTCTTGATTGAGAGTAAATCGGAGAGAATTAGCGAGTGTATGATCTTCATCCGTCAAAGAAAATGTAGACGCCGATTGATCCTGAACTGACCCGTGTTCCATCCTCTTTACGACAATTTATTAGAGAAAACCCGAGAAAAAGGGAGACAAATTACGAGAAGCAAAAACCCAAGAAAACCTCCCCCAATTCCTATTTTGTAGGAGCGACTTGGAGGAAGAAAATATAAGAAAGCAGGGAACATTAGGCGAAACTCGTTATTTGGCCTTTGTACTCTGTATATGTTTAAAGTTAAAAGTCCCTCTAGGGGGACATTTTTTAGTTACATTTTTTTTAATTTTAATTTTTTTGATTTTTTTTTGTAGTATCTCCCAAAAAATATATAGTATTTATTCAAATTGAAATTTTTATAAAAAATAGTGTTTTAGGTGTAATTTGGATACATCTGAAATGCGAGTGCTGCATAACTGTTTTCTTATATATATCCAAATTACACCTAAAACATTATTTTTATAAAAATTTCGATTAAATAAATATTATACATTTTTAGGAAATATTACAAAAAAAACAACCAAAAAAAATAAATAAATAAAAAATATCACTAAAAAAATATCCCCTAGACTTATTGTTAAAGTTAATCCCTATTCTATTAAAATAAGTTAATTTGGTCCCTTTACTTCATTTTATTTTTCATTTTGATCCAGTCCTTTCATTATCAAGGTCTTAAGCATTATATGTTTTTCGTTTTTTTCTCTTTTTTATTGCGTGAAATTTTATATATTTTTACATGATCTTTGCATCCGTATGATTATATTATTAAGTGAAGATCAAAATCACTTCATATTTGAATGACCTTAGATAAATCATGCTACTTTTGTTTCATATTATTTTATCATTGTTAACTTTTTAAAATCAACTTAAAAGAATTTTAAACTCAAAACTGATATATATTCTTTTAATTTTAATGAATATTATAAATTATCTAAAAATTATTACTCATTGTAATTTTTATTATTTTATAATTTTTAATGTCATCTTAATTTTAAATTTTAAATTATATTAGGTTAATTTTTAAAAGTCAATAATAATCGTATAATTTGAAACGAATGAAGTATTATTTACATGACTTAGTGTTAGCCCTTTAATGAGTTGACACGGACTTGGCATGCGGGACGCCCAGATAGCATGTTAAGCCAAGCCTTGACACTCAGTTGTGGGGCAAGGCGTATGTGTAAGACCCCGAATTTTATGAAATGACTGTATTCAATTTTTTTATAATTATTATTCTATTTAGTAAATGGTTAAATTGATAAAAGGTCAAAGTTAAGGGTGATATGTGAAAATTTTACAAAGTAAGCAAGTTGTCATAAAATATTCGTTGTGTTGGGGAATATTTGTTTGGTCGGGGAATATTCTTTTTATCGGAAAATATCCGCACGACGACACAATCATTGGTGGAACCCACAACGGAATAACTGTCGGATATAAAAAGCGACAGAAATAACATTTTTATAAAAATAACGACAAAACTTTTAACGTTAAACTGTGGAAATATCAAGTGATAAAAGTACGATGTCTGGCGTGGTTCTACACAAGAGACATACCAGTATTGCTAATATATCGATTATTGATGCTTACGTAAGAAGTCACTCGGTTTTATTCAATTATTATAAAGATAATTCTTGTGATAGTATCTCATATTATTGATTCAATTATTGTCACAGTATCATATGCAAAATATTTTATATTATTAAATCAATAATTGAGACAACACATTTATTCATATTATTATTTGTATTATTGACAATGTCTAGAAAGTTCTATCGATGAAAGGGGTTAGGTCATTTAATTGCGCGCCAATAAGGAGAAATCTTTATCGGAAAGCCCCCTCTTTCTTGGGAATGATCTGATTGTCAATATTATAAGTTATAATATTAATGATGAATAATTGTTAAAAGATTAAAAATGTGTTTATTAAAGATAAGTGATTTGTGGTAAATATTTATTCAAATTTTTATATAAATAAAGGGGTTTGTCATGAGGCGTTTCTTGTAAGTTGACTTATTATTCCATGGAGAGATATACTAATTTATGGATCGCAGGTGGTGGCTTTAATAGTAAATCAATATTGACTGTCCGTTTTAATAGTAAATAAATCTGGACCGTCCGTGAATCAGATACTATTTAGTCCATTCTCCTATAAATAAAAGTTTATTTCTTCTTTCATTCTCACCAATTCACTGAGACTCACAAGAGAAACTATAGAGAGAAAGAAGAAGAGTATTTTTCTACTTCACTATTACAATATCCAATCTCTTACTATGGTAAGGGGTATTACTTTTCGTATTCGTAAGGGATGTTATTTCTTTTGTATTCGTAAGAGGTATTTTTTTGTATTTGTAAGGGATATTATTTTTCGTATTCATTCTTTAATATGTGGGAATAACCTGTCTATGATGACGGGTGAAAATCCATTTGCAGTTTTGTATTATTTCTTTTCCTATTCTTAAATCTAAACTTACTATGATAAGTATTGCTTCTATAATCCCTGAAATTAGTAGAATATCCTTGAGTTTTGCGCTTCATCTAGTATCGTTTCGTTGGAATATTGGTCTGAACTTTCTTATTAAATTTCAATATATTCACTCGGGGTACTATTCACGGGTACTATTTACTCAGGTATTATTCACTCAGGAGTACTATTCACTCGGGGTACTTTGCATGACGGGGTACTATTCTTTTGGTACTATTCATTCGGGTACTATTCATGACAAAAGTGATTTCTTTTCTGTCCAAATTATCTTTGATATATGAATCTTATTCTTAAATTTGAATCCACGTTTTGATCATCATGTTGACCATTTAGACATTCTTGAACTCTGGATAAATTGAATTATAAATCTCTAATATTTATCCTTGATCTCACTTGATTAATTCCTTATATCATTGTCATCATCTTCATGCTTATGTTGTGGTAAAAGTCATCTTTGGCACGTAGTGCATAGGTGGACTGTTGATTGGTATAATTATGACCATGAATTTTATATTGGTATAATCATGACCTATAATCTTATAGACAAATGATGTGGTGAAAGTCCTCTTTGGCCCGTAGTGCATAGATGGACAGTTGTTTGACATGATCATGACCACTGGTGATACTAACGAATATCATTGGCCCGTAGTGAATGTATAATTCGATGATGTGAAATATTTATTGATGACCACTGGTGATACAAACGATATCCTTGGCCCGTAGTGCATGGATAATTTGTTGGTGATACATACGAATATCATTGGCTCGTAGTGCATAGATAATTTGTTGATGTGAAATATTTATTAATTGGTATTACAGGGATAAAATATTGATGATGGATTTTTAAATTATAGAAAATAGTAGACATCATTCTCTACTTGACTCTTTTAATGGATTGTTGTTTCCGCTAAAGTTGTTGATCTAAAACTTGTTGTCTATTGTATTCTATCAGATTTTTCCTTATTAAGGACTAATGATAATTTATTCTACATTATCTTGTTCATAATATTCTTTACTGGGCTAATTGAGCTCACCTTTTTCCTTTTAGTTCCATTATTCTTCTCAGGATGCGAGAATATAGTTAGGACTAGTCAGGGAATGGAGTAATGGTTCAAGATGGTTTTTATAGCAGTCCTCACTATTTTGTAAAATAGTGTAACAATAATTGTAATGAGGACTTTATTTGAGTTTAGATATTGTCAACAAGATAATATTTGTATTAAAACTCACAGCTTATGTTTTGTCGTATTTCACACGACAATTAATAGTTGTGTAATTGAAGTTTGTATTGGAATTTTGTACCATGTATCTGGCGACTCAGAACGGGTCGTAAGGACCTATTTTGGGGGCATCACAATTGGTATCAGAGCTTAGGGATATGATCTCTGGCGGAGATCTGAGGTTATAACTAGGAGGGGAGAGAAGAGTAAAACCTTCGCTAGTGTGTCCTATCTAAGCTTATTCGGTTGGTTGGTCAGAATATAGGGATAATATGTGATATGTCAATTTCTTTAATTAACCCTTGTTTTGTGGCAGTATTGAGAATGACATCTGAAAATCAAGAGATGAACTCATATAGAGTTTTAAGTGATGAATCGAGGAGATTCATTTAAAGAATAAATATTGGCGTATAATATCTTGTTATAACAAAGATTTTTATTGGGGAGTACTAATTAAGTTATTAAACTTGATTATAGGATGTCAGGAGAAGAAGAAATTAGAGTTATTCATGTGATGTGTGAAGAATTAATAGTTGCACCCGAGCTAGTCGCAGAGGTAGCAGCTGAGAGTGAGGAAGAAGAGGAACCTGAGGAGGATTTAATAGGACAATTTTATGATCGAAATATAGAACTGTATGATCGTATTCGTGAGTTAGAAGAGCAGGGTGAATAATGGTAGGCGGTCGTAGACCAAATGGATGTAATAATTCAATATTTTGCTAACCGATATGCGAAGCTTGAACAGAAGCTCTCTTTGGCAGAGTATATGATAATAGAGCTGGAATTTAAGAATGAAAATGTCAAATATCAGTTGAAAGAAGAAACAATTGAACGAGTGAGAATGGAGGATACATGGGTAAAAGCCGCACGACGCGTTGATATTGTAGAAAGAGACGTCCGATCCAAGAAGGCTAAAATAGATTATATGTATTTCTCTTTTTGGACAGAAATTAGGAGAACCCAACATCGAAGTTTTGAATTACCACATGAGTAAATCAACCCCAATTCGATATGGATCGAAGATTAATGATTCAGATCATGGATAAGGAGTACTGATTTAAGCGGTTGAGGGTGGAATCATACTATAAGCGAATTCAAGCACAAATGATAATGATGACACCAACGACTGTCCCAGACAAGTCAAATTCGGTGGTTCAAGAAAGAGCATTTTTTGTGACTTCCCAAAAAGCGAGGAACCCGAACGAAGTTATCACGGGTAAGCTAATCATAAACTCTTGCGAAGTCTATACCTTATTAGATACCGATTCTACCCATTCTTTTATTTCACCTGCTTGTGCTCAACGTTTGAACTTGACTCCTGAGAAATTAGACTTTGACTTATCTGTTGAAACTCTGTTAGGAGAAAGCTTCATTACATCAACCATTTATAAATCTTTTTTGACTCAAATCGACACTTTCACATTACCTGTTGATCTCATCTCTTTGAAAATACTTGCATTTGATGTGATTTTAGGAATCAACTGGTTAACTAATCATGCTAAGATTGATTATTTTTGTAAGGTTGTTAGTTTTCATATTCCTAACCAACCTATCATGGGAATTCAAGCAACCAAACCACTAAAGTCAATCACTGTCATATCAAGCCATAAAGTCATTCATTTATTAAAAAATGGATGTCAAGCTTTCTTAGCCCATGTCACAGATTTAAACAAAAATATGTCAGATCTGAATGATATTTCTATTGTTAATAAATTTCCTGACATATTTCCTGAAGAACTTTCTGGTCTACCCCCAAAATGCGAAATCAAATTTTGTATTGACCTTGAACCCGGTACAAAACTCATTTCCAAAACTCAATATCGAATGCCTCCTATTGAACTTCAGGAGTTAAAAACCCAACTACAAGAGTTGGTACCCAAGCCTTAATTTGGTGACTTCCTTTGTGGAATGCACCGAAGCCAGACTCTCCGTAGGGACACCATTTTTGGCGTTGGTAAACTGATAGGTGCCATTAATGTGAGATGCTATCCAAGGTTGGGATATGAGTCACAATTGAGAGCAACTTAAGTCAGTAATCGAAACACGTAGCTTTCTAGGCTTAGCTGTTTATTATAGGAGATTCGTGGAAGGACTTTCTCGAATCACCACTCCATTAACTCATTTAACTCGAAAAGATACAAAATCCGGTTGGAGCAAGGAACGTGAGAAGAGTTTCCAAGAACTCAAGAGGAGACTCATTTCAGCACATGTTCTGACAATACTATCCTGGAAAAATGAACGTAGTAGCTGACGCGTTGAGTAGAAGATCATATGCGGGTACGAGTGCGATATTGTCAAACACAAAAACCCAATTTGTATGACTTACAAATGATAGAGATAGAGTTAAAGACTCTAGGGACCCACGTGATGATGCCAAATGTACGAGTAGAACTGACTTTAATCGATAAAGTTAAAGCTGATCAAGCTACAGCTGAGCTGATGAATATGAAGAAGAAGGTGCAAGACGGTGTTATTCCAGAAGCAAGAATCGACAAAGAGAGGAAATCTCAACCCTCGATTCATTGGCCCATTTGAAATCCTCGATCGATTAGTAATTGTGGCCTATAGACTCGCCTTACCGCCAAGTATGTCTCGTGTTCATAATGATTTTCAAATATCTACGTTACGTAAATATGTGGAAGACCTGAATCACATTATTGAATTAGAACTAGACGAGATAGTAGAAAATTTAACGTATGAAGAGGTACCTGTTAAAATCTTGTATAAGAAGGAACATATTCTACGCTCAAAGGTTATACATCAAGTCAAAGTTTTATGAAGAAACCATGATATTGAGGAAATGACCTGGGAGTTAGAATCTGAAATGAAAGCAAGGTATCCCCACCTCTTAAACATACCAGGTAAGTAAATTTTGGGGACAAAATTTCATAAGAAGGGGAGATTGTATTACCCCGAATTTTATGAAATGAATGTATTCAATTTTCTTATAATTATTATTCTATTTAGTAAATGGTTAAATTGATAAAAGGTTAAAGTTAAGGGTGATATGTGAAAATTTTACAAAGTATACAAGTTGTCATAAGATATTCGTTGTGTCGGGGAATATTCTTTTTATCAGGGAATATCCATACGATGACACAATTATTGGTGGACCCCAAAAGGAAATAAATGTCGGATATAAAAAGCGACAGAAATAAACTTTTTATAAAAATAACGGCAAAACTTTTACCGTTAAACTGTTGAAATATCTGGTGATAAAAGTACAGTAATACGTGTGGTTGCACAGTAGCACACGGTATTACACAGTATCTTTGATTATTGATGCCTACGTAAGAAGTCACTCAGTTTTATTCAATTATTGCAAAAGTAATAGTTGCATAGTATCTCATATTATTGATTAAATTATTGTTACAGTATCAAATGCACAATATTTTATATTATTAAATCAATAATTGAGACAACACATTTATTCATATTATTATTTGCATTATTGATAATGTCTAGAAAGTTTTGTCGAGGAAAGGGGTTAGGTCATTTAATTGCCGCCAATAAGTAGAAATCTTTATTGGAAAGCCCCCTCTTTCCTGTGAATGATCTGGTTGTCAATATTATAAGTTATAATATTAATGATGAATAATTGTTAAAAGATTAAAAATGTGTTTATTAAAGATAAGTGATTTGTGGTAAATGTGACGCCCCCCAAAATAGGTATACATCACCCATTCTGAGTCGCCAAATACATGGTACAGAAACAACTACAATGTAAGACCCCGAATTTTATGAAATGAAAGTATTCAATTTTCTTATAATTATTATGTTATTTAGTAAATGGTTAAATTGATAAAAGGTTAAAGTTAAGGGTGATATTTGAAAATTTTACAAAGTAAGCAAGTTGATATAAAATATTCGTTGTGTCGGGGAATATTCATTTTAACAGGAAATATTCGTACGACGGTACAATCATTGGTGGACCCCACAACGGAAGTATTGTCGTAGTTAGAAAATGACATAAATATCTTTTTATAAAAATAACGGCGAAAGTTTTATCGTTAAACTGTTGAGATACCCAGTGATAAAAATACAGTAATACGCATGGTTGCATAGTAGCACAAGGTATTGATTATTGATGCTTACGTAAGAAGCCACTCAGTTTACTCAATTATTACTATAGTAATTATTGCATAGTATCTCACGTTATTTGATTCAATTATTGTCACAGTATCATCTGCATAATATTTTATATTATTAAATCAATAATTGAGACAACAAAGTTATTCATATTATTATTTGCAATATTAACGATGTCTAGAAAGTTCCGTCGAGTAGAGGTTTAGTCACCTAATTGCGCGCCAATAGAGAGAAATCCTTATCGGAAAGCCCCCTCTTTCCTGGGAATGATCTGGTTGTTAAATATTGTGAGTTATAATATTAATGATGAATAATTGTTGAAATATTAAAAATGTGTTTATTAAAGATAAAGGATTTGTGGTAAATATTTATTCAATTTTTTTGATATAAATATAGGGATTTGTTATGAGGCATTTGTTGTAAGTTTGACTTAATATTCCATGGGAATATCTACAAATTTTATGGACCGTCGATGGTGGTTTTAATAGTAAATCAATCTAGATCATTGATGGTGGTTTTAATAGTAAATCAATCTAGACCGTCGGTGGTTGTTTTAATAGTAAATCAATCTGGACTGTCGGTAATGGTTTTAATAGTAAATCAATCTAGACCGTCGGTGGTGGTTTTAAAAGTAAATCAATCTGGATCGTCGGTGGTGGTTTTAAAAGTAAACCAATCTGGACCGTCGGTTGTGGTTTTAATAGTAATTAATATGGACCGTCCGTTCTAATAGTAAATCAATCTGGGTCGTTCGTGAATTAGTTACTATTTAGTCCATTCTCCTATAAATAGAAGCTTAATTCTTCTTTCATTCTCACCAATTCACTGAGACTCACAAGAGAAACTATGGAGAGAGAAACTATAGAGAGCAAGAAGAAGAGTATTCTGCTACTTCACTATTGCAGTATCCAGTCTTCTACTAAGGTAAAGGATGTTATTTCTTTTGTATTCGTAAGGGGTATTATTTCTTTCATATTTATAAGGAATACTATTTTTCGTATTCATCCTTTAATATGTCGGAATAAACGCTCTCACGGATTACGCATCGTATGACGGTGAAAATCCATTCTTGATTCAGTATGTTATTTCTTTTCATATTTTTAAATCTAAACTTACTATGGTAAGTATTGCTTCTATAATCCTTGAAATTAGTGGAATATCCTTGAAGTTTTGTGTTTCATCCAATATCGTTTCATTGGAATATCGATCTGAACTTTCTTATTAAATATCAATATTTTCACCCAGGGTACTATTCACGGGTTACTATTCACCCGATTACTATTCACTGGAATATTATTCACTCGGGTATTCGGGACACTTTTTATATCGGGGTACTATTCACTTGGGTACTATGCACCCGGAGTACTATTCACTATAAAATTTAATTTCTTTTATGTCCAAGATTATTTTTGATACATGAATATTATTCTTGAATTTTACTCCACAAAGTAGTATCATGTTGACAATTTGGATATTTTTAAACTCTGGATAAATTTAAAGTCTTTAATATTTACCCTTGATCTCGTTTGATTGAATTCTTATATCATTGTCATCATCTGCATGCTTATATTGTGATATAAGTCATCTTTGGCTTACGTGCATAGATGGACTATTGATTGTTATGATTATGACTAGGGATCATTCGGTATAGTCATGACCCGTAATGTTATAAATGATGTGGTAAAAATCCTCATTGGCCTGTAGTGCATTGATGGACAGTTGTTGGTATGATTATGACCAAGGATTATTCGGTATAATCATGACCATTGATGATTACATGAATATCCTTGGCCCGTAGTGCAGGGATGATTCGATGATGTGGTTTATTTATTAAGCTGAGTCTCAGCGATAAAGTTGATGAAAACCTTTTTAAATCATAGAAGATAGTAGATATCATGCTCTACTTGACTCTTCTAATGAATTGCTTAACATTATTGAAGGCTAATGATAACTTATTCTACATTATCTTAGTCATAATATTTCTTACTGGGCTAGTTGAGCTCACCCTTTTGCTTTCATTATTCTCTTCAGGAAATGAGAACATAGTCGGGACTAGTCAGGGAATGGAGTGATAGTCCGAGATGGCTGTTTTAGTAATCCTCACTATTTAGTGTGATAATAAATGTAATGAGGATTGAATTTGAGTTTGGATATTGTCTATGAGACAATATTCGTGTAAAAACTCTTAGCTCTTGTTGTATAGTTAAGTTTGTATTTGTATTCAGTACCATATATTTGGCGACCCAAGATGGGTGATGTATACCTATTTTGGGGGCGTCACATACAACTTCATTATTACAATTGTCGTGGAAAATACGACAACACATATACTGTGAGTTTAAATACAAATATTGTCTTCTAGACAATATTCAAACTCAAATAAGTCCTCAATATAATTATTGACACACTGTTTTACAAAATAGTGAGGACTGCTAAACAACTATCTTGATCCATCATTCCATACCCTGACTAGTTCCCGCTATATTCTCTCCTCCTGAGAAGAAAAATGGAACAAAAAGGAAAATGGTGAGCTCAACTAGCTCAGTAAAGAATATTATGACTAAGATAATATACAAAAAAGTATCATTAGTCTTCAATAGGGAAAAATCTGATAGAATATAATAGACAATAAGTTTTAGATCAACAACTGCAGCAGAAATAACAATCCATTAGAAGAGTCAAGTAGAGAATGAATTCTACTATCTTCTAAGATTTAAAAGTCCATCATCAATATTTTATCCCTGTAACATCAATCAATATACATCTTGAATCAAATATTCATCTTTGCACTACAGGTCAAAGATATTTATTTGTATCACCAGTTGGTCATGTTCATCTCAACACATGTTCATCTATGCACTACGGGCCAAAGATATTCATCAGTTAATCATTCATCTTTGCACTACAGGCCAAATATATTCAATAATATCATCCTTTAGGACTGAGGATGATGAAAAATATTTTAAAGAAAACGAATCCAGTGAGACAAAAGGATAAATATTAGGGATTCGTACTACAGTTTATCCAAGTTCAAAAATACTCTATAATAATCAATTGTGGAGCAGAATTCAAAAATAAAGATCAAAACATGGATACAATCAAAGATAGTAACCACAATAGACAACTTGGAATAAGAAAGAAAAATTTATTTTTCTATGAATAGTGTCGTATTCGTGAATAGTGTCATATACGTGAAAGTAATTCCGACATGAAAAAGGTAAAAATTTCACAATAAAATTCATACCAATATTTCGGTATAATTAATGATATTGAAAGAATAACATCATATACGAAGAAAATAACATCCCTTACCTCAAAAGAACAATACTTCTGACTGAAATATCGGATGTAATGCCGAAGGAAACTTGCATTGAATAATAACTCTCAAAGTTTTTAAATACTTACAAAAATACGCTTGATAATATATAGAGAGAAAACTTATGTTTCTGGTGTGATTTTCAATTCTAACCTAAGCACCTATTTATAGGAAAATGCCATAACGCCAAAGCAGACTAAAATAATAAAATAAAATTTTTTCTTCTTCTACGCATGCCAAGACCAAGACCAACACTCCACCTTTGAACAAAAAATTTCAACACATGTTTTCACAAAAAACAAAAGTGGGTCACACCCATAATTTTAATAAAAATATTTATTTCCCAAACTTTAATAATTCATAATAAATAACTATTTTATCAGAAAAATACGAATTTTATATCCATTCCATAGGAAATCGAATTCTCTACAACTTTGTAGAAGAAAGTTTTTCCAAATTCCAAATGTAAAATATCAAGAAATCCATATACGGATGATTTTAATACCTCCATTCAAACAAAATATATCGATAAAACACCTCAACATTAATTCCTTCATTTATATCCACATAAAATAAATATTTTTTTATCATATAAATCAATAATTAAGTATTTACAAATAATATTACAGAATCACAATAATGACAAACAGGTCGTTCCCAGGAAAGAGGAGGCTTTTCGATAAGGATTTCTCCTTATTGGCGCCCAATTAGGTGACCAAACCCCTTTCCTAGACAGAACTTCCTTAGACATTGCCAATAATGATATCTAATAATATTATTCAAATAATATGAATTATTAATCTAATAATGGGAAATACTGTGCAGTGATAATTATTGAAACAACAATAATATAAAATATCAACGTAGCAATTTTTGAATCAATAAAATAAAATATTGAACAGTAATTACTGTAACAATTATTGAGTAGTGCCTTCTTACGTAAGAATCAATAATTCAAAAAATACTGTGTAACCACGCGTATTACTGTATTTTAACCACCAGTGTTAACGGTAACAATTACGCCGTTATTTATAAAAACTCAAACTTTTCATTTTCTTCATCCGACCATTTTCTGTTATGGGGCCCACAAATGGCTGTGTCATCGTACGAATATTCCCCGACCGCAAGAATATTCCACGACCAAACGAATATTCCCCGACAACAATGAACATATTATAACCACTTGTTTATTTTGTAAAATTTGCACATTTCACCCATAACCATAGCATTATATCAAATTAACACCTTATTATTCACAATAATAATTAGAGGAAATTCGATTTTATTTATAAAAAGTTGGGGTCTTACAACCTCACATCCTTATAAAATTTTATCCTCAAAATTGAGGTACGTACCTGGTATTTCGAAAAGGTGAGGATACCTCATTTTTATTTCCGATTCTAACTCTCAGGTCATTTTCTCAATAGCATGGTTCCTCCACAAAACTTTAACTTGTGGTATAATCTTTGTGCGTAGGACATGCTCCTTCCTATCCAAGATCTTGACAGGTACCTCCTCGTACGTTAAATCTTCAGTTATCATATCTGGTTATAACTCAATAATGTGGTTTGGGTCTTTCACATATTTACGAAGCACATATATGTCAAAAACATTATGAACACGAGACATGTTTGGAGGTAATGTTAGTCTATAGGCCACATTTCCTATTCGATCAAGAATTTCAAATAGACCAACAAATCATAGATTGAGCTTTTCTCTCTTCCCAAATCTTGTAACTCCCTTCCATGGTGCAACACGTAATAATACATGATCCCCAATATTAAATTTCACGTCCTTTCGATGAAGATTCGCATAACTCTTTTGTCGATCCTGTGCCGTTTGTATACGTTGTCGGATCATTTGGATCTTCTCTGTAGTCATTCGTACAAACTCTGGTTCCAACAACGTTTTTTCTTCCACCTCATCCCAGCATACTGGAGAGCGAAACTTTCGTACATATAATGCTTCAAATGGAGCCACACCTATACTTGTCTGATAACTGTTGTTGTAGAAGAATTCCACCCATGGTAGATACTTATCCCAACTCCCTTTGAAATCTAGGACACAGAGTCTTAATAGATCTTCAAGAGTTTGAATAGTTCTTTTTGATTGCCCATCCGTTTGAGGATGGTATGTCAAACTGAATCGTAAGTCCGTGCCCATAGCTTTCTGTAAGCTAACCCAAAATCATGAAGTGAATCTTAGGTCACGATCCGAAACTATGGATATTGGAATGCCATGTAATCTCACAATCTCATTCACGTACATACGAACAAGATGTTCAAGGGAATAAGTCTCCCGTATAGGCAAGAAATAAGCAGACTTGGTTAATTTATCAACAATGACCCAAATCGTCTATGCCTTGAGAAACCTTGGGAAGACCTGTAACGAAATCCATGGTAATGTGTTCCCACTTCCATTTCGGAATCTCAAGTGGTTGCAATGGACCCTTTGGCACTTGATGCTCCACCTTTATACGTTGAGAATTTAAACACCTCGAGATAAACTCCGCGATCTTTCTCTTCATATTGCTCCACCAAAATGTATTTCGAAGATCATGATACTTTTTGGTACTCCCAAGATGGATTGCAAATGGTGTGTTGTGTGCCTCCATCATGATTCTATGCTTCAAATCAAAATTTTTAGGAACGCAAAGTCTGGAGTTGACTCGAAGTATTCCTTCTTCATCGATTTTTGCTTATGGAATAACACCTTCTTGTACTTTCTTCTTCATACGCATCAGCTCCAGGTCCGTAGCTTGAGCAACTTTAACTTTATCGATTAAAGTCGGTTCTACTCGTATGTTTGATATCATCACGTGGATACTTGGAGCCTTTACCTCTATCTCCATCCTTTGTAAGTCATACAAAATGGGCCTTTGTGTTAACAACATTGCACTCGTACCCGCATATGATCTTCTACTCAATGCGTCAGCTACCACATTTGCTTTTCTAGAATGATATTGGATAGTATAGTCGTAATCTTTCAACAACTCGAGCCAACGGCGTTGCCGCATGTTGAGTTTCTTTTGGGTGAAGAAATATTTGAGGCTTTTATGATCTGTATAGATCTCCACTTTCTCCCCATACATGTAGTGTCTCCAGATCTTCAACACGAAAATGACTGCTGCCAACTCCAGATTGTGATGCCCCCAAAATAGGTATACATCACCCATCTCGAGTCGCCAAATACATGGTACAGAATTCAAATACAAACTTAATTATACAACAGTCGTGTAAAATATGACTAAACATATGCTGTGAGTTTTAATACAAATATTGTTATCTAGACAATATACAAACTCAATGGGGTCCTCATTACATTAATAATACTAATAAAACAAAACTGAGTGACCTATCACGTAAGCATCAATAATCAATACCGTGTGCTACTATGCAACCACGTGTATTACTGTACTTTTACTACCGAGTAGTTCAATAGTATTAACGGTAAAACTTTCGTCGTTATTTTCATAAAATATTTTTGTCGTTTTCTCAATCCGACAATAATTCCGTTGTGGGGTCCACTAATGATTGTATCATTGTCATCGGATATTCTCCGACAAAAAGAATATTCCCCGACCAATCGAATATTATACAACAACTTGCATACTTTTCAAAATTTATAAATACTACCCACAATTATAACACTATCTCAAATCAACACCATAATATTCAAAAAAATATTTCGAGAAAATTAAATCTTTATTCATAAAATCTGGGGTCTCACAATCTCCCCTCCTTATGAAATTTCGCCCTCGAAATTTACGTACGTACCTGGTATGCTGAAGAGGTGAGGATACCTTGACTTCATTTTAGATTCTAAATCTTGAGGTATAACCTTTGAGTGTTAAATACGATCCAAGATTTTAACACGTATCTCCTCATATGTTAAATTTTCTGCTATATCGTTTAGTTCTAATTTAATAATGTGGTTTAGGTCGTCCACATATTTACGTAACCTCGATATGTTAAAAAAAAAAATTATTCTGAACACGCAACATACTTGGCGGTAAAATGAGTTTATAGGCCACAATTCCTACTTCATCGAGGATTTCAAATGGGCCAATTAAATCGAGGGTTGAGATTTCATCTCTTCGTCGATTCTTGCTTCTAGAATAACGCCCTCTTGAACCTTCTTCTTCACATTCATCAGCTCTGGGTGTGTAGCTTGAGCGGCTTTAACTTTATTGATTAAAGTCGATTCTAATCGTATATTTGTTATCTTCACGTGGGTCCCTAGAGTCTTTAACTCTATCTTCATCATTTGTAAGTTATATGAAATGAGTCTTTGTGTTAACAACATCGCACTCACATACGATCTTCTACTCAACGCGTCAGCTACCACGTTCGCACTTTCACGATGATATTGCATGGTACGATCATAATCTTTAATAGCTTGAGCCAACGTCTTTGGCGCATGTTACGTTCATTTTAAGTAAAGAAATATTTGAGGGTTTTAGATATGGGTTTTGTACTGGGGTCAATACAAAATTCGATTTCACGCTCTAGGGGTAGGCCAGGAAGTTCTTCAGGGAATACGTCAGGGAATTTATTAACAATAGAAATATCATTCAAAATTGACGAATTTTTGTTTAGATCCGTGACATGAGCTAAGAAAGCTTGACATTCGTTTTTAAATAAACGAATAGCTTTATGGCTTGAGATGACCGTGATTGATTTTAATGGTTTGGTCACTTGAATTAGCATAATAGGTTGATTAGGAATATGAAAGCTAACAACCTTACGAAAATATTCAATTTTAGCATGATGAGTAGTTAACCAATCAATCCCTAGAATCACATCAAATGCAAGTATTTTCAATGAAATAAGATCGACAGGTAATGTGAGGGTACCGATTTGAACCAAACAAGACTTATAAACAGTGGATATAATGAAGGTTTTTCCTAACGAAGTTTCCACAGATAAGTCAAAGTCTAATTTCTCCGGAGTCAAATTTAATCGTTGAGCGCAAGTAGGAGAAATAAAAGAATGGGTAGAACCGGTATCAAATAAGGTATAAACTTCGCTAGAGTTTATGATAAGCTTACCCGTGATGACCTCGTTCGGGTTCTTTGCTTTCTGGGAGGTCACAACAAACGCTCTCCCTTGCACTACCGGCTTTGACTTTTCTGGGATGGCCTTTGATGCCTCCATGCTAGCTGAACTTGTCTTCGGTGAACGACAAAATCGAGCTAAGTGACCTTCTCTTCCATAATTATAACATGTTTTGGACGACATCGCGCAGTTTCGACTGATGTGTCCCTCCCCTCCGCATTTGAAGCATATGATAGGTGGTCGTTCTCCTTTCTTAACAACGGGTGCTGGTGCTGACGTATTTCCATCATTATTGAATCTCCTTGTCTTGAAATGTCCATTCTTATTGTTTTGGCCCTTATTACCACCGAAGTGGTTACCATTTCTGGCCTGTTGATTACCTCCATGCTTGTTGTCACCGCTCGATGACCGCTTCATCGGTATTATCATTTTCTTACCGCTCTCTTTTGGTTGCGTTGACTCGTTATCGCGCTCCACTAACTGAGCCCTATTTACAACATCTGAATACAAACACAGTTTATGAGAAATAAGATATTGAAGTATCTCCGGCTTCAAACCTCTTAAAAACATCCGCATCATTCTCTCTTCATTATTAACCATGTAGGACGCAAACCGGGACAACTCGGCAAACTTAGCTTCGTACTGTGACACGGTCATATTATTCTGCTCCAACTTGATGAACTCTACCTCTTTTATGTGATGAATACTTTCGGGAAAGTACTTGTCGTTGAATAGTTCTTGGAACTTCTCCCAAGACGTCTTCAGTGCGGCAGGTTGAGTACGCTTTACCGATTCCCACCAGTAATCTGTCTCTCCTCGCAACATAAAGGTGAAAAAGGGAACCTTTTGCTCCTCGGAGCATTCCAAGACATTAAATATCTTGGTGATCTATTTTATCCATGCTTCCGCCTTAAGTGGTTTTGGCTCTCCAATAAACTCCGGTGGTCCCAGCTCCTTGAACTGTTTAGCGGTGACCGTTCGAGAGTTTCCACCTATATTTTGGACATGAGCCACTATCGCCTGCTGTTGCATAAATTGCATAAAGCCTCTGAACATTCCATCATTCATCATTTGGTCAGTGTTGTTGTTTGCATGAGGATTGTCGCCTTCCTGATGCACATTATCTTGATTATTGATATGTGGTGAATCTGTTAGGTTTGTAATATTCATAACGCAATCAAATTGCATAAAAAGTGCGGAAGCGTGAAAAATCAGAGTTTAAAAATTTTACAAACCATATACCCGGATCACCCTTTATGCATAATTATTAATTAAACGAAAAGATAAAGAATAAAATCATACCCTTGAAGATCGGGCTTCCTCAGGTACAAGTTCACCTCCAATCCTTTTCGCGTTCAACTTGAATTCACCGGGTTTGGTTCCTTCCTTTGATCAACGTTAGCCACCCAAATGTTTGGCCTCTAGAGGTGATCCACCAAGGAAGAAGAAAATTCAAGAAGAAGGGTGGTTGGCTAAACCCTACTTTTTCTATCTCTATAGAAAAGGCATACTCCCAACAACTTGGAATTATTACGTACTTTTAAAGTCAACAACCCATACCACCCATAATAAGACTCCTCTTATTTATAGATGTAGGCAACCCACCTTAACAATTAAGGAATTGGGTTTTAATTAATTAATTCTTTTAATTAATTAAGCTCCCTAATCTTATTAGGGATAATTAATTAAACTCCTTTAACTAATTTTCTTCCTAATCCAATTAGGAATAAATGAGAGTACTTATATTAAATTAATTCCTAAACTCTTTTAGAAATTAAAATAATAATAATTGTAATAATATTAATAAGACTCCTCTTATTAATTTATATTTAATATTTCTAAAATATTAAATAATAAATATTAAGCTATTTAATTTATTCTATCACCATAGATTAAATTAAATATACTTAACATATTATTACGATTATGCCATTAACTTCTTAAATAATTATTCTTCCTTTTATGGTGTGACCCTTTAGGTTCTCCATATTAAATAGGTTGTGAATAAATCAATTAGAACAATTCTAATCTTATTTAAATAAATAAATTAAACAATTAATTTATTTAAATAATATTTATTCTACAATAGGATAAGCTCTCCTAGCGATCAACGACTTTCCAGATAATATAGATTTCAACATTAATCATAAAAGAACCTTTGAGTAAATAGTTAATGCATAATTCAATCCTTCCACCATACAATGTCCCAATTAAATATAAGACATGGAATTATTTGTCAAGTCTTATTTTATTTAATTATATGTATTTCGATCCTTAAATGCACAACTCAAATAATGCAAATTAGAAACTCCTTTCTAATTTCATTCGCCTTGCCAAGGACTACTTTGGGTTGTCATTTATCGAATCACATAGGACATTCTCTTCTTTTATTAGAAGTGGTAGATTCTTTATTGATCATACATTATCTCCATGTAAAACTTATTATACCCAAGCATACCCTTTGATATACCCTAAGGGTCTTAAGGAATAAGTCAAAGTATAACTCATCATACACAAGATACTATGATGATCTCAAGTCCAAGGATCACTTGACTACTATCACTCTGAGAATTCCTATTGACAGGCAAATAAAACTCCATTAGGTATTCCTTAGCGAGCCACGCTCAAATGAACTTATTCTCTAATAAGCACCTACATACTTGCTTTAGTGTCTCCACACAAATGATCATGAGATCAATCATCCTCATCCAATGAGCAAGCAACGTATGTACCAATCTATCCGGATTCACTAATCCCCAATTTAGTAATCCAATGATTGGGAACTATTTTAGTTTTAAGCTTTCTAAGAATTTAGATCTCATTAGAATGATCATCATCATTATTCTAAAAGCATTGCTTAAAACTATGGGTTTATCACATATTATAAACAAAGATCATGTAGATAATTAAAAGCCTTTAATAAATTAATACTTTTTATTAATAAATGAATAAGATTGTTACAAAGTATATGCTTTATCATCAAACATGATTGGCTTGTGTGCATACTACTTTCAATCTCCCACTTGCACTAAAGCCAATCGCCATGGTATCTTATACTCTTCTTCTACAAGTGACGATTATCCTGCTTTGTTGGATAAGCTTTAGTTAATGGATATGTAATGTTGTTCTTGAGAGTCCACTATCTCTATAGTGATTTCCCATCTTTCAATGATTCTAATAATCAAATGAAAGTGCCACAACACATGTTTAGATCCAAGATGAGACTTGGGAACTATTCCTAGTTCTCAGAATGAACTTTTAATCCAAACAATCAACTTGCGACTTCATTTATAGCTATATACTTTGTCTTTATTACTAAACCAAAGAACTCTTTCTTTGTTTGGAACCTTTCCAATTCAACGCACCATCGTTCAAGATAACACTTTACCTTAAAGTGGATTTTTTTCGTTGCTCGTCTTGGTCCATCGAAAAACTTGAGTCTGTTAAGCCCTCTAGTTTTAATTTAGACCCACCATGAATATGATCACATCCTTAGTGCCGGTTAAGAACTTTAAGATGTTTTTCACTATCTTACAGTGATCTTCTCCAGAATATGACCGATCAACATCAGGTCTCGTATATTTCATTGCATACATGATTGTCACTCATGCGATCTCTCTTCTTTGGAGTCTATGGGGACTATTAAGAGAGATACACTCCATAATTCATCGACATGAGACATCTCTTGGAGTTTTCCATGCTAAACGACTTTAGCATCAAATGAATATACGTTCCTTGGGTTAAGTTGAGCATCCTCTTAAATCTATCTATATAGATTTATATCCCCAATTTAGATACTCTTCCCAAATCATTCGTGGAGGAATGTTTAGACAACTTTATCTTTACTGATTCTAGCATTGGTATGTAATTCCTCATCCGTAGTATATCAACATATAATACTAGAAATTCCACGACGCTCCCACTGACCCTTTTGTACACACTAGAACTCTTACCTCATCGTATATAACTGGATCATCATCTTCTATGATGTGTACCTCATCATCATCATCCATGATGAATCCATACCTCCTAGGTATCTTCGGTACTATTCCAAATTTACGATTTAGTTGTGGTACAATAGGTCTATCTACAGGTTCCTCATATTTGACTTATAGTGTTTTGTGGTTCTTAAACTCTTCAAGATCTATTATCCTCCCACTAGCCTCTTCAATGATAAACACCTTTATCTTAGAAGGCAGCGTGTTTCGTAACAAACACCTTTTGCTAAGTAGGATTATAGAACATATACCCTAAACTTACTTTAGGATGTCCCACAAATTGTACTTGTCAAATCTTGTCCCAAGCTTATCCTTTTGAAACCTTTTCACATAAGTTTGGACAACCCTTATCTTAACATACTTAAGATTAGGAATCCTCCCCATCCATAACTTTTATGGAGTCTTGAAAATGGATTTAGAGGTTACCATTTTCGTGAGATATGCGTACCATTTCTAGGACATTATCCCGAAGGATCTTTTGGAATGTCGGTAAAATCATTATGGATCGCACCATGTTCAAATAGGTACGATTTTTCCTTTCAGATACATCAATCAATTATTGTGTATCAGGATGTGTCTATTATGAGAAAACCATTTGAGATGATCTAGAAACTTATTGCACAAGTATTTATTCCTTGATCTAATCAAAGAATCTTAATATATTGCCAATTTGTTTCACTTCTGAATTCTTTGAACCTTTCAAATAATTCACACTTGTATTTCAGCAAATACATACATTCAACTCTTTGAATGATCATCTCCTTTTCTTATACTAGTTTGTTCAATTTACAAAATTATTTTTCATGTAAGTCAAGTATACAAAATTTATTAAGTAATATTCATTCTATACAAAACATTATTATTATAAATAGAACAACAATTGTTCTTAATTATAATACCAAAGATTTCATTGTCCAACAATAAAATAGAAATAATATTTTTAACAAGAACTGGAATACAATAACAACTTATTGACTTAATAGATTTGCCGTGTAGCATTGCTAAACTATAATTTTCTATGGCTAATATGGCAACCTTTGCTACATTTCCCGCACATAGGATTACTTATACGTGTTTAGCTTTCTACTTCTTCTTGGTCCATTCATAAATCTATATTTATGATAACCAAAGTCGGTATCCAATACCCAAGTAGAACCTTGACTTAAAGAAAAATTTATTTCAATCATGAACAAAAATGTATTGTAACCGAAACTTCACTAAGCTTCTTTGGTTAGCCTCTGCAAGATGCTTCTCGCAGTTTCTTTCCAGTGTCCAGGCTTATTGCAGTGGAAGCAAACGCTTTTGCCATTCATATCAGTTTTGTTCTTATTATCCTTTGTTTATGCCTTTTCATTTACCTTCTTTGAATCGTTCTTCTTTTCAGAAGATCCTTTGGCCCCTACCAGTAAGACTTGATCTTTCTTGGTTGGAAAGTGACTCTCATCATTTTTCAATATGTTAAGCAAATTAGCAAGGCTGATATCTAGCTTGTTTATATGAAAAATTCACAACAATTATGAAAGGAGTCCGGGAGTGAGTGCAAGATCAAATCTTGGCTCAACTCTCCATCCATGACAAAACCAGTTGTCCTAATTGATCAATCAAATTGATTATGTTAAGAACTTTTTCTACGTACTATAGTGCCATTGGCCATTCTAGATCGGAAGAGCTCCTTAGATATCTCGATATCTATCGGTCCCCATTTCTTTCCTCACCATCAACTACTTGATGTGCGGGAATATAGTAGGAGCATCCATAGTTTCACGCCGATTTGAAGCTCGTTACTCGTGGATGCGAGCATGATGCATTGAGCCAATCTGTGCATCATCTTGCCACTTTCTAAAAGTAGCAATCTCTTCCTCAGAGGCATTATCTGCAACCATTGCGGCAGGATATAAGCGACATAAGGACATAAGATAGCTTTTTCGGTAGTGAGAACTATTCTCGATTTCCTTAACCAATCCGTTTAATTGATACGATTAATTTAGCATCTAATATGCTTCGCAGTTGATAGTAATTTTAGACATTGTAAAATTCAGTAAATGAATTTGTAATTAACAACATTTTAACATACATTCTTTTATTAATTACCAAAATAAATTAGGTCTTGTTTTAAATTGGTATCTCCCACTATTTTCTTCAAACTATATTACCCTCACTTATATAGTTAAATAAAAATCTAATTAAAGATTTGCTAGTGAGAATAAGGATCCCATTTCAAATGTATATAGCCTTGTGGTGACACAACAAACTATATATAAATAAATAGGTAGACAACTTTTGTCAATTACATCAACTATGCAACTCCTTGTATTTTGCCTCTTAGATTATTTTGATCAAGTAGTGGCACATCCAGAATCAAAATTATCTAAGTTAAGTCCGACCTAGCACTCCATATATTCAAAAAAAAAAATATCATCCTTGTGGTGACACAACAAAACAATATTGTTCAATTTTCTTTATAAGCATCAAATGTGATAAATTAACATCTTAAATACTTAATACTTGCCTTGTGGTGACACAACAAACTCATATTAAATATTTAATACTCTATTAATTTTATCATCTTTAGAAAGCGACGTTCGATATTCCAAATATCTTTGAACGCTTAGGACTTAATATAAAAATTGAGGGTTTGTTATTAATTTGTCTCATCTTGTTTAGTGGCATGCACATATATATATATATAAAATACAGCGTTATATTAATGAACATGCGAAGCATGTTTGCATAATATAATATATATATATAGTATAGCATGCACATATAGAATACTATATTCTACCCGGATTGATTATGGACTTTTATTCTAGTTTGGTTCACTAGAGCCACCAAGTGAACCAAAAGGTCAAACCCTAGGGGTGCAAGAAATAATATTTAAATATAACTATTACATTTAAACCCGGGCTCCATTATAAGCGGGTCTTCAAGCGCTCCTTGCTCCTTGATCTCCAATTTTTCAAAATTAATTCTAACTATTCCTATTACAAAACTATTTAAAATAAATAGAAACCTTGATCGTGATCGAGGGAAGTACATAGGAGAGAGTTAGAATTTACATTAAGAAAAATTAGAGAAGACGAGGTACGCAGACCCCATTTAATAAAACCCATACATTCATGCATCCAACTAAAATAAAATCCAATCATATTGGTCAATAGTCTATAATCAATCCCATTTATTATCATACACATCACCATATGCATCAATAAATAACATTCATCTCATGAATAATAAACATTTAATATATATATTGATATCATTTAATGGGCAAATTTAGTTAGTATAAAATCTATTTTTGAATAAAAAATAAACTCCTTTTATTTAAATCCAAATTTAAATCAAAATAAAACTATTTTATTTTAATTTATCCTATTTTGAATAAAATAAACTATTTTATTTTAATCAAAATCTTTAATCAAAATAAACTACTTTATTTTAATTAATTATGGAATCAATTCCATGTAAAAATTTTTTAATTAAAATAAACTCTTTTATTTTAATTAATTATGGAATCCAATTCCATATAAAAAAATCTTTTATTAAAGGAAAACTTGGATATTCTTTTCTTTCCATTCACAAATAAACTCCTTTATTTTGAATAATATGAAATCTTATTTCATATTTAAATAAACTCCTTTATTTAGAAAAGATCAATTTCAACTCCAATTAGTTATCATGGAATCCAATTCCAACTCTAATTAGTTAGCATGAAATTCTAATTTTAAAATTAAAATAAACTTTATATTTTAATATAAAATAAACTTTTTATTTTAGTATTAAAATAAAATTTTTATTTTAATAATAAAATTATTATGAATATTATATATATATATAATAATAAAACTAAAACCGTTATTATATATATATATATATAATAAAACCGGATGTATATATATATATTAACAGAACATATATATATATATATAACCCGAAAGTTCCTTTTAAAAAAAAATAACATGATCTTGCCGAAATTTGTTCCTGTTAAGTAACTTGTTGCTTTGAATCATTGGGTTTTTAATATATCTAATATATATATATATATATATATATATATGTATACAAAGGACATGGGCCACATGACTATTTAAAAACCGGATAGTTGAGTCCCTTGATTTCCGTGCCCAGAGAAGAACAAGCAACAAGAATCCCTTAACAAGTAATCTTTCAGTTCTTTAAAAGGAGAGATTCACGTTAATAACTAGTATATAATAACTTGATTTCCGTGGATAATTATATCGGCTTTTCCTTTAATAATTGTTTTATTTTTTTTTTATTTTTTTTTCTTTATTTTAAATTTTATACAATAAAATTATGCCCAATTAAATTGTTCTAAACACATATCAACATACATATCAAATCTGAACAATTAATAATTCGCATAAAGGTTTTGGCTCGATACCAATCGTTAGGGTTTGTAATATTCATAACGCAATCAAATTGCATAAAAAAGTGCTAAGCGTGAAAATCGAGTTTAAAATTTTACAAACCATATACCCGGATCACCCTTTATGCATAATTATTAATTAAACGAAAAGATAAAGAATAAAATCATACCTGAAGATCTGGGCCTCGTGTACAAGTTCACCTCCAATCCTTTTCGCGTTCAACTTGAATTCACCGGGTTTGGTTCCTTCCTTTGATCAACGTTAGCCACCCAAATGTTTGGCCTCAGAGGTGATCCACCAAGGAAGAAGAAAATTCAAGAAGAAGGGTGGTTCATTAAACCCTACTTTTTCTATCTCTATAGAAAAGGCATACCCCAACAACTTGGAATTATTACGCATTTTTAAAGTCAACAACCCATACCACCCATAATAAGACTCCTCTTATTTATAGATGTAAGCAACCCACCTTAACAATTAAGGAATTGGGTTTTAATTAATTAATTCTTTTAATTAATTAAGCTCCCTAATCTTATTAGGGATAATTAATTAAACTCCTTTAACTAATTTTCTTCCTAATCCAATTAGGAATAAATGAGAGTACTTATATTAAATTAATTCCTAAACTCTTTTAGAAATTAAAATAATAATAATTGTAATAATATTAATAAGACTCCTCTTATTAATTTATATTTAATATTTCTAAAATATTAAATAATAAATATTAAGCTATTTAATTTATTCTATCACCATAGATTAAATTAAATATACTTAACATATATTATTACGATTATGCCATTAACTTCTTAAATAATTATTCTTCCTTTTATGGTGTGACCCTTTAGGTTCTCCATATTAAACCTAGGTTGTGAATAAATCAATTAGAACAATTCTAATCTTATTTAAATAAATAAATTAAACAATTAATTTATTTAAATAATATTTATTCTACAATAGGATAAGCCTCCCTAGCGATCAACGACTTTCCGGATAATATAGATTTCAACATTAATCATAAAAGAACCTTTGAGTAAATAGTTACAGACAATTCAATCCTTCCACCATACAATGTCCCAATTAAATATAAGACATGGAATTATCGTCAAGTCTTATTTTATTTAATTATATGTATTTCGATCCTTAAATGCACAACTCAAATAATGCAAATTAGAAACTCCTTTCTAATTTCATTACGCTTTTGCCAAGGACTCTTTGGGTTGTCATTTATCGAATCACATAGGACATTTCTCTTCTTTTATTAGAAGTGGTAGATTCTTTATTGATCATACATTATCTCCATGTAAAACTTATTATACCCAAGCATACCCTTTGATATACCCTAAGGGTCTTAAGGAATAAGTCAAAGTATAACTCATCATACACAAGATACTATGATGATCTCAAGTCCAAGGATCACTTGTACTACTATCACTACAGAATTCCTATCGACAGCAAATAAAACTCCATTAGGTATTCCTTAGCGAGCCAACGTTCAAATGAACTTATTCTCTAATAAGCACCTACATACTTGCTTTAGTGTCTCCACACAAATGATCATGAGATCAATCATCCTCATCCAATGAGCAAGCAACGTATGTACCAATCTATCCGGATTCACTAATCCCCAATTTAGTAATCCAATGATTGGGAACTATTTTAGTTTTAAGCTTTCTAAGAATTTAGATCTCATTAGAATGATCATCATCATTATTCTAAAAGCATTGCTTAAAACTATGGGTTTATCACATATTATAAATGAGATCATGTAGATAATTAAAAGCCTTTAATAAATTAATACTTTTTATTAATAAATGAATAAGATTGTTACAAAGTATATGCTTTATCATCAAACATGATTGGCTTGTGTGCATACTACTTTCAGAATCAACGGTCTCCTGTGCTCCATTGCTATTCTCAACATTCTCAGATGTCATTTTCAGATACTGCCACAAAACAAAGGTTAATTGACATGTAACATATTATCCCTATATTCTGACTGACCAATTAAATACCAAATAAACTTAGGTAGGTCATACTAGCGAAGGAATTCTCCGTCTCTCCCCTCCTAGTTCTATTCTCACATCTTAGCCAAGGATCATATCCCTAAGCTTTAATACCAACTGTGACGCCCCCAAAATAGGTATGCATCACCCATCTTGAGTCGCCAAATACATGGTACAGAATTCAAATACAAACTTAATTATACAACAGTCGTGTAAAATATGAATAAACATATGCTGTGAGTTTTAATACAAATATTGTCATCTAGACAATATACAAACTCAATGGGGTCCTCATTACATTAATAATACTAATAAAACAAAACTGAGTGACTTATCACGTAAACATCAATAATCAATACCGTGTGCTACTATGCAACCACGCGTATTACTGTACGTTCAACAATATTAACGGTAAAACTTTCGCCGTTATTTTCATAAAATATTTTTGTCGTTTTCTCAATCCGACAATAATTCTGTTGTGGGGTCCACCAATAATTGTACCGTCTTACGGATATTCTTTGACAAAAAGAATATTTCCCGACCAATCGAATATTAAACAACAACTTGCATACTTTTCAAAATTTATAAATACTACCCACAACTATAACACTATCTCAAATCCACACCATAATATTCAAAAAAATATTTCGAGAAAATTAAATCTTTATTCATAAAATCTGGGGTCTCACACAGATTATGAGTAGGATAATTCCTATCATATTCTTTGAGTTGTCGCGAGGCATAGGCTATGACTTTCCCATGTTGCATGAGAACACATCCTAACCCTTTGCTTGAAGCATCGCTGTAGATAACAAATCCATCCGAACCAGATGGTATTGTCAGAACAGGTGCCAAAATGAGTCTCCTCTTAAGTTCTTGGAAACTCTTTTCGCATTCCTCGCTCCATACAAATTTTGTATCTTTACGAGTCAGCTGACTTAACGGAGTAGCGATTCAAGAAAATCCTTCCACGAATCTCCGATAATAACCAGCTAAGCCCAGAAAGCTACGTACTTTGGTCACCGACTTCGGTTGCTCCCAACTTTGTATTGCTTCAATCTTTGTCGGTTCAACAGATACTCCATGTTTTGACACCACGTGCCCAAGGAATGCTACTTCCTCAAGCCAGAACTCGTATTTCTACAGCTTGCATATAGCTTGTTATCACGAAGCCTTTGAAATACCAGCTTCAAATGGCGCTCATGATCTTCACGGCTTTTGGAATAGATGAGGATGTCATCAATAAAGACGAAAATGAACTGATCTAAATATTCTTTGAACACACGATTCATCATATCCATGAAAGCAACATGAGCATTAGTCAATTCAAAAGACATGACTAAGAATTCATAATGCCCGTATCGAGTTCTGAAGGCAGTCTTTGGAATATCCTCAGTTTTAATCTTCAGCTGATGATATCCAGGATGAAGATCGATCTTTGAAAAGAATTGTGCTCCTTTCAACTGGTCGAACATGTCATCAATGCGTGGTAGCGGATACCTATTCTTGATGGTGACATGGTTCAACTCCCTGTAGTCAAAATAAAGTCGTATACTCCTGTCTTTCTTCTTTACGAATAAAACAAGAGCACTCCAAGGAGATGTACTAGGGCGAATGAAACCGATGTCTAACAACTCCTATAGTTGGACCTTTAACTCCTGAAGTTCAATAGGAGCCATTCGATATGGGGTTTTAAAAATGGGTTTCGTACCGGGTTCAAGGTCAATAAAGAATTTAACTTCACGCTCCGGGGGTAGACCGGAAAGTTCTTCAGGAAATACGTCAGAAAATTCACTAACAACAGAAATATTATTCAAATCTGACATGTTTTTGTTCAAGTCCATGACATGGGCTAAGAAAGCTTGACATCCGTTTTTCAATAAACGAATGGCCTTATGAGTTGATATGACAGTTGTAAGACCCCGAATTTTATGAAATAAAAGTATTCAATTTTTCTATTTAGTAAATAGTTAAATTGATAAAAAGTTAAAGTTAAGGGTGATATGTGAAATTTTTTCAAAATAAGCAAGTGACTATAAAATACGTATTACTGTCGGGGAATATTCGTTTGGTCGTGGAATATTCTTGTTGTCGGGGAATATTCGTACGACGGCGCAACTATTTGTGGGCCCCATAACAGAATAACTGTCGGATGAAAAAAATGACAAATTTGAGTTTTTATAAATTACGGCGTAATCGTTACCGTTAACACTGTTGGAATACCCGGTGGGTAAAGTAAAGAAATATGCGTTGTTGCACAGTAGCACACGGTATTGCACAATATTTTTGAATTATTGATTCTTACGTAAGAAGGCACTACTCAATAAGTGTTACAGTAATTACTGTTCAATATTTTATTTTATTGATTCAATAATTGCTACGTTGATATTTTATATTATTATTGTTTCAATGATTGTCACTGCACAGTATTTCCCCTTATCAGATCAATAATTCATATTATTTGAATAATATTATTAGATAACATTATTGGAAATTTCTAAGAAAGTTCTGTCTAGGAAAGGGGTTTGTTCACCTAATTGCGCGCCAATAAGGAGAAATCCTTATCGGAAAGCCCCCTCTTTCCTGGGAACGACCTGGTTGTCATAATTGTGATTCTGTAATATTATTTGTGAATAATTAATTATTGATTTATATGATAAGGAAATATTTATTTTTATATGGATATAAATGAAGGAATTAACGCTGAGGTGTTTTATTAGTATTTTGTCGAAATGAGGAACGAAATTTGGAAATTTTCAGAAAATTAGTTTATTACTTGATTTTGTAAAATCTATAACTCTTTGTGTATAATGAGTTAGGAGATGAGCCATATATCAAAAGAAAGCCCTGGAAGTAAGCTAATTGTAGAAATTGGAAGCTCTCAAAAATTCAATGTGGATTGTTCGTAGTGACTGTTGGAATGAAACTGGTCTGAAGGACTCATAATCCGAAAAATCAATGTTCTTAAGATATATTGCGTGAGTTATAATTTTTAATCTGACCGTTGGATCGTTGTGATTTTTGGATATGTTAGACATATATAAGTTGAGTATATGTCCACAAATTTGGAACCGTTAAAAAGTAATGTATGATTTGTTATGAATTATATAAGAGGTGACTGATTCGGAAATTATGTTTATAAATAATTTTTGGTGGAAAATTCTAGAATGAGTGGGCCCCACCTTTGGTTGGTGAAGAAATGTGCTCAAATTTTATTTCAAAAGTGGTGGGTGGGAATAGTAAAGTAGTAAATCCATCGTAGTAGAAAGTCAAGTCCGCTTGGCTGCTCTAACATTTTCTTATAAATAGGGTGCTGAGTTAGAATTGAAAATCACACCAGAAACAAGTTTTCTCTCTTTCTCTCTCTATATTATCGAGCATATTTTTGTGAGTATTTAGATACTTTGAGAGTTACTATTCAGTGCAAGTTTCCTTCAGTGTCATATTCGATATTCCAATCAGAAGTACTGCTCTTTTGAGGTAAGGGATATTGTCATTATTATAGTAAGGGATTGTAAGGGATAGTAAGGGATGTTATTTTCTTTATAATGATGTTATTCTTTCAATATCATTATACTAAAATATTGGTATGGATTTTATTGTGGAATTTCTACCTTTTTTATGTCGGGGTTACTATTCACGTATACAACACTATTCACGTATACGACACTATTCATGTATATGACACTATTTACGTATTTGACATTATTTATGTATACGGTACTATGTACGAATACGGAGTACTATTCACGAGTTACTATTCATGTGTACTATTCACGACAAAATTAGTTACTTTTTCTGACCAAATTATCGTTGATTTATGAATCTTACTTTTGAAATTAAATGCAGTTGTTGATCATATTATTTTTATTATCATATATAACATTTTTATAATCCTGGTGATGAAATTTCTCTTTGACTTGAGTGTAAAGATGGGTAGATTATTGGTATGATCGTGACTATGGGTTCTGTTTGGCCAGTAGTGCAAAGTTGAATTGTTGACTGGTATGATCATGACCATTGAATTTATAATTGAATATCTTTAGCTTAAGTGCAAAGGTGAATTGATCAACATGGTTATAATTATCGTTTATATAAATTCTGAAATGATTATATATTTCTTTGGGATATTAATATCTTTGGTTGTTGTGCAAAGATGATCTGTTGTTGAATATCTTTGGCCCGTAGTGCAAAGATGATCTGTTGTTGAATATCTTTGGCCCGTAGTGCAAAGACGACCTGTTGTTGAATATCTTTGGCCTGTAGTGCAAAGATGAACTGTTGATGAATATCTTTGGCCTGTAGTGCAAAGATGAATTTATTAGTATGATTATGAACAGGAACTGTGATTTAGTATGATCATGATATTTGATGTTTTAGGTAAAGACAGGTGATGAAAATTATCTTCGTCCTGGATGAGAAGAGAAATTTAGAACCACAATTATAATTATGAGTTATTTATATGATTGTGGACCAGAACTGTTGATTGATGTTACAGGGATAAAACATTATTGGTGGACTTTTAACATGGAGAAGATAATAGACTTTATGGTCTATTTGACTCTTCTAATAAATTGCTCGTTCTGCTGCAACTATGGTTGAAATTTTTTATCATCTACTATATGTTCTAAATCTCTGATTTATTACTGATGAAGGCTATTGATAATTTATTTATCTTTAGTCATGATATTCTTTACTGGGCTAGTTGAGCTCTCCCTTTTGATTCACAATTCCTTTCAGGTAATAAGAGTGTAATGGTCGAGTCGGCGGGGGTAACGATGGGAATAGAGCGGTGGTCTCTAGCGATGGAAGTTCTCCTAAACAAGATAGAAAATTGTGTTGTATTTTATACATCATTTAGTAGTTATATTTGGTGAATCAAATAGGGTGAGGCGAACCCAACGTTGGAAGGGTGTTTTGCCACTATCATACAAGATGTCTAATGACATATAACCTCGTGTTATCATAAGACAGGGTTGTACACATCCACTTACTGAGTATATCTACGAGCACTACCTATATAATCTTTTTGTTTGGTTGAAGTATAATTCTCAATTAGAGACAGTGGAGTTAATGATATGTCAAGAGAAGACTCACAATTGGAAAGAATATGATAGTAATCTTCTCAGTTTTCTTTGGGGTCTATTGGGTCAACCAAGGATAATTCTATGGACATGTGATATCTATCATAACCTAGACGCATGGCCTCCCATGTACGAATGTTTCCTTGAGCACTTCCCAAAGATTTTAATTTCTAAAACAGTTTTTGACTGTACCTTTATGTAAGGTGCCATTGTGACGTGCTATCCAAGGTTGGGATAAGAGTCACAATTGATATATATTTGTATCAAAACTCACAGCATATGTGTTGTTGTATTTTGCACGACAATTGTTGTAATAAAGTTGTAGTTATTTTCTGTACCATGTATTTGGCGACTCAGAATAGGTTGGATGGATTGGACCTATTTTGGGGGCATTACAATAGTGATTGCCTTTAGTGGTTTGGTTGCTTGAATTCGCATAACAGGTTAGTTAGGAATATAAAAACTAAAAACCTTACGAAAATAGTCAATTTTAGCATGATGAGTCATCAATCAATCCCTAAAATCACATCAAATGCAAGTATTTTCAATGAAATAAGATCGGCAGGTAATGTGATGGTTCCAACTTGAATCAAGCAAGATTTATAAACAGTAGATGTAATAAAAGTTTCTCCTAACGGAGTCACAATAGATAAGTCAAAGTCTAATTTCTCTGGAGTCAAGTTCAAATGTTGAGCACAAGCAGGAGAGATAAAAGAATGGGTAGAACCGATATCTAATAAGGTATAAACTTCTTAAGAGTTTATGATTAGCTTACCCATGATTACCTCGTTCGGGTTTCTCGCATTTTGGGCAGTCACGACAAACGCTCTTCCAGGAACCACTTACTTTGACTTGTTTGGGACAGCCTTTGGAGTCATCATCCCCATTGGACTTGGTTTCACTATAAGACAATCTCTAGCTATATGACCTTCCTTTCCACAGTTATAACACACCTTGGATTGTTGTGGGCAGTTTGGGCTGATGTGTCCCTCTTTTCCACATTAATAACATGCGACCGATGATCGATCTCCTCCCCTATAAACAGTTGGTGTTGACGTCTTCACGTTGTCATTGTTGTACCATCTTTTTTTCAATCTCCCCCCGACTCGCTTCTTCTACCATCATGGCCACGATTACCACCAGAGTGGTTACCACTTTTATCCTAATGTTTTCCTCCCCGCTGGTTGTCACTGCTCCGATGACTGCTTCCACCGGCATAACCCTGGTTGTGGTCCCTCAGTTGAACGTATTCATTATCTCGCTCTAACAATTGACCCCTGTTTACAATATCTGAATATAGAAAAAATTTATGAGAGATAAGATATTGCCGAATTTCAGGTTTCATACCTTTCAGAAACATTCGCGTCATACGTTCCTCATTCTCTACCAAATTAGGTGCAAACCTGGATAACTCTGCGAACTTAGCCTCGTACTGGGACACATTCATGTTGTTCTGTTCCAGTCTAATAAACTCTACCTCTTTCATATGACGAATACTTTCAGGAAAGTACATGTCATTGAACAATTTTGAAACGTTTCCCAAGACATGTTCAGTGTTGTAGGCTGGGTACGCTTCACAGATTCCCACCAGTAATCTGCCTCACCACGAAACATAAAGGTGGCGAATGGAACCTTATGTTCCTCTGTGCATCCCAAGACATCAAATATCTTGGTAATTTATTTAATCCACATTTCCTCCTTGATTGGATCCGGCTTTCCCACAAATTCTGGCCGTCCCAACTCTTTGAACAGCTTGGTTGTGACAAGTCACGCGTTGCTATCATTTCTACCCGTATTTTGTACACGAGTCTCCCTCGTCTGATTTTACATGAACTGCCAAAAATCTTCTAAAAATCCCATCATTCATCGTTTATTCGGTAGTATTGTTTACAAGAGGAATATTACCTTCCTATTGCACGTTCCCCTAGTTTGTGATTAAAGGTGTCTCCACGGTCTCATACACTCTATTGTTAATATTTCCAGTTGTCATTCTCAAATACTTCCATAAAACAAGGGTTAATTAACAAATTAACATATCACATATTAACCATATGCTTTGACTGACCAACCGAATAAGCTTAGGTAGGACACACTAGCGAAGGATTACTCATCTCTCCCCTCCTAGTTTTATTCCTCGATCTCCGCCAGAGACCATATCCCTAAGCTCTGATACCAACTGTGATGCCTACATCACCCATTCTGAGTCGTCAAATACATGGTACAGAAACAACTACAACTTCATTATTACAATTTTCGTGCAAAATACGACAACACATATACTATGAGTTTAAATACAAATATTATCTTCTAGACAGTATTCAAACTCAAATAAGTCCTCATTACAATTATTGATACACTATTTTACAAAATAGTGAGGACTGCTAAATAACTATCTTGATCCATCATTCCATACCCTGACTAGTTCCCGCTATATTCTTTCCTCCTGAGAAGAAAAATGGAACAAAAAGGAAAAGGGTGAGCTCAACTAGCCCAGTAAAGAATATTATGGCTAAGATAATATACAACAAATTATCATTAGTCTTTAACAGGGAAAAATCTGATAAAATATAGTAGACAACAAGTTTTAGATCAACAAGTGCAGTGGAAATAACAATCCATTAGAAGAGTCAAGTAGAGAATGAATTCTACTATCTTCTAAGATTTAAAAGTCCATCATCAATATTTTATCCCTATAACATCAATCAATATACATCTTAAATCAAATATTCATCTTTGCACTACATGCCAAAGATATTCATTTGTATTACCAGTTGGTCATTTTCATCTCAACACATGTTCATCTCTACACTATGGGCCAAAGATATTCATCAGTTAATCATTCATCTTTGCACTACAGGCCAAAGATATTCAATAATATCATCATTTAGGACTGAGGATGATGAAAAATATCTTAAAGAAAATGAATCCAGTGAGACAAAAGGACAAATATTAGGGATTCGTACTACAATTTATCTAAGTTCAAAAATACTCTATAATAATCAATTGTGGAGCAAAATTCAAAAATAAAGATCAAAACATTGATACAATAAAAGATAGTAACCACAATAGACAACTTGGACAAAGAAAGAAAAATTTATTTTTCTGTGATTAGTGTCGTATACGTGAATAGTAATCTCGACATGAAAAAGGTAGAAATTCCACAATAAAATTTATATCAATCTTTCGATATAATTAATGATATTGAAAGAATAACATCATTTACGAAGAAAATAACATCACTTATCTCAAAAGAACAGTACTTCTGACTGGAATATCGGATGTAATGCCGAAGGAAACTTGAACTGAATAGTAACTCTCAAAGTATCTAAAAACTCACAAAAATACACTCGATAATATAGAGAGAGAAAACTTATATTTGTGGTGTGATTTTTAATTCTAACCTAAGCACCTATTTATAGGAAAATGTCAGAACACCAAAGCAGACTTAAATAATAAAATAATATTATTATTTTTTTTTCTACGCATGCCAAGACCAAGACCAGCAGTCCACCTTTGAACAAAAAATTTCAGCACATATTTTCAAAAAAAACAAAAGTGGGTCCTACCCTTAATTTTAGTAAAAACATTTATTTCTAAAGTTTCAATAATTCATAATAAACAGTTCTTTTATTAGAAAAATATGAATTTATATCCATTCCATAGAAAATTGAATTCTCTACAACTTTTTAGAAGAATTTTTTTCCAAATTCCAAACAGAAAATGTCCGAAATCCACATACGGATGATTTTTAATACCTCTATTCTGATAAAATATTGATAAAACACCTCAACATTAATTCCTTCATTTATATCCACATAAAATAAATATTTTATTATCATATAAATCAATAATTAATTATTTACAAATAATATTACAGAATCACAATAATGACAACCAGGTCGTTCCCAAGAAAGAGGGGGCTTTCCGATAAGAATTTCTCCTTATTAGCGCGCAATTAGGTGACCAAACCCCTTTCCTAGACAGAACTTCCTTAGACATTGCCAATAATGCTATCTAAAACTATTATTCAAATAATATGAATTATTGATTTGATAATGGGAAATAATGTGTAGTGACAATTATTGAAACAACAATAATATAAAATATCAATGTAGCAATTATCGAATCAATAAAATAAAATATTGAACAGTAATTACTGTAACAATTATTGAGTAGTGCCTTCTTAAGTAAGAATCAATAATTCAAAAAATACTGTGCAATACCGTGTGCTATTGTGCAACCACATGTATTACAGTATTTTAACCACCAGGTATTCCAACAGTGTTAAAAGTAACAATTATGTTGTTATTTATAAAAACTCAAACTTGTCGTTTTCTTCATCCGAACATTTTTCGTTATGGGGCCCACAAATGGTTGCGCCATCGTATGAATATTCCATGATGACAAGAATATTCCACGACCAAACGAATATTCCTCGACAACAATGAATATTTTATAACCACTTGCTTATTTTGCAAAATTTGCACATTTCACCCATAACCAAAGCATTATATCAAATTAACACCTTATTATTCACAATAATAATTAGAGGAAATTCGATTTTATTTATAAAAAATTGGGGTCTTACAGTAAATATTTATTCAAATTTTTATATAAATAGAGGGGTTTGTCATGAGGCGTTTGTTGTAAGTTGACTTATTATTCCATGGAGAGATATAATAATTTATGGACCGCAGGTGGTGGTTTTAATAGTAAATCAATATAGATCGTCCGTTTTAGTAGTAAATCAATCTGGAATGTCCGGGAATCAGTTACTATTTAGTCCATTCTCCTATAAATAAAAGCTTATTTCTTCTTTCATTCTCACAAATTCACTGAGACTCACAAGAGAAACTATAGAGAGGAAGAAGAAGAGTATTTTGCTACTTCACAATTGCAGTATCCAATCTCCTACTAAGGTAATGGGTATTACTTTTCGTATTCGTAAGGGGTATTATTTCTTTTGTATTCGTAAGTGGTATTATTTATTTTTTTATTCGTAAGGGATATTATTTTTCATATTCATTCTTTAATCTGTGGGAATAACCTGTCAATAATGACGGGTGAAAATCCATTTGCAGTTTCGTATATTATTTCTTTTCATATTCTTAAATCTAAACTTACTATGGTAAGTATTGCTTCTATAATCCCTGAAATTAGTAGAATATCTTTGAGTTTTGCGCTTCATCTAGTATCATTTCATTGGAATATTGGTTTGAACTTTTTTTATTAAATTTTAATATATTCACTCGGGGTAATATACACTCGGGTACTATTCACTCGAGTATTATTCACTCGGGGGTACTATTCACTTAGATATTATTCACTTGGGTGTACTAGTCATGGGGTACTATTCACTCGGGGTAGTATTTATTCGGGGTACTTTGCATGACGGGGTACTATTCATTTGGTACTATTTATTTGGGTACTATTCACGGGGTACTATTCACGACAAAATTGATTTCTTTTCTATCCAAATTATCTTTGATATATGAATCTTATTCTTAAATTTGAATCCACGTTTTGATCATCATTTTGACTATTTGGACGTTCTTAAACTCTGGATAAATTGAATTATAAATCTCTAATATTTATCATTGATCTCACTTGATTAATTCCTTATATCATTGTCATCATCCTCAAGCTTATGTTATGGTAAAAGTCATCTTTGGCCCGTAGTGCATAGATTGATTGTTTATTGGTATGATTATGACCAGAAATTTTGTATTGGTATAATCATGACCTGTAATGTTATAGACAAATGATGTGGTGAAAGTCCTCTTTGGCCCGTAGTGCATAGATGGATAGTTGTTTAACATGATCATGACCACTGGTTATACTAACGAATATCCTTGGCCCGTAGTGCATGGATAATTCGATGATGTGAAATATTTATTGATGACCACTAGTGATAGAAATGAATATCATTGGCCTGTAGTGCATGGATAATTTGTTGGTGATACATACGAATATCCTTGGCCCGTAGTGCATGGATAATTCGTTGATGTGAAATGTTTATTGATTGGTATTACAGGGACAAAATATTGATGATTGATTTTTAAATCATAGAAGATAGTAGACATCATTCTCTACTTGACATTTCTAATGGATTGTTGTTTTCGCTGCAGTTGTTGATCTAAAACTTGTTGTCTATTGTATTCTATAAGATTTTTCCTTGTTGAGTTCTAATGATAATTTATTCTACATTATCTTAGTCATAATATTCTTTATTGGGCTAGTTGAGCTCACCCTTTTCCTTTTGGTTCCATCGTTCTTCTCAGGAGGCGAGAATATAGCTGGGACTAGTTAGGTTATGGAGTAATGGTTCAAGATGGTTTTTTTATAGTAGTCCTCGCTATTTTATAAAATAATGGAATAATAATTGTAATGAGGACTTTATTTGAGTTTGGATATTGTCTACAAGACAATATTTGTATTAAAACTCATAGCTTATGTTTTATCGTATTTCACACGACTATTAATAGTTGTATAATTGAAGTTTGTATTGGAATTATGTACCATATATCTGACGACTCAGAACGGGTCGTGAGGACCTATTTTGGGGACGTCACAATACGTCTATAGTGATGATGAAAGAAGACCGACGGCAAAAGTAGTGGCGCCAAGGCGTTGAGCGCACTTAGTCGGCAAACGAGTTTGACACTTAGTCAGTTGGGTAGCAATGAGCATCGTTGTGCAACAGTGGGCGACACTAGGCAGCAAGTTGGGTCATTGTGCATCAAATGGACTATGTCAGAAAACTAGCAAATCTACATGGTTTGCATTATGCTTTCTTAAACAGGTCTAATGTCTAGTCGTGATACTTTGGAAATTTCTATAAGTGCTACTATAGGGGGGGTGCTCCGTGAAGGTCACCCGGGACCATGGGCAAGTGCCATGGGCGATGCATGCTAGACGTTGGGATATTTTTGGGCTCTCCTTCAATAATGCCTAACATCAGATTGTTGGCTTGGATCGAATCGAAGACTTGTTCATGGGCTGAGCATGAACAAGCAAGAACGTTTGGCATGGCACAGGCGTTAGACTTGGCATGTCAAAGCATGGCATGTGCTGGTGCCCATCATGCAACAAGGCTATAGCATGTGGACAGACATACGGGCTGGACATGCACATCAAACTTGGACAACAGATTGGGTAAGTGCTGGGCTAGTTGAAAATTCGTGGGCTAAATGGACAGCATCTTGTGGCAACATGATTGGGCAACTTCGTGGGCTGATACATCAACAATGTGGGATGATACTGGTGGGTGAGGACATCAAAAGGTGGGCTGACATTGTGAGCAATAAGGATTGGATGATTGGAGCAAGACCCAACTGACAGGCAGTTGTGGGCAGTCAACCTCCATGCACATGATTGACATGTCTCCAACCAGTTGCACATCATGGGGCGCACACATCTACTGGTGGGCAGTTGATGGGCAGTTACACATCATGGGGTGCACACACCTGCTGGTGGGCAGTTGATGGGTAATTTCACATTATGGGGTGCACACATCTGCCAGTGGGCAGTTGACAGGTAGTTGCTGATTCAAAATACTGGTTTTCTATTGGTTTTGAATATCCTAGCAGTTTGGGGTGTCAACTGCAGCCTAATGTGTATTTATATGTACAACAATGGGGATTGGCAAGGCAAAGATCACTGAGCAAGTGTAGCTTGCGAGCCCCTAGTTATATATTATATTCCTTGTTATTAAGTGAGCAATAAAAGGTTGGGACATTGTCCTGTAAACAATGTGTTGGCTTTGTGTGTGTGGCTTGGTCATATAGATTGTACTTATGTGATTGACATGTGGCTGACTGGTTGGGCGAACCAGTGCATCACAAGGAGTATATAGCCGCGAAAAAAATAGTGTCAGATTGTACACCATGTGACACTTAGGATGGTTGTGGTCTTTACCACTATCCGGTGGTTTTAGACCAAGCATTTTAATAAGGATAATTTTATTTTCTAACCAAATTCATTATTGATATAATGGGTAAAATTAATGTTTTTAACTATTGTAGATTTGTAGTTGCCATGTTTTTTCTAATAGTTCGTTAAAATTTTTAAAAAATTACAATTATCCGATTAAATTAATTAAAATTATAAAATTATATCATTTTGTCAAATTATTTAGATGGAAGTTATCTTTTTTTCAACATGACAGCTAAAAAAATTAAAAAATTAACAACAATTACAAGAAAAAAGATAAAATAAAAAACTTGAAAAGGGGGGATTTTTTAATTAAAAGATTAATAATTTCCAACTCATTTTCTTTTATATTGTTTCCTTGCTATGTCTTTTGTTTCTCTCTCTCTCTCTCTCTCTCCCCTTTTCCTTCTCCTTCTCCTTCATTACTACATGGTTGCCATGAGTTGCTTCTTATTTCTTCAACAATACCTACATACAACAATACCTACAACAAAAGTTTGATTCCATTATAATGCTATTGATGAAGGATATGCCACAAACCCAACTTTGATTTTGCCTTCATATCCATCAAGGCATCAAGTTAGTTAAAAAACTACAAACCTAATTTAAAATTTCATCTGTCAGGGCTAAAATCACAAAAGTTTCAAATCTGAGTTTGTATTTTTGAGAACAAAAAACTTTAGATCTGATAGAAGATATATGATGGGTTAGCTATTTAATTAGCTCATAACTTAGGGTGAGATGGATGTTAGATTGAAAAAATAATATTTGAAATTTCATTTGCCATAGCTAAAATAACAAAAGCATCAGATTTAGAAAAAGATGGATGATATTTTTATTTTATTTTCCTTTTTATTTTTAGTTCATTCACTTAATATTCAGCAACATATTTTGTCCATTGTGGTCGTCGAGTTGTTAGCATTTGGTCACTAAATATTTAAAAAATGTAATCTGCCCATTGAACTAACAAAAATTTTAAAATTAGACCATTTTGTTAAATTAATTGGATGTCTGTCTATTAATTATCTACATGGCATTTTTATAAAAATAAAAATTCAAAAAAATGACATGGAAAAGAAATTTTTAGCTACATGAGACGAATGAGATATTACTTGTCTTTATTTCTCTCTTCTTCATCTTTCTCTCTGTTTTCTTCATCTTTCAGATAAAACACCTTGGAATCACCGGTGGAAACCGTGACTATGAGCTTGGAATCGAGAAGTTTCAATGCCATCGCAGATCGAGGAGAACTCGTTCTCAATCTTGGATTTGTAGTTATAGATCATGACCACATGTGCCTCGTAGCCTCATCTTCTTCATTCAACTTAGGGTTTCGACAACAACACTAGAAGAAGAATATGATGTAGAGACATAAAGATATTGAAGTAGATCCCTCCAAGCCACATCACCATTGTGACCATGGAGTGAACAATTGAGGTATCTTTCCCGATGAATACTTTGGTCTTGCTTTAAGTTGGCGACGCATTTAGATTTGGCCTCCTCTTTCATCGCCATGATTGGACGAATTGGTCACACAAATTGGGACAATACAGAGAGTCCGGTGAGTAGAGTAATAATGGTGGTGAGTTATGTCGCCCATGCCTTAATTATAACAAAAAAAATAATTTTTTTTGCTAATTAGAAAAAATGATTTTCTCTTTTGAGCAAATCGATAGAATGGAGTAATGATTTTGAGAATAATCTACAAAATTTAGTTTTTTAATAAATAATAATTGATATTTGAAGTGTTTTAATATTTTTAATAAAGTATGTTATTTTATGTTTAAGCCTAAACTTAATGGTTTCATTGTATTAATATTAATACTAATTTTTAAAATAAAAAATAGTAATTAAAAGAAAGGAAAAGAAAAAATTATAAGAAAATGAATTAAAATATATATTTTAATTTTATAAAAAAACAATAAAGAAAATGAATTAAAATATTTATTTTAATTTTATTATTATTTTAATTATTTTTTTAACACATAATTAATGATTTTGTGAAGCCCCCAAAATAGGTATACATCACTCATTTTGAGTCGCCAAATACACGGTACATAAATCAAATACAAACTTCTTTTATACAATACGAAAATAGTGTAGCTTAGAGTTTTTACACGAATATTATCTCATAGACAGTATTCAAACTCAAATGAAGTCTTCATTACATTTATTATCACACTATTTCATAAAATAGTGAGGACTACTATAGCCACCATCTCAGACCGTCAATCTGTTCCCCGACTAGTCCCGACTACGTTCTCATTTCATGAAAAAAATAATGAAAGCAAAAGGGTGAGCTCATCTAGCCCAATAAGAAATATTATGACTAAGATAATACAGAATAAATTATCGTTAGCCTTCAACAATGTTAAACTGATAAAAATACAATAAATATCATGTTTAACTGCAGCGGAATAAGCAATCCATTAGAAGAGTCAAGTAGAGCATGATATTTACTATCTTTTATGATTTAAAAAGTTTTTCATCAACTTTATCACTAAGACACAGCTTAATAAATAAACCACATCATCGAATCATCCATGCACTACGGGCCAAGAATATACATGTAATCATCAATAGTCATGATCATACCAACAACTGTCCATCAATGCACTACAGGCCAATGAGTATTTTTATCATATCATTTGTAACATTACGGTCATGATTATACCGAATAATCCCTAGTCATAATCATACCAATCAATAGTACATCTATGCACATAAGCCATAAATGACTTTTATCATAAAATAAGCATGAGGATGATGACAATGATATAAGAATTCAATTAAATGAAAGCAAAGGATTAATTTTTAAAGATTTATAATTTAATTTATCCTGAATTCAATAATGTCCAAATTGTCAACATGATACTGCTTTGTGGAGTAAAATTCAAGAATAATATTGTATTAAAAATGATTTGGACAGCAAAGAAATTAATTTTTATCATGAATAATTTCTCGGGTGAATAGTACCCGAGTGAATAGTACCTCATGAATATTACTTCAGAAATAGTACCCCGTGAATAGTACTTTGTGAATAGTACTTTGTGAATAGTACCCGTGAATAGTACCGTATAAATGAATACTACTCATGGACAGTACTCCGGCATGAAAAGCTTAAAATTTAACAAGAATGTGCAGAAAATATCCTTGTGAAATGATACTAGATGAAGCACAAATTTTAAAGATATTCTACTAATTTCACGTAGTATAGAAGCAATATTTTAAAAATATGATGGTATAATCAGGAATACGAGACGAAATAATATTACTTACATACTACAGAGCATGGAAAACATATTATTCCTTATGAATACTGGGAAAAAAATATCCCTTACCTCAGAAGAAGACTGTATACTAGAATAGTGAAGTAGCCGACTTCTCTTCTTCTTTCTCTCTATAGCTTCTCTCTCTATAATTACTCTTGTGAGTCTTAGTGAATTGGTGAGAATGAAAGAAGAATGAACTTCTATTTATAGGAAAATATATTTTCGATAATTGCACGTTTTGGGGCTCGAAATATTACAGTATAATACCTTCATCTTTTCCTTCATTTTTAATTTAGTCCTGCAAGTATTATCAAACTTGCACCACTTCCCCTAATAGTACATGAATGTGAATCAATAGTATATTCATGTGAATCAATAGTTCTATACATGTAAAAAAATAGTTACGGTATAGTACCTTCATCTATACCTCTATTTTTAATTTAGTCATGCAAGTATTATCAATCTTACACCACCTCCCCTAGTAGTACATGCATGTGAACAAATAGTTATAAGCATATGAATTAATAGCAATTAATTGCTCATTTATCCAATTAATTACCCGATTGGTCAATATAGCCTCCAGAAATCAATTATTATCGAAATAAATGTCGATTTCCATTAGCACTAATAATCCCAACACAATGAAAATATCAATTTCATCTTTAATCAACACGAACTGTTCAATAATCAATAATCAATATTGTGTGCTACTATGCAACCACGCATTTTACCGTTCTTTTACCACCGGGTATTTCAACAGTTTAATGGTAAAACTTTCGCTGTTATTTTTATAAAAAGATAATTATGACATTTTCTAACTCCGATAATAATTCCGTTTATGGGGTCCACCAATGATTGTGCCGTCGTACGAATATTCCCTGTTAAAACGAAAATTTCCCGACCAATCGAATATTTTATAACCACTTGCTTACTTTGTAAAATTTATAAATATTACCCACAACTATAACATTATAACAAATCCACACCATAATATTCAAAAATATATTTCGAGAAAAATTAATCTTTATTCATAAAAGTTGGGGTCTTACAGATTTTATTTTTATTTATTTTTTTGCAATGTGCCAATTACAATTTTCTAAATTTTAGCGACCAAATGCTTAAAACTCGACGACCATAGTAGGGTAAAAGTCTATTGGGTCATATATTCATTTGGTTTGACCTGACAAAATCTGGTTATGGGTTGGTTTTAGTTTATAAAATATAGTTATGGTTCCATTTAAGAACTAAAACCATATTAACTATTTTTAATATGGGTTGTGTGGGTTAGAACCATATAGTTATGATTCAAATATAGGTTGACCCATATTTTAAATTTCAAACTTACCTTTATTATGATCCAATTAAATAAATTATTATTAGATATATCATGTATACATAAAGCACTAAGTATTTTATTTTTTTTATATACATAATCACTGAATATTAATTTTTTTAGTGTGGGGGTATAATAATCACTGAATAATTTGTTTTTGGGTGGGGGTGGGGGTGGGGGGTAGGGTGTAGGGGTGGGAGTGGGCGGTGTGGAGTCTTGGGGTAGGTGTGGGGGTTGGGGTGTATATGGGTGGGGGTGGAGGGGGTGGCGTGGGGTGTGAGGGGGGGGGTGGGGGTAAGGTGGGGGGGGGTGGGGGTAGGGGTAGGGTGGGTAGAGGTGTGGTAGGAGTGGTGGTGGGGTGGGCTTGGGGGGCGGGATGGGGTGGGATGCGTGGTGAGGTAGGGGAGGGAGTGTATACATAATCACTGAATATTGTTTTTTTGAATCAAACTTTTTTGAATCTGGGGTGAAAAGAACTTTTGATTTATATTTAGAATGAAATATGGGTCGAAAAATGGTTAACCGGTTTGGACCTATATTTGTTTTAAAAAAATATGATTTTAAACCTTAACCAACTTAAATAAATAAAATAGTTAACCAACTCATTTGATTCTAGTTAATGTTGGTTGATCCAATAGTTAACCAACTATATTGCCAGACCGTTTGAATATGTTTTACACATCATTTTTTTTATTTCAGCTGGCCACCTAGGAAAACAAAACTTGATTTAGACGGCAAATGATATTTTGGCTTGATATAATGATATTGCTACAATTTGTTTCCTATATATAGAACCAACGACGGACCATACCGCCGCCTATAAGATATGAACATGTTACGATGAAGACTTCTTGACGGACCATATCGTCGCTATAGGTGCTCGGCATGTAAACCACCCACATAAGACGCACTGCACTATATATATATATATATATATATATATATATATATATATATAAGACCTCAACTTTTATGAATAAAGAATAATTTTCTCGAAATATATTTTTGAATATTATGGTGTGGATTTGATATAATGTTATAGTTGTTGGTAATATTTACAAATTTTGCAAAGTAAGCAAGTGGTTATATAATATTTGATTGGTCGGGGAATATTCGTTTTAATAGGGAATATTTGTACGATGATTATTGTCGTAGTTAGAAAACGACATAATTATCTTTTTACAAAAATAACGACGAAAGTTTTACCGTTAAACTGTTGAACTACCCGGTAATAAAAGTACAGTAATATGCGTGGTTGCATAGTAGCACACGGTATTGATTATTGATGCTTACGTGAGAAGTCACTCAGTTATACTCAATTATTGCTGAGAATTCTTTGCATCATATCTCTCATATTATGATTCAATTATTGTCACAAAGATCATCTCGCATAATATTTATTATTATTAAATCAATAATTGAGACGACAAAGTTATTCATATTATTATTTGTAATATTGACAATATCTAGAAGTTCTGTCAAGGAGAGGTTTGGTCACCTAATTACGCGCCAATAAGGAGAAATCCTTATCGGAAAGCCCCCTCTTTCCTAGGAACGACCTGGTTGTTAAATATTGTGAGTTATAATATTAATGATGAATAAGTTGTGTTGAATAAAGATGAAATTGATAGTTCCATTGTGTTGGGATTATTAGTGTTAGTGGAAATCAACATTTATTTCGATAATAATTGATGTTTGGAGGTTATATTAACCAATCGGGTAATTAATCGGATAAATGAGCAATTAATTGCTATTATTTCACATGCTTATAACTATTTGTTCACATGTGTATACTATTGATTCACATTCATGTACTATTAGGGGAGGTGGTGCAAAATTGATAATACTTGCATGACTAAATTAAAAATGGAGGTATAGTTGAAGGTACTGTACTGTAATTAGTTTTTTCTCATGATTATACTATTGAGTCACATGAATGAACTATTAAATCACATTATTTACTATTAGGGGAGGTGGTGCAAGTTTGATAATACTTGCAGGACTAAATTAAAAATGAAGAAAAGAGGAAGATATTATCTTTGTAATATTTTGAGCCCCAAAATGTGCAATTATCGAAACTATATTTTCTATAAATAGAAGCTCATTCTTCCTTCATTTCTCACCAATTCACAAAAGCCTTAGGCAATTATTATAGAGAGAAATTATAGAGAAAGAAGAAGAAGAAGTCTGCTACCTCATTATTCCAAAGATCCAGCTTTTTCTAAGGTAAGGGTATTATTCTTTCATATTCATGAAGAGAGTTATTTTCTTTCAATACTGTAAGGTTTGTTATTCCATTCTTTATTATTATGTTGAACAACCTGCCTATGCCAATAATCGCATACATGGTGAAATTCTTACATTATTCCATTCTTTATTATTCTATTGGAATAACCCGTCTGCATGCGGCCTATTTCATATACGGTGAATTAATTTGTTATTCCATTCTTTATTATTCATTTGGAATATCCATGCATGCTGTGATTACGCATGACCTGGTTCCATTTTTTTATTATTCTCATTGGAATATCCTCATCTCATGTGGGTTACGCATGACTGGTTCCATTCTTTATTATTACGTTGGAATAACACATGCATGCGGATTACGCATGCCTGGTGAATTCTTCTGTTATTCCATTCTTTATTATTCTGTTGGAATAACTTGTCTATGTGGATTACCTCATGCATGGTGAATGATCATTCATATTCATTCCTTATTAAATTGTGGAAATGATCTGTCTACGTGGATTACCGCATGGCAGGCAAAAATCTATTTGCAGTTTCAAATATTCTATTATACTCAGTTGTTTAAAGTTTTGGCTTCTATACTCCATGAAATTAGTAGAATATCCTGGATATTTGCGCTTCATCCAGTATCTTTTCATGGAAATATTCTTCTGAGTCTTCTTGAATTTTACTCCACAAAACAGTATTATGTTGACAATTTGGATGTTATTGATTTATGGATATATTAAATTATAAATCTTTACAAATTTATCCTTGAACTTATTTTATTGAATTCTTATATCATTGTCATCATCCTCATGTTTATAATATGTTGAAAGTCATCTGTGACCTGTAGTGCATATATGGACTTGGTGTGATTATGACCAGGAATTATTCGGTATAATCATGACCGTAATGTTACAAATGATGTGGTAAAAGTCCTCATTGGTTGTAGTGCATTGATGGACAGTTGATCATGACCATTGATGAATACACGAATATTCTTGGCCCGTAGTGCATGGATAATTTGTGGTCGTGATACTAATGAATATCCTTGGTCGTAGTGCAGGGATGATGTGGTTTCTTTTTATAAGTCGAGTCTCGTGATAAAAGTGATGAAAACCTTTTAAATCATAGAAGATAATAGATTTTATTCTCTACATGACTCTTCTAATGGATTGCTTGTTACCGCAGATTAAACTTGATGTTTGTTATATTTTATCGGTTTAACACTGTTGAAGGCTAACAATAAATTATTCTGCATTATCTTAGTCATAATATTTCTTACTGGGCTAGTTGAGCTCACCCTTTCTTTCACTGTTCTCTTCAGGAAATGATAATATAGTTGGGACGAGTCGGGGAACGGATTGACGGTCCAGATGGTTCTTTTAGTATTCTTCACTATTCTATAAAATAGTGTGACAATAAATGTAATGAGGACTCCATTGAGTGTGGATATTGTTTAGATGACAATATTCTTATTAAAACTCTTAGATTATGTTTTGTCGTATTTTACACGACTGTTGTATAATTAAGTTGTATTTGAATTTTGTACCATGTATTTGGAGACTCAAGATGGGTGATGTATACCTATTTTGGGGGCGTCACAGTTGGTATCAAAGCTTAGGGATATGATCCCTGGCTAAGATGTGAGACAATAACTAGGAGGGGAGAGACGAGGAATTCCTTTGCTAGTATGACCTACCTAAGTTTATTTGGTAATTAATTGGTCGGTTAGAGTATAGGGATAATATGTGACATGTCAATTAACCCTTTTTTTGTGGTAGTATTTGAAAATGACATCCGAGAATGTTGAGAATAACAATGGAGCATAGGAGACCATTGAGTCACCACAGATCAACACCTAGGATAATGTGCATCAGGAAGGTAATAATCCTCAGGTGAACAACAACACCGACCAAATGGCGAACGACAGAATGTTTAGGAGCTTTCTGCAATTTGTACAACATCAGGCAAGAGAGACTCCAGTCCAAAATGCAGGTGGAAACACTGACAACTCTCGGACGGATACCGCTAAATAGTTCAAGGAGCTGGGACCACCAGAGTTTATTGGAGAGTCAAAACCACTAAAGGTGGAGACGTGGATAAAGCAGATCACAAAGATATTTGATGTCTTGGGATGCTCCGAGGAGCAAAAGGTTCCCTTTGCCACCTTTATGTTGCAAGGAGAGGCAGATTACTGGTGGGAATCGGTAAATCGTACTCAACCTGCTGCACTGAAGATGTCTTGGGAGAAGTTCCAGGAACTATTCAACGACAAGTACTTTCCTGAAAGTATTCGTCACATGAAAGAGGTAGAGTTCATCAAGTTGGAGCAGAACAATATGACCGTGTCGCAGTACGAAGCTAAGTTTGCCGAGTTATCCCGGTTTGTGTCTCACTTGGTTGACAATAAGGAGAGAATGACGCGGATGTTTCTAAGAGGTTTGAAACCCGAGATACATCAATATCTAATTTCTCATAAACTGTGTTTGTATTCAGATGTTGTAAATATGGCTCAGTTATTGGAGCGCAATAACGAGTCAACTCAACCAAGAGAAAGCAGCCGGCAAAATGATAATACCAGTGATAGAAATCATCGAAGCGGTGACAACAAACGTGGAGGGAATCAACATGCCAGAAATGGTAACCACTTCGGTGGTAGTCATGGCCAAGACAATAAGAATGGACATTTCACGAAGAGGAGATTCAACAATGATGGAAAGACGTCAGCATCAGAACCCGTTGTTAAGGAAGGAGAATGACCACCTATCATATGCTTCAAATGCGGAGGGGAGGGACATATCAGTGCAAACTGTGCGTATCAGTCCAAAACGTGTTACAATTGTGGAAGAGAAGGTCACCTAGCTAGATTTTATCGTACGGGAAAGCCAAGTCCAGTTGGAACGGTGACACCAAATGCCGTCCCAGACAAGTCAAAACTAGTAGTTCAAGGGAGAGCGTTTGTTGTGACCTCCCAGAAAGCAAGAAACCCGAACGAGGTTATCACGGGTAAGATAATCATCAACTCTAGCGAAGTATATACCTTATTTGATACCGGTTCTACCCATTCTTTTATTTCTCCTACTTGCGCTCAACGTTTAAATTTGACTTCGAAGAAATTAGACTTTGACTTATCTGTTGAAACTCCATTGGGAGAAACCTTCATTACATCCACTATTTATAAGTCTTGTTTGGTTCAAATCGGTACCCTCACATTACTTGTCGATCTTATTTCTTTAAAAATACTTGCATTTGACGTGATTCTAGGGATTGATTGGTTAACTACTCATCATGCTAAAATTGACTGTTTTCGTAAGGTTGTTAGCTTTCATATTCCTAATCAACCTATTATGCGAATTCAAGCGACCAAACCATTAAAATCAATCACGGTCATCTCAAGCCATAAAGCTATTCGTTTATTGAAAAACAGATATCAAGCTTTCTTAGCTCATGTCACAGATGTAAACAAAAATACGTCAGATTTGAATGATATTTCTATTGTTAATAAATTCCCTGACGTATTCCCCGAAGAACTTCCTGGCCTACCCCCGGAGCGTGAAATCGAGTTTGGTATCAACCTTGAACCTGGTACAAAACCCATTTCCAAAGCCCCATATCGAATGGCTCCTATTAAACTTTAGGAGTTAAAAACTCAACTACAGGAATTGTTAGACATCGGTTTCATTCATCCTAGTACGTCTCCTTGGGGTGCTCCTGTTATATTCGTGAAGAAGAAAGATGGAAGTATGCGACTTTGTATTGATTATCAAGAGTTGAATCATGTCACCATCAAAAATAGGTACCCGTTGCCTCTCATTGATGACCTGTTTGACCAGTTGCAAGGAGCCAAATTCTTTTCAAAGATTGATCTTCGTTCCGGATATCATCAGTTGAAGATTAAAACTGATGACATTCTAAAGACTGCTTTCAGAACTCGGTATGGGCATTACGAATTCCTAGTCATATCTTTTTAATTGACTAATGCTCCTGCTGCCTTCATGGATATGATGAACCGAGTATTCAAGGAATATTTGGATCACTTTGTGGTCGTCTTTATTGATGACATCCTCATTTACTCCAAAAGTCGTGAAGATCATGAGCAACACTTGAGGCTAATGTTAGTTCCTGGAGGCACAATAGTTATCTAGAAGGGGGGGGGTTGAATAGATATTTAAAAATCTTTTTGTTTTAACTTGTTAGTAGATAATGATTAAAACTTTAGCGGAATTAATATTAGTTTTAATCTCCCTTAAGATAGTGAGTTTATGAGAGTGAGGCAGATATAGCAGTTATAGTTAGAATGTAAGAGATGCCACTGTTTTAAGTGGTTCAGAGCACTTAAAGCTCCTAGTCCACTCTTCTACTCCTCGAGTAGGAAATCCACTAAGGATGTCTTTTACACTTTCTGAATCACTTAGATTCCTTTTAGACCAGCAGTCTAGGAACTTCTTAGTTTACTCTTGAACTCTTCAAATCCAGCAGACTTGGCTCTTTTACAGTTCACTTAGAACTCTTCAAGTCCTTCTGACTTGGAACTTTTTCTTCAATTGATTGGTAGATGTTGAGTTCTTGATGGTTTCTACTTAGTTGTTGTTCAAGCACTTGTTCGATAGAACTGAGTAGCTGAGCAAGCTTTCCTTTTTCTCAGATCGTAGAGTTGAGCGTTGAGAGTTCTTGTACATTTTTGTTCAATGCTTGCTTGCTTCTCTCATCTGCTTGATTTGCATTTATGTGATCTTGAAAACTATCCGTTGGATCCATCCGTTGAAGCATTAAATGCGTTTGACCTTTCTGTTCTTTGATGGAGACTTTTCTGCACATCTTCTGAATTGTATTCTGGCCGACTGACACAGTAGACTGCTTTCTCACCTAACACCTAAAAAGGTGTTTTCCCCCTTACCAATGGTACTTTCCTTAGCTTCTTCAATACGCTTCTTTGTTGCATACTAAGGATATCTTTATACCTTTGGGACAGGTGAGTACTATAACGTTTAGAATCCATTTCTCATATATTGGAGTTTGTCTCCACATAAAGCGTGAGGCTTGATGCTTCTGACACAAGACAGATGATACTCTACGATTCAGATCGTGGTACTCTACGATTCAGATCGTGGTGACTTGTCGCCTTGGTGCTTGGTCTGATGCTATCAGCCGAGAGCACTACGATTTCTCTTAAACACTTGCACACTACGATCTTCGCTTGCTTGAGTTATAAACTCTACATTTTCGAGAGCACACTACGATCTCTGAGTTGGCTCTACAAACATTGGGACCACTCTACGATTTCCGAAGAGGCCCTTCAAGGCAGGCACTTTACGATTCTTGAAGCTCCATATTTTTGCCTTGACTTCTGCAATCTTGATCAAATTGATGCACTACGAATTCTTCGAAGCCTATCTATTACATCTCAAGATCAACCTAACAGCTTTGATCTTTCTATCTACACATTCATTTCCAGAATGATACACATTAAGATCTTAGATCAACCTAACAGATTTGATCTATCACTAAGTCCTTGTACATATATTTCTTGAAGGACTTTATAAATAATCATGAGCATTTATATTTAAAATCAAATCAACATATGCATTCTCTCAACAATCTCCCCCTATTTGATGTTGACATAACCAAGGAGATTTGTTTTCATGATTATTAGTATCTAGATGCAATTTACAGGAAATTTAAACATGACTTAGTATTTCAGTGAGTAGCTGAAATTTCTAGAGAATACGCACGAATTTATTGATGATTGAAGAGTATTACAATTTAACTTTACATCAATAAGAATTTAAACTTTCACTTATCTCTATTTCTTTGGACTTTTGCGTGGAGGATTTGCATACTCCTCAGCCCTTCTTTTTTTGCTTGCTTCATCCCTTCTGGCTATCTCTTCCAGCTCACTTGGGCTTAACCTTGGGTTGTGATCATGCCTATTCATGAATGCAGGATCTCCAATTGGCATTCTTAGGCCTGTAGTGGTCACATTTTGTGAGCTGGTAGTTGGCCCGTGACTCCTTATTGGCTGAGCCATTAAGACTTCCTGCTGATCAGATCGTTGAGTCTGATTGCTTGATTGTGGAGTCTGTTGATGGCTTCTTGAAGCTTGAGTGTGGAATTGTCCTCTGCCTCTTCCTTGGCTTCCTTGACCTCATCTGCCTCCTCTGCCTCCGTTATGGGTTCCTTCTCCTTTCCCTTTATTCCCCCCCTTTATGTCAGCATCAAGGGTTCGAATGTATGCTGAGAGGCAATTCAGTCCTTGGACAAGGTCGTTGAGCTGACTTTTAGTTTGAACAATGTCCTCTTGATTTTCTTCTATTAGAGCTTCAGACCGAGCTTCCTTTTGTTGGAGAACAGATAGAATGTTGTTAGTTTGCTTGCCACTGCTGACGTAGAATTTTTGGAATTCTTTGACGGCAATTTGTAGATTGAGGAAGCTTTCCAACATGTTTTTATTCTGATTTTCTTGAGTTGTCTGTAGGGCAAGGACAGCTTCTTTGTGTTTCTTAGCTGCTAGAAAGTGAATGTCATCCCGGTCCTTTATGCTTTGAATCATTTGCTTGACAAACTCCTTAAGAGTCTTAGAGAGCTTAAAGCTTAGGGATTGTTGGAGTTTATTGGCAGCATTGATCATTGTAGTTAATCGCAGCTGAATGAGGTCAGTGTGTTCTTCAAGACTCTCATCGAGTTCCTTGATCACTTTCTTAGACATTTCTTCCAAGTCAGCTTTTGTGGATAACTCTGAAAGAATTTCATTTAGTTGGGGAGTTTGGGAGGAAGGGGTTTATCTCTGGTATTGATCTTGTAGTGAGTAGAGGGCAAGATCGAGATTGAAGTATTCGTTGCTGGATGAGGAGGGAATATCTGATGGAGGGGCCTGGGTTTGGATGTTTGGGTTTAGTGACTCTACGATTTGAGGTGGAGACTCTGCAATGAGGCTAGAGTCAGTGATCGTAGAGATGATGGTTTGTGGGAGCATTATGAAGTTGATCACATTTGGTTCCTCAGTTACAGAATTTTGGGATTCTACAACTGGAAATTGATTTAGTGGATGAAAAATCACTTCCAACCATCGTGGGAATTCATAAAATTGACTAAATGAGGATGATGGCAAGTGATTAACTCTGAAGAGGGTTGGGATAGACAGTACCTCAGGTTTATAATTTGAGGAAGAGTTGTTTGTGAGTAACTTCTTGGCGAAGTTTAATCTTCCTGGGAATCCATTGGCTAGTATTGAGATTGCCGGATACTCTTTGAAGCTCCAAAACATGTGATTCTAAAAATTTAGAATCTGAGCTTGATGGAAAGGCATCATGGGTAGATATGAAAATAATTGCTCATAGTTGGCTCTTCTGTACCCATCAATGCCCACAGCTATGATCTCGACCTCGTCATCTTCTTCCTCTTCTCTGCCTTTGCTTGCAGAGTCCATTATCTCAATGGCTTCATTTGGCTCTTGCTCTGGTTCTTCCTTATTTTCTGCAGGAACTAATTCTTCTGCCATAGAGATGTCATGAGCCTCTCCCTCAACTTGATCATTTTCTTGTGAGTTTAAAAGCTCCCCCTCAACTGGAGCATTTTCTAGAATGAGAGCTTCAGGCATCTCCCCCTCAGCTGGTGTATTCTCTATCATAAGAACTTCAGGGATCTCTCCCTCAGCTGGAGCATTGTCCTCTTGGCTTCCTTTTTGGCAGCCATACTCTTGTCTTCTTCCTTGAGCACTTTTTCATTTTCAAGGATATATTTCTTGACCAGTTTTCTTCTTAATTTTCTAGGCTAAGCCACAGCCTCAGGACTTTCTTGAACTTCATTTTTATCCTGTTGATCACCCAGACTATCAGGTGTGGCAGCTTCTTTGCTCGAGGTGTTTGGTCTAGTCTCTATGATCAGTAAAGACTCTACAATTGAAGAGATGGATGGCCTTTTGGATTTGTGGCTGGTCTTATTCTTCTCCAGCAGCTGAGATATGGTAGCTCTATCTTCTTCTGCCTCAGCCTGCTGTTGCTTCTTTCTCAGGATCCTTAGAGTCTCAATGTCAGAGGACTCTACTGGTTTATCAGTTGTGGATTCCTGGGGTTCTTCTTCCATCCTCGCCTTAAGCTTCCTCTTGCCCTTGTTTTTTCTGATAAGGGCAGAGGGTTCTCCCTTATTTGTTTCTTCTTCTTCCCCTTCAATTTCTCTAACAACTGATAAATTTTTTGGTACTCCTGATTCCCTTATTTCACCAGTTCTTCCACTGGATTCAGACATCATTCGCATATTTTCAGCTGGATTCCTTTTTCAGTTCACGAATAGTTGTTGGGTCATTCGCCTGTTTGGATTAATGACTTCTCCTTTGTTGTCCTTAATCTTGTCACCCAAAGCAGCTTGTAGGATGATGCTTATGAATCGTCCGTAGAGCATCTTTTGAGAGCTCTTTGTCTTCTTTGAGCTGATTAACCACTTCCCAATTCATTCAAGCAATAATAGAGCCCCATAGTTAAGTTATATTTCATAACTTATGGCAGTCATGAGTTTGAGTTGCACCTCATTTACAGAGTCATGACCAGAGCTCTTGCAACATATACATTTTCTAATAATATCAACTAGAAATTCATACCTTGGTGGAAACTCCTTCTTCTTATATCCTTTGACAGAGGGTGATTTCTTGTGATGCATCTTTTTGAGTCCCTTATTGAAGTCTATGCCATCTATGGACGGATACCCTTCAGTTTTGAGACTTAGGACTAGATTGATGTCCATAGCCTTTAGTCTGATCTCTACGTTTCTCACTTTTACAGTAATGGTGTTGTTTTCAAATACACCATTATTATAAAATTCTTTGACCAGCTTCGGGTAGATCAATGTGTCTGTGCCCAAAGCTTCTTCGAGACTCGCCTTCTTCAGTAACAACAGAGTTTTCTGAAACATGGATTCAACTGTTCTGAATTCATTAAAGCAGAGTCTGTAGCCAGAGATAACACTGGAAGCCGCCATTGGTTTTCTTGCAAGAAGTGTGATTGACTGAGCTTTCTTCTGATTTAGGGTTTTTGTTTCGAGAGAGGATGAGAAAGATAATCTTTTGAACTTCTGATTTCAAAAAGGTGTTTTTAAATAGTACATATAACTTCCCTCTCTCTATTTCGCTTAGTGGGGCAGGTGTCGAATTCTGCTTGGCTTTATGAATTTGACTGAGAAGGATTGTACTGATTTGTCCTTAGCTCCTGTAGAGCTGATGTGTCCTTAGGGAGGACTACTATCGTTGAGATAGCTTTTGTGATCGTTGAGTCTGAACTACGATCATTGATTCTGTCTAGCAATCGTCGTACCTGAGCTACGATCGTCGAGTCTGTCCAGCATTCGTTGAGTCTATTCCAGCAATTGTAGTGTCTGAACTACGATCGTCGAGTCTGTCCAGCATTCGTCGAGTCTGAGCTATGATCGTCGAGTCTGACTGGATCCTTGTGATGAGTTTTTGACTTAGCATTCTTTTAAGGTAGCTCAGGAAGGGCCAACCTCTTGGAGTGAGTCAAGGGTTAGGTTTGTTCCTGAGGCGCTTATCAGAGAGATTGCTTTGTTTTGAAACTTATCATCACATGATGCTCTTCTTGATGGTGGGGTTCTGCTATCGTTAAGTTTGCACTACGATGGTTGAGTCTATGCTACGATCGTTTTCTTTCATGTCACTTCAGCTCTACGATCGTGGACTTCCCTTGATCATGTCTACGATTTCAACTATAGCTTTTGTAACTGTATAGTTAGCACACGCTAGAGAATACATTTCATGGTTGTAAATTAAGCATTCCTAGCTCACTTATTAACTTGTTAAACTTGGATTCATCTAGAGGTTTTGTAAAAACATCAGCAAGTTGATTTTCAGTATGGATATATTATAAAGATATAGTTCAATTTTGCACATGATCCCTAATGCAGTGATACCTTATTTCTATATGCTTAGTCCCAGAATGCATAACATGATTATGAGTTATTTCTATGGCACTTGTGTTATCACAGTGAATGGGAATGGATTTGAAATCAAACCCATAATCAGCTAGCTGATTTTTCATCCATAGGATCTCGAAGCACAAAGATTTGCCAAAGTGAAGAATGTATTCAAACTTCTGCGTAGTTGACGAGATGAATCTTGAGTTTTGCTTTTCGCTAAACCAGGACACAAGTCTGTTACCTAGCAAATTGACAGTGCCATTGGTACTCTTTTCTATCTATTTTGCGACCTACAAAATCAAGATCAGATATCCCTGTTAGTTCAAATGAGGATTCCTTGGGGTACCAAAGCCCCAAGTAAGGTGTACCTTGAGATATACGAAAATCCTCTTTACAAAACAGATAGATGTGATTCTTTAGGGTTAGCCTGAAATCTAGCACATATGCAAGTTGCAAACATTATGTCTGGTCTACTGGCAGTTAGATATAAAAGAGAGCCTATCATACCTCTGTATTGAGTTATATCAATACTTTTACCTTTTTCATCTTTGTCAAGTTTGGTTGTAGGAGCAATTGGGGTTTTCATGGGAGAGGCTGATTCCATGCCATACTTCTTAAGTAAATCTTTGATATACTTAGCTTGGTTTATGAAGATTCCTTCATCAGTCTGCTTTACTTGCAGTCCAAGGAAGAAATCCAGCTCACCCATCATGCTCATTTCAAACTTGCTCTGCATTAGCTTGGAGAATCTCTTGCATAACTTTTCGTCAGTAGAACCAAAAATAATATCATCAACATATATTTGAACCAATAAGACTTTATCTTTATGCTTTCTAAGAAATAATGTGGTATCTACTCCACCTCTAGTGAACCCATTTTCAATCAGGAAGTTAGTTAGTGTTTCATACCATGCTCTAGGTGCTTGTTTAAGACCATATAAGGCTTTGTCTAATCTATAAACATAATTGGAAAGAGATGGATTGATGAAACCTGGAGGTTGCTGTAAGACCCCAACTTTTATAAATATAAAATAATTTTCTCGAAATATATTTTTGAATATTATGGTGTGGATTTGATATAATGTTATAGTTGTGGGTAATATTTACAAATTTTTCAAAGTAAGCAAGTGGTTATATAATATTCGATTGGTCGAGGAATATTCGTTTTAACAGGGAATATTCGTACTACGGCACAATCATTGGTGGACCCCACAACGGAAGTATTGTCGTAGTTAGAAAACGACAGAATTATCTTTTTTTAAAAATAACGGCGAAAGGGTTACCGTTAAAACTTTTGAACTACTCGGTAGTAAAAGTACGATGTCTGGCGTGGTTGCATAGTAGCACACCGGTATTGATTATTGATGCTTACGTGAGAAGTCACTCGGTTATACTCAATTATTGCTACGAAGAATTCACGCATCATATCTCTCATATTATTGATTCAATTATTGTCACGAAGATCATCATCGCATAATATTTATTATTATTAAATCAATAATTGAGATGACAAATTTATTCATATTATTATTTACAATATTGACAATGTCTAGAAGTTTTGTCAAGGAGAGGTTTGGTCACCTAATTGCGCGCCAATAAGGAGAAATTCTTATCGGAAAGCCCCCTCTTTCCTAGGAACGACATGGTTGTTAAATATTGTGAGTTATAATATTAATGATGAATAAGTTGTTTTGATTAAAGATGAAATTGATAGGTCCATTGTGTTGGGATTTTTAGTGTTAGTGGAAATCGACATTTATTTCGATAATAATTGATGTCTGGAGGTTATATTGACCAATCGGGTAATTAATCGGATAAATGAGCAATTAATTGTTATAATTTCACATGCTTATAACTATTTGTTCACATGTGTGTACTATTGATTCGCATTCATGTACTATTAGGGGAGGTGGTGCAAAATTGATAATACTTGCATGACTAAATTAAAAATGGAGGTATAGTTGAAGGTACTATACTGTAATTAGTTTTTTCACATGATTATACTATTGAGTCACATGAATGAACTATTAAATCACATTATTTACTATTAGGGGAAGTGGTGCAAGTTTGATAATACTTGTAGGACTAAATTAAAAATGAAGAAAAAGAGGAAGGTATTATACTGTAATATTTTGAGCCCCAAAACGTGCAATTATCGAAACTATATTTTCCTATAAATAGAAGCTCATTCTTCCTTCATTTCTCACCAATTCACAAAAGCCTTAGAACAATTATTATAGAGAGAAATTATAGAGAGAAAGAAGAAGAGAAGTCTGCTACCTCACTATTCCAGTATCCAGTTTTTCTAAGGTAAGGGGTATTATTCTTTCGTATTCATGAAGAGAGTTATTTTCTTTCAATACTCGTAAGGGTTGTTATTACATTCTTTATTATTATGTTGGAATAACCTGTCTATGCGAAGTACCGCATACATGGCGAAATTCTTCTGTTATTCCATTCTTTAATATTACATTGGAATAACTTCATCTCGCATGCGCTTACTATCGCATATCCGGTGAATTCGTTGTTATTCTATTCTTTATTATTCATTGGAACATCACATGCATGCGGATTACGCATGACTGGTTCCATTCTTTATTATTCGTTGGAACATCCCACATGCATGCGGATTACTATTGACTTGATTCCATTCTTTATTATTACGTTGGAATATCACATGCATGCGGATTACGCATGAAATTAGTGGAATATCTTTAATATTTGCGCTTCATCCAATATCTTTTCATGGAAATATTCTTCTAAGCATTCTTGAATTTTACTCCACAAAGCAGTATCATGTTGACAATTTGGACGTTATTGATTTCTGGATAAATTAAAATTTAAATCTTTACAAATTTATCCTTGAACTTATTTTATTGAATTCTTATATCATTGTCATCATCCTCATGTTTATAATATGTTGAAAGTCATCTGTGGCCTGTAGTGCATAAATGGACTTGGTATGATTATGACCAGGGATTATTCGGTATAATCATGACCGTAATGTTACAAATGATGTGATAAAAGTCCTCATTGGCCGTAGTGCATTGATGGACAGTTGTTGGCATGATCATGACCATTGATGAATACACGAATATCCTTGGCCCGTAGTGCATGGATAATTTGTGGTCGTGATACTAATGAATATCATTAGTAGTAGTCTTGAGATGATGTGGTTTATTTATTAAGTTTGAGTCTCTCGTGATAAAAGTGATGAAAAACCTTTTAAATCATAGAAGATAGTAGATTTTATTCTCTACTTGACTCTTCTAATGGATTGCTTGTTCATTGCAGATTAAACTTGATGTTTATTATATTTTATCGGTTTAACTTTGTTGAAGGCTAATGATAATTTATTACGCATTATCTTAGTCATAATATTTCATCGGGCTAGTTGAGCTCACCTTTCTTTTCACCGTTCTCTTCAGAAATGAGAACATAATAGGGACTAGTCGGGAAGCGGAGTGGCGGTCGAGATGATAGCATTAGTAGTCCTCACTATTACATTAAATAGTGTTACAATAAATGTAATGAGGACTCCATTGAGTGTGGATATTGTCTAGATGACAATATTCTTATTAAAACTCTTAGATTATGTTTTGTCGTATTTTACACATATCGTTGTATAATAAAGTTGTATTTAATTTTGTACCATGTATTTGGCGACTCAAGATGGGTTATGTATACCTATTTTTGGGGGCGTCACGATTTAGTATCAAAGCTTAGGATATGATCCCCGGCCGAGATGTGAGGCAAGAACTAGGAGGGAGAGACGAGGAATTCCTTCGCTAGTATGACCTACCTAAGTTTATTTGGTATTTATTTGGTCGGTCAGAGTATAGGGATAATATCTGACATGCCAATTAACCCTTGTTTTGTGGCAGTATTTGAAAATGACATCCGAGAAAGTTGAGAATAGCAATGGAGCATAGGAGACCGTTGAGTCTCCACAGATCAATAATCAGGATAATGTGAATCAGGACGGTGAAAATCCACATGCAAACAACAACACTGACCAAATAATGAACGATGGAATGTTCAGAGGCTTTATGCAATTCATGTAACATCAGGCGAGAGCGGCTCCTGTCCAAAATGTAGGTGGAAACACTGGAAACTCTCGGATGGTCACCGCTAAACAGTTCAAGGAGCTGGGACCACCGGAGTTTATTGGAGAGCCAAAACCACTTAAGGTAGAAGCGTGGATAAAGCGGATCACCAAGATATTTAATGTTTTGGGATGCTCCGAGGAACAAAAGGTTCCATTTACCACCTTTATGTTGCGAGGAGAGGCAGATTACTGGTGGGAATCGGTAAAGCGTACTCAACCTGCCGCACTGAAGATGTCTTGGGAGAAGTTCCTAGAACTATTCAACAACAAGTACTTTTCCGAAAGTATTTGTCACATGAAAGAGGTAGAGTTCATCAAGTTAGAGCAGAAAAATATGACCGTGTCACAGTACGAAGCAAAGTTTGCCGAGTTGTCCCGGTTTGCGTCTCACTTGGTTGATAATGAGGAGAGAATGACGCGGATGTTTCTAAGAGGTTGAAACCCGAGATACGTCAATACTTAATTTCTCACAAACTGTGTTTGCATTCAGATGTTGTTAAGAGGGCTAAGTTATTGGAGAGCGATAACGAGTCAACTCAACCAAGAGAAAGCAGCCGGCAAAATGATAATACCAGTGATAGCAGTCAGCGAAGCGGTGACACCAAACGTGGAGAGAATCAACATGCCAGAAATGGTAACCACTTCGGTGGTAATCATGGCCAAGACAGTAAAAATGGACATTTCAAGAAAAGGAGATTCAACAATGATGGAAAGACGTCAGTGATAAGTGGGTTTTATACCTACTTATTGAATACCAATTCATGCGAATTATGCCCATCTCAAGTATATTTTAGTGTGTTTTTAGTTTCATTTTATGTTATTTTGCATTGCATTTACTTAAAACTCATTTTGGTGAAAAAGTACAGGAAACGACCTAATTTGATGGAATTAGAGGGCACGAGGCGAATGGACGCATGAAGTTAGGCACAAGATGGGATATGCATGGCATGAGGATCAAGTGGAGCAGAAGACTACGCGTGGATGGACAAAGGAAGGAGCGGTGAACGGATCGATTGCGAGAGCGAACCGAACTCAAAGTTGCGAAGCCGTTGCAAAACCGAGCGAGGAAAAGCTTGGGGGCCATGCCGCCATGAAAGCACCCGGTTGGACAACATTACACATTGCAAGTCACGCGCCCACGCGAGGATAACACTGGGGGAGCGCGCGGCCACGCGCGATGCCTGAAGCTACTGATTTGTTTTATTTTAATTTTTAATTAAATGGGTTGGAATTGATTAAAAACGATTTCTGACTGGTGTCAGACGTATCTGTGATTACTTTTTATATATTTTCATAATAGGAACTAAGGTTTACACCTTGAGGGAGATTCCAACGTGGAACGAAGCTTAAACGCCTTCTTCTCCAATTCTTCTTGGGATTTTCTATCATTGTGGATTATTATTATTATTTTGTTGGATTTATATGAGGATTTGAATATTAACTTTGGTCTATAATCAACAATTTGGTTTGATCGTTTCTATCCTACATCTTTCAATTGTTTGTTTATTAACCATGTTTAGATTTGATCTCATAATGGCTTCTGGTTTAGTTCTAAACTCCATTATGAAATTCTAATGGATTTTAATATGTAGTTTAGTTGCATGCTTGATTGCTGGGGTTGTTATACACAGCATATGGAATGTCTTTCATGATTATATGAATGCTTGATCACCATTCGTTTCAGTACTTATATGGAATTGACCATGAACATGCAAGTATGGATTGTAATCATGATAGCATACGTATATGAGGCAGTTTTGTATGGCTTGTGTATTTCGTGAACCAGATAGACATATACTGTTTCACCGTATGAGTTAAAATAAGGGCTTGTGCTTAAATTCAGTATGATTGCAATTTCACATAGACATATAGTGATTTTGGTTATATTGATGATTACATAGAGTCTATCACTTGTGTATGCTGTGTAAGTAGGTCATAGTACATTAAAAAATGGCTATGACTCTATTAGTGCTCTTGGCTACTTTCCTGTGATATGTGAACTTTTCTTGCATGATAGTGGTGATTAGATGAAGTATTAAATGAAGTTAGGATCCCATTATTTCCAGATTTGATTTATTCCATTATTATTCTTGTTTTAGCTGTTGTATGCAATTAGAGTAATTAACCAATTATAGTCATTAGTTTAAGCATATAAATATAGTGATTTAATTGATGTATAGTAGTTTAAATTTGACAACTTTTTATGTGGAATCGATACTCTTCTTACTCTGTATTACTTGTTGACACATGTATGCTTGCATGAGTTAGAGCTCTTTTGTTAGAACTGAAAAAGAGGCAACAAGCTTTTGGCGCCGTTGCCGGGGAAAGGCGTTTAATTTAAATAATTATCATCAGTTTCAAGCTATATTGTATGACTTAGACAATTCAGATCGTTTCTCATTTCTATGTTTGTTTGGTTTTTGGTTTCAGATGCTTGTAGATTTTTATGCACACGCGATCATCCAACTTAGAATTGACACCAGCGCAGGATAATATTAACGGCAGAGGTTGAAAAGTAGGTGCGCGGAGAAATTTGCAAGCTCAGTTAGAAAGTATTACAACTAATATGGCAGCCGAGGCACAAGGAGAAGAGCAAAGAGAGGAGCATAGGGCTATGAGAGAATATTCCATGCCCAATATTAATAGATTACAGTCTAGTATAGTCAGACCAGCAATAGTAGCCAATACATTCGAGATAAAAATGGGCACTATTCAGATGGTACAGAATTCGGTACATTTTGGGGGTGCCACTACAGATGATCCGAATGAACACCTGTTGAGTTTCATCGAAATTTGTGATACATTCAGTTACAACGGTGTGACGGAGGAAGCTATCAGACTTAGGATATTCCCATTCTCATTGAGGGATAAAGCAAGAAGTTGGCTTCATTCTTTGCCAGCAGGATCTATAACTACATGGGAGGACTTAGCACAGAAATTCTTAGCCAAGTTTTTCCCAATGGCTAAGACTGCAAAGATGAGGACATCTATCTCTCAGTTTGAGCAACAACAGGGCAAGTCCTTATATGAAGCATGGGAGAGATATAAAGAGATGCTACGGAAGTGTCCGCATCATGGTATGCCAGATTAGATGGTGATCAACTCGTTTTACAACGGATTGGGATGGCAGTCGAGACCTATTATGGATGCAGCTGCAGGAGGGGCATTATGGGCAAAGAGCTATGACGAGGCCTATACACTTATTGAGACTATGGCTGCAAATGACTATCAGAATCCTACAGCTCAGATGCCACAGCCCAAGGTTGCAGGTGTGTTGGAGGTAGATGCTATTACTCAGTTGTTGGCACAGATGGCAGCGATGACAAAGAAAATAGATACACTGGCAAAGAGCAAAGTGAAAACAGTTGCCTTTTTATGTGAGATTTGTGCGGGGTCACACTCGACAGATCAGTGTACTATCAGCTCGAAGTCAGTACAATATGTGGGAAATTATAGGAAAGATCAAGGACAGTTTCAGAACACATACCACCCCAACAACCGAAATCATCCAAACTTTAGTTGGTCAAATAACCAAGGAAATTAGCAGAATCAGTTTCAGCCAAACCAACAGCCAAACCCACGGTCATCTCACCATGATTAGCTTTACGCTGAAACCACACCGTTTTTCTTTGGAGTTTTCTCAACAACAACAACATCATACTCCAGCTGCACCTCAGCAAAAGAAGAAATCAGAAATGGAGGAAATGATGTTGAAATACATGGCAAACACGGAGGTTATGATCAAAAGCCAAGAAGTGGCTATCAAGAATCTGGAAACTCAAATGGGGCAGATGGCGAGCATGCTTAACAACATGCCCCAGGGTTCATTGCCAAGTAACATAGAGATAAATCCAAGAAGAGACGGGAAGGATATGTGTCAATCGATTACATTGAGATCTGGGAAAAACATTGCAAACTCTGCAAGTCGCGCGCTCGCGCCTGATTATACTAAGGAAGCCGCGCGGCCACGCAAGACAGAGCAGGTGACTGCTGAGGAAGAAAATCTGGAAAATTCTGAGGTTCAGCAGGAAAAGAAAGATAAAGCTGGTTCAGAGGAGAAGCTCAAGAGTTCAGTACCACCAATTCACTCTCAAGTACCATATCCGCAGAGATTAAATAAGCAGAGGGAAGATAATCAATGCAGTAAGTTCTTAAAGGTATTGAAAAAGCTGCAGATCAACATACCGTTCGCCGAGGCATTGGAACAAATGCCAAGTTATGCAAAGTTTATGAAGGGTATATTGTCAAGGAAGAGAAGACTAGATGACTTTGAGATAGTGGCCTTGACAGAGGAATGCAGTGTAGTGCTTCAGCGTAAACTACCTCCAAAGCTGAAAGATCCGGGCAGTTTCACAGTTCCATGCATGATCGGAAAGATAAACTTTGAAAAGTGTTTATGTGATCTTGGGGTAAGTATTAATCTGATGCCCTTGTCAGTGTTTAATCAGTTTGGATTGCCGGCTCCTAAGCCGACAAACATTTCTCTGTAGTTAGCTGACAGATCCATTACATATCCACGGGGAATTGTTGAAGATGTACTGGTGAAAGTGGATAAATTTATATTTTCGGCTGACTTCATCATTTTTGATTTCGAGGAGGATAAAAATATACCAATCATACAGGGGAGACCATTCTTAGCCACAGGAAAGACTTTGATAGATATGCAGAAAGGGGAACTCACTATGCGCATTCATGATCAAGAGGTCACCTTCAATGTCTTCAAAGCCATGAAGTTCCCAATAGATGAAAAAGAATGTTTCCTAGTTGATTTGGTGGATCGGGTTCTAAATGATGAAGTACAGAGTCTAGTGGATTATGAATCTTTGAGGAATGTTACTAATGAGAATTCAGATTTGGAGGACGAGGAATTCGACGAAATTGTGCAATATCTGGACAATACTCCATAATTCAGAAAATTCAGGACACATGTCGAACCATTGACAAAAGCTAGAGAATCATCGGTAAAATTAAAGCCATCTCTTGAGTCACCTCTAGGGCTTGAATTAAATCCACTTCTAGAACATCTCAGGTATGCATTTTTAAGTAAAGATTCAAAGCTACCTCTGATTATTTCTTCTGCACTAACATCTTTTCAGGAAAAAAAATTGGTAAGAGTGCTTAGAGAGTTTAAATCAGCTATTGGATGGACCATAACAGATATCAAGGGAATCAACCCTTCATTTTGTATGCATAAGATATTGCTGGAAGATGCTAGTAAGCCATCTGTTGAACAACAAAGAAGACTTAATCCAATAATGAAAGAAGTGGTCAAGAAAGAGGTACTGAAATGGCTGGATACATGCATAATTTATCCAATCTCAGACAGCTCATAGGTGAGCCCAGTGCAATGTGTACCGAAGAAGGGTGGTATGACAGTCGTGACTAATGAGAATAATGAGTTAATTCCAACACAAACAGTAACGAGGTGAAGACTCTGCATGGATTACCGCAGGCTCAACAAGGCTACAAGGAAAGATCATTTTCCACTCCCATTCATTGATCAGATGTTGGATAAATTAGCAGGTCATGAGTATTATTGCCTTCTGAACGGATATTCGGGCTACAATCAAATTATGATCGCTCCAGAGGACCAGGAAAAGACTACCTTCACATGCCCATACGACACTTTTGCTTTCAGGAGGATGTCTTTCGGGTTGTGCAATGCTCCAGCCACCTTTCAGAGATGCATGATGGCTATATTTTCAGACACGGTGGAGCAGAATGTGGAGGTATTTATGGATGACTTCTCAGTCTTCGGGGACTCATTTGACTTATGCCTTGAGAATCTGGTCATGGTTTTGAATAGATGTGTTGAAACTAATTTAGTGCTAAACTAGGAAAAATGCCATTTCATGGTCCAAGAAGGAATCATATTAGGACACAAGGTTTCAAAGAAGGGACTTGAGGTGGATAGGGCGAAGCTGGAGACTATTGAGAACTTGCCACCACCTACTTCAGTAAAAGGTGTTCGTAGTTATCTGGGACATACAGGTTTCTACCGCAGATTCATCAAGGATTTCTCCAAAATAACTAAACCACTATGCAGTCTATTGGAGAAGGATGCATAGTTCAGTTTTGATGAAGCCTGTGTGTCAGCATTTGAGAACTTAAAGAGAAAACTAACTTCAGCACCAGTGATTACTGCACCAGATTGGACTTTGCCGTTTGAGTTGATGTGTGATGCCAATGAGTACGCCGTAGGGGCTGTTTTGGGGCAGCGAAAGGAAAATATATTTCATGTGATTTATTATGCCAGCAAAACCCTCACGGATGCACAGTTGAACTACACCACTACAGAGAGAGAGTTGTTGGCAGTGGTATATACCTTTGATAAATTTTGAGCATATCTAATTGGCACAAAGGTGATAGTGTATACGGATCACGCGACAATTCGACATTTAATGGCAAAAAAGGATGTAAAACCTCGGTTGATCAGATGGATCTTATTATTGTAGGAATTTGATTTGGAAATCAAGGACAGAAAGGGCATTGAAAACCAAGTGGCGGACCACTTATCTTGACTAGAGAATCTGGAAAGAGAAGCAAACGATAAAGTCATGATTAATGAATCCTTTCCAGATGAGCAGTTATTTGTGGTGAAAGGGGAAGTGCCATGGTTCGCCGACTATGCGAATTATCTGGTGAGTAAGATGGTACCTTCTGACTTGGTGGGTTATCAAAAGAAGAAATTTCTGCATGATGTCAAATGGTATATATGGGATGAGCCTTATTTGTTTAAACAATGTTCTGATAAAGTGATTAGAAGGTGTATTCCATATAGCGAGACCGAGGGGATTTTGCAGGATTATCATTCTACTGTGTATAGAGATCACTATGGTGGAGAAAGAACAACGGCTAGAGTACTACAAGCAGGATTTTACTGGCCGACAATTTTCAAGGATGCCTACAGCTTCGTACAACGGTGTGATAGATGTCAGAGAGTGGGAAAAATCTCAAAAAGAAATGAAATGCCATTGAATACTATCCTCGAAGTAGAAATTTTCGATGTGTGGGGGATTGATTTCATGGGACCTTTTGTTTCTTCCTGCGGTAATCTATACATCTTGCTTGCAGTGGATTATGTCTCGAAATGGGTAGAAGTGGAAGCTTTTCCGACAAATGATGCCAAGGTCGTCCTCAGATTTTTACACAGAAGCATCTTTACGAGGTTTGGAACTCCAAGAGCTATCATCAGTGACGAAGGCAGTCATTTCGTCAACAGGCAGTTTAAAGCTTTGTTGGCTAAGTATGGGGTGCACTATCGCATTGCTACAGCTTATCACCCGCAAATAAATGGCCAAGCTGAAGTGTCGAATCGAGAAGTTAAGAGAATCCTGGAAAAAGTTGTGAATCCCACACAGAAAGGCTGGTCGTTAAAGTTGGATGATGCAGTATAGGCTTATAGAACTGCATACAAAACTCCGTTGGGCATGTCACCTTTTCAACTCGTGTATGGAAAAGCCTGTCACCTTCCTATGGAGCTAGAGTATAAGGCATTTTGGGCAATACGGAAGCTCAATTTTGATTTAAAAGCTGCAGGGGAAAAAAGTCTACTCCAACTCAATGAGTTGGATGAATTTAGATTACAGGCATATGAGAACTCAAAGTTGTACAAAGAGAAGGTGAAGAAATGGCATGACCGAAAGATCATGGATATGACGTTTAAACCGGGACAAAGGGTTTTGCTTTATAACTCCAGACTTAAAACTTTTTCCCGGAAAGCTGAAATCGAGATGGTCAGGACCATTTACAGAGAAAACTGTCTTTCTGCATGGTGCAATTGAAGTATATGATCAGTTTCCGGACAAGCCTTTTAAGGTGAATAGACAGAGATTGAAGCATTATTCTGGTGGTGAGGTAGACTGAAAGAAAGTCACCTCGATTCTATTTTCAACATAAGATTCAGAGACAGTCAAACTAATTGACTATAACTTAGCGCTTGATGGGAGGCAACCCATTATTTCTATCTCTATCTTTTCTTTTTTATTTAGTCTGTTTAGATTATTTTTGTGGGCTCAGCTTTATTTCATTAGTGATAGTTTGTCGGATTTGCATAATTGAGTGGGTAGCAATGTTTGCATTGAGATTGGTTGAAGTAGGTTAAAGTTTATTTGGTCAGTGATTCATGTTTTAACAGAGTGCATTATTGTCTATATAGGTATCAGCAATGGAAGGCATCACTGGGATGCAGATTGGAGTTGATCATTAACAGTGCAGATATTAGGATCACGCAGCCGCGCAAATAAATAATGCAAGATAAATACGCTACATACAGCATGCATGCCGCCATCACACAACTCAATTCATACTCATGGCACAAGACAAAAACATTGAATACCCACGTCGCGCTTGTAACCGGGACCGAGATGTTTAAAAATTTTAAATACGAGTTGGGGACCATTTGGACTCTCACTTGAAATCATAATAGAAGAACAATCATCTCAGTCTCCATAACGCACGTCTCTTCATCCCTATCAGTTACAATATTGAAGCCATCAATCTCTCCACCACGTAATCATCCATGATTTCTTCCACGTTCCATATCTACTCAACTTCTCTAATTGCAGTATAAAATTAGGGCTTCTGATTTGGTTGGGCAGAAATGAACTTGGGGTAATATCATCATTGGTTCTAGCATTCATTCTCAGTCAAATCATCTGCACTATCTTTATCAATTGCAAATGGGTCCCAAACGAGCTCGCTCCATTTCATCTTCTTCTTCATCGTCCTCGGGCAGTCAAGGGGAAGATATTGTTGATCACAACAAGTTTCTAAACTTGGAAGCACAGCAGGAGTATTACAGAATTGTGGCGAAGACGTTTATCAAAGAGCGCGGTTTCAAACTGGAGGGGCAAGATGGTCAGTTACGTGCCATGATTCGTGAGAGAGACTGGGGTGGACTGACTGCCACTCCCACGCCCATTCCGATGAGCATAGTCTGAGAGTTTTATGCCAATGCCAAGGTCACCATGAGCAGTATATCTATGGTTTGCGGTTTCGAGATAGATTACAGACCCCCTACCATCCGAGCAAATTTTAGACTTACCGATACACCGCCAGCGGGGCTGCTAACTAGGTCACTGGTGCACATTTGGAGATGGACTTGGAGTTGATTATTGTTGAATTATGTGTGCCTGGCAGGAAATGGACCTATAAAGTCGGCATAACTCAACCTCGCATATTCCCAGCCGCAGCCCTGAACCGATATGCAAAGGCGTGGAATCGGTTCATTTGTGCCAAGCTCGTGCCTTCCTCTCATCAGCACGAGATCTTAGCAGAGAGGGCAATTATACTGTGGGGCATAATCACCGAGAAATACATTGATGTTGGTCATCTCATCCATCAGAATATGTTGCGATATTTACGGGGAGGCACCACTGGGAGCATTCTACACGCATCAGTGGTTGCTATGCTATATGTTCATCAGGGATGCAACTGGGGCAACGAACAAATGCAATACCCAAGTCAGGACATAACTCTTGCCACCATTGCAAAATTTGAGGATTGGGTAGGAGGTGTACCCCACCCACGCGGATGAGGATTTATTATCCAGCCTACTTTCCTAGAGCCGTCACAGCAGCCCCCTCAAACAGATGAGGCAGGCCCATCCACGCAAGCACCTATTGCTCATGGTGATCGCCAACTCCAAAGGTTTGAGCAAAAAGTCGATGCCATATACGATAATTTCGAAGCGTTTGCGACAAGACTAACGAGGGCCTTGGCCGAGGCTTTTGCGCAGCAAGGAACGACGCTAGAGTGGCCTCAGTTCGAGACCGCAGTGCCATATCCACCACCAAATTCACCACCCGAGGAGGGTGGTACCACTGATCATTAGGGGAGTTTTCGTTACCCTTTACCTTCATTCAATGGGGCATTGAATATTATAAGTTTGGGGGTACTGGGGTAGTAGTATAGTTGCATGTAGTTTTTGCATGATTAGTTTAATGTTTGCATCATATAGTTTATTTTTTCATATAGTTGCATGTTTATTTACATGTTCATGTTTAATTTGCATGTCTCACAGTTCTTGCTGTATGGAAATTTTTGTCTAGCCAATGATTATAGTGAATTTTGAAAGATTCTTGAGTATTGTGGATAACATGAGCTGAGATATAATGTTTTACATGATGAAATTCATATTTCTGTTTAAATGCTTTCGGTTTGCACGAATGTGTTCACAATCACTTGTAGGTATAACAAGTATGTGTTGCATTGCTCGATAGAAAATATAGTTTTAAAAAGAGAAATATGTGGGAAGTGATCTTAGACTGTATGAAAGATTGATATTCAAACTTTGTGGAAAACATGGGTATGCTATGTATAAAAATAAAAAAATATAGCAATAACGTGGCTAGTGTTAGTTCGGGGCCCTAGCTACTTGAGTAAGTACGCCCGAGGGGATTGTCTCTACACCTAGCGCCCTAAGGTCTTTCATGGTCTGGGAGTCGTTAGTTGAAAGCTCGCTAAGGGGTAGCAGTGTTGCCTAATGGAGTAAGACATTGCACAGTCATGTGAAAAAAAAAAGAAAAAAAAAGAAAAATAGCAATAAACACCGCGGGAAAGTGCGAAAATCACCCTCGTGAGTAAAAATAAAGCAGTTAAGCCCATTTTTGCACCTTAGTTTGTTTTGATATTTAGAATAATCTTCGTTGCATATGTATACATGAGTCTTGATTTAAACTATAATTTTCTGTTTTGAGCAATTTAGTATGTGTATTCTTTGCTAAAATCAAGTTTTGGTGAACATAACACACACACAGCATATCTATAGCATTTATGAATTATCTGAGTGTACGACATTATGCCTACAGTTTGGTTTGAAATGGTATTCTTGAATCTGGATAATTCACTGAGGCAATTTGGACTGAAATTCTGTTAAAGCTGGAACTATGTGAGACTAGTTTGCATCATAGCTTAGTTGCATAGTATTGTAGCTACATTTTCATTGTTCATTAGTATGCATTTCTTGAGGGCAATCAACAGTTCAAGTTTGGGGGTATTTGATAAGTGGGTTTTATACCTACTTATTGAATACCAATTCACGCGAACTATGCCCATCTCAATTACATTTTAGTGTGTTTTTAGTTGCATTTCATGTTATTTTGCATTGCATTTACTTAAAACTCCTTTTGGTGAAAAAGTGCAGGAAACGGCCTAATTTGGTGGAATTAGAGGGCACGAGACGAATGGACGCATGAAGTGAGGCACAAGCTGGGATATACGTGGCATGAGGATCAAGTGGAGCAGAAGATTAAGCGTGGATGGACAAAGGAAGGAGCGAGAAAGCGGATCGATTCTTGCGGAGCAGAACAGAACTCTAAGTTGTAGAAGTCAAAATGCGGTCAGCGTAAACACGACAAGCTTGGGGACGTGTGCACGCGCGAGCACCCAGATGGACAACATTACACATTTGCTGAAGTTCTGCGCGCCGCCGAGGATTACACTAGGGGGAGGCTTGGCGCATGCCGATACTGAAAAGTCTTGATTTGTTTAATTTTAATTTTTAATTAAAAGGGTTGGAATTGTATAAAAACGATATCTGACTGGTGTCAGACGTATCTGTGATTACTTTTTACGTATTTTCATAATAGGAACTAGGGTTTACACCTTGAGGGAGATTCCAACGTGGAACGAAGCTTAAACGCCTTCTTCTCCAATTCTTCTTGGGATTTTCTATCATTGTGGATTATTATTATTATTTTACTGGATTTATATGAGGATTTGAATGTTAACTTTGGTCTATAATTAGCAATTGAGTTTGATCATTTCTATCCTTCATCTTTTAATTGTTTGTTTATTAACCATGGTTAGATTTGATCCCATAATGGCTTTTGGTTCAGTTATGAACTAAACTCCATTATGGGATTCTAACGGATTTTAATATGTAGTTTAGTTGCATGCTTGATTGCTAGGGTTGTTGTACATAGCATATGAAATGTCTATCATAATTGTTTCGCATGTATGAATGCTTGATCACCATTCGTTTCAGTACTTGTATGGAATTGACAATGAACATGCAAGTATGGATTGTAATCATGATAACATATGTATATGGGGCTGTTTTGTATGGCTTGTGTATTTTGTGAACCAGATAGACTTATACTGTTTCACCGTATGAGTTAAAATAAAGGCTTGTGCTTAAATTCAGTATGATTACAATTTCACATAGACATATAGTGATTTTGGTTATATTGATGATTAAATAGAGTCTATCACTTGTGGATGCTGTGTAAGTAGGTCATAGTACATTGAAAAATGGCTATGACTCTATTAGTGCTCTTGGCTACTTTCCTGTGATATGTGAACTTTTCTTGCATGATAATGGTGATTAGATGAAGTATTAAATGAAGTTAGGATCCCATTATTTCCAGATTTGATTTATTCCATTATTATTCTTGTTTTAGCTGTTATATGCAATTAGAGTAATTAACCAATTATAGTCATTAGTTTAAGCTTATAAATATAGTGATTTAATTGATGCATAGTAGTTTAAATTTGACAACTTTATCTGTGGGATCGATACTCTACTTACTCTGTATTACTTGTTGACACATGTATGTTTGCATGAGTTAGAGCTCTTTTGTTAGAACTGAAAAAGAGGCAACAGTCAGCACCAGCACCAGTTGTTAAGGAAGGAGAACGACCACCTATCATATGCTTCAATTGCGGAGGGGAGGGACATATCAGTCCAAACTGCGTCATGCAGTCCAAAGCGTGTTATAATTGTGGAAGAGAAGGTCACCTAGCCCGATTTTGTCATGCACCAAAGACAAGTCCAGCTGGGATGGAGGCACCAAAGGCCGTCCCAGAAAAGTCAAAGCCGGTAGTTCAAGGGAGAGCGTTTGTCGTAACCTCCCAGAAAGTAAGGAACCCGAACGAGGTCATCACGGATAAGCTTACCATAAACTCTAGCGATGTGTATACCCTATTTCATACCGGTTCTACCCATTCTTTTATTTCTCCTACTTGCGCTCAACGTTTAAACTTTACTCCGGAAAAATTAGACTTTGACTTATCGGTTGAAACTCCGTTGGGAGAAACCTTCATTACATCCACTGTTTATAAGTTTTGTTTGATTCAAATCGGTAACCGTACGTTACCTGTCGATCTTATTTCTTTAAAAAATACTTGCATTTGACGTGATTCTAGGGATTGATTGGTTAACTACTTATCATGCTACTCATCATGCTACTCATCAGCTTCGTGAAAACAAGCTATATGCCAATTGAAGAAATGCGAGTTCTGGCTTGAGGAAGTTGCATTCCTTGGGCACGTGATATCAAATCATGGGATATCTGTTGACCCGACAAAGATTGAAGCAATTCAAAGCTGGGAGCAACCTAAATTAGTTACCGAAGTACGTAGTTTTCTCTGCTTAGCTGGTTATAATCAGAGATTCGTGGAAGGGTTTTCTCCAATAGCTACTCCATTAACTCAGCTGACTCGAAAAGATACAAAATTTGGTTAGAGCAAGGAATGTGAGAAGAGTTTTTAAGAACTCAAGAGGAGACTCATTTTAGTACTTGTTCTGACAATACCATCTGGCTCGGAGGGATTTGTCATCTACAGTGATGCTTCACACAAAGGGTTAGGATGTGTTCTCATGCAACATGGGAAAATCATAGTCTATGCCTCACGACAACTCAAAGAATATGAGAGGAATTATCCTACTCATGATCTAGAGTTAGCGTGAATTGCTAAGGCTTAAGATTTGAAGGCATTACCTGTATGGAGAGAAGGTGGAAATCTATACGGATCATAAAAGCCTCAAATATTACTTCACTCAAAAGGAACTCAACATGCGGCAACGACTATGGCTTGAGTTGTTGAAAGATTACGATTGTGAGGGCCCCGAATTCGAGGTCCCGAATCACCGCGGATCCGGTTTGATTATTCTATTACTATTACTATATTTGCGGAAGATATAAACATAAATTGTTTATACAATATAATTTACACACTATTCCCCAAAATCGAGTAACCTTAACTTATACACCATTCATAAACTATCTAACATAATACATTATTATCAAACTATACTATTACAAATTAGCTGCACATTTTATCCCAAGCTGAACTTGGCACTATTCTTTAACTGTATCCAAACGCATTCGCCTTATCTGTAATGTTTTATCATGGTATAGCAAGGGTAAGCATAAGGATTGCCCAACAAGTTTAAGTTCAATAATCTAACGATATATCATGATTGAAAGATTTGAATAATTGACTGGCTATAATTCAACAATATAATTGTGAACTAGCAGGAACAAACTTTTGACTGAAAAGTATATAACATGAACAAATGTATCTGAATGAACTGGTAATGAAGGTGATCAGCCTTTCATACCTGACTTATACATACAATATGTATGGAGTACAATTCATGGCAACCAGCAATGATTAACCATAAGCTTATCCGAATGAAACAACTCTTAGTAGAGTTAAGTAAAACCAAACTTACTTGAACCGTTGATTAGCGCTACGTAATTTATATTGCTTTATCCGAAGACCTAATATTAGTAATATAGATCTTCAATATTAGAATAATATCATCACAATATAATACAATTATATATATAGATATACATAGAATAATCTAAACACATAATACATAACACATAACCCTATCAGTCTATAACACATATAAGACTCAGTATCAAGTCAAACTATTGCAGTCTGAGTTGAACCCGACACAAATCTGACATCACGACGGTCTAGTCGGACTTTTATCGAGTCTAAGTTCAATTAAACTCTGCCTAACACTTAACAATTATCTTAGATAATTTTAATAATAGTCGAAATATTTTTCATAAACATGCAATAATTTTTAAATAATTATTAGCATTTATCACAAATTTTCAATCATTAATATCGTATTTAAATGAATTAAATATTTATTTAATACTAAATATTAATGAAAACCATAACATAATATCATAATATAATTATAATATATCAAAGTATTTTAATACCTTAAAATCATATTTATATGATTTTTAAACACTTAAATTCATTATCAGATAATCGCTATTAATATTAAAATATTAATATTTTCATGAAAAATATCAAAAGTTATATTTAATAACTTAAAATATTTTATAACACTTAAATCAATTTTATATGATTTTTAAATCATTAATTCTATTTTTCCATAATTTATTTAATATATTTATTAAATAAACTAATTACCATTAATATTGATTAATTAATGAAATTTATCACAAAATATTAAAAGTCACTAAAATATCTTTAAATATTTTATTATATTATTTTTCATGTATTAAAATCATTTTTAAATAATTTATTTAATATTATAATTAAATAAATTAAATACCATTTATATTCCAAAAATATTAAATATTTATGAAATATATCTTTGAAAATAATTAAAACTATTTTTAAGACTTTAAAATAATTTTTCGGAATTTATTATATATTTTTAATAATTAAAAATCATTTTTTCTATTTATTTAATTAATATAAGTATTTTCCGAAATTATCTGTCACTAAAGGGCCCTATAGCGACAGAACCGTCGCTAAAGGTGTTCTTGAGCCTGTTCTTCATCAAACCCAGAATTCATGTCAGAATACTGGGTACCTACTTAATGACCGGTTCTATAATCGTGATCTTGTTGTTTCTGGGCTGGTAATTACTTTTATATTGTAAACCGAATGTAATACTACAAATATAAACAAAGACCATGACCAAAACATATAATCACAGAGAGATCTAAGCCTCCTAATTCTTGTCAGTGGCTGTTCTTCATTTTTGGGTTTCCCAGAAATGAAGAACAACTCGACTGTGGTACTTTGAAGCTTTATAACTTGGCATATGGGTCTTGTTTGTGTGATCTAAAGGTGACATAATGTATTCAATATGTCAGGGTACAGGTATAATGCATCAAACCCATATAATAACATAACACTAAGCGATTAATGTTGGTCAAAGTTCTTAAAGAAAAATGGTTTATGAAGATTCTGGGTTACCCAGATTGTTCTTCAGGCAGAATGGTCAACTATAGTTTGACCGACTACAACTTCGATTCTGTTATGGATCTAATTGATATAAAGGCTTACAAGTGTAGTACTCATGTCTAACTACAAGTATGTATCAACAACATAGCCAAACAACGTATAAACAGCAAGATTTAAGCCATGCAAAAATGTTGTCAGACAAGATCTGGGTTTTGGGTTGCCCAGAAACCCATTTTCGTGACTGGTCAACGCAGTTTGACCGCTTATATCTTTCGATCTACACATGATCTGGACTTGATTCAAGTTTCAGATCAAAGTCCTTACAACATACTACAAGTACAAACTCTTAAAACACATAAATAATTAACAAGAAATTATCTAGAGGACTTGACATTAGGTTGTCAGGCCTTATTTTTCAACTTTTCCAGATTTGATAAATCTTTCTTTTTGAGCATCTAACTGATACGGATCTGAGTTTTGACAACCCATATCATCAAATGACACTCTAATACACAACTCTAACTAACAACTAACATCAAAACACAAAATTTAAGGATTTCGAAATTTTAGGGTTCTTATACCTTTGAGGCTTTGATTCTGATTTTTGATCCTCATGATCTGCTCTTGGTGTTTTATTACATGATCTTGGCTTGTTTTCTCACACTCTCTCACTCTAAGATCCGAAAATATAGAGAGAGAAGGGACTTGGACACAATGAAAAATAAAGAGGCCATTTCTCTCTCTTTAATCTACTAACTTAATGCAAATGCAATGTATTTGGCTGTCAAATTGGCTGAGATAGCTGGTATAAAAGTCATATGCTAGGCTAGGGTTTAGTGAACCACTCAAATAGGGCAACAATTATAAGCAACCTTCAATTATTCAACAAAGGGCATTAATAGTCATTTCACATTTAATTTTAATGGCATTATAGTAAATGGCCAAACCCTTAGGGTTTAGGGTTTGGGTTAGGGTTTAGGGTTTGAACCCTTTAGGGTTTAACAATTTGATTTTCTAAAATTATCAAATTTCAATTTTAAAAAATAGAAAATTAATATTTCTAAATTATAATTAGAATTTCCTAATTATATTAAAATTTCTTAATCATAACTTAAATTTTGCTAATCAGGATTAATAATTCCTAATTAAAATTGCTAATTAAGTAATTAGTGTGACGCCCCTAAAATTAGGTATACATCACCCACTCTGAGTCATCAGATACATGGTACAAAATTTAAATACAACTTCATTTATACAACTGTTGAGCTATCGTATAGAATACGACCACAGTTAACTATGAGTTTTAATACAAATGTATGTAACTCTCATGGTACCTCGACCACAACCTTACAATGATACTTTACATAAAAGTATAGTCAAAAACTATTTTAGAAATTAAAATCTTTGGAAAGTGCTCAAGGAAACCTTCGTGACATGGGAGGCCGTGCGCTCAGGTTATGATAGATATCATATGTCCACGTAATTATCCTTGGTTGACCCAAAAGTCCCCAAAGAAAAACAAGAAGATTACTATCATCTTCTTTCCAATGGTGAGTCTTCTCTTGATATATAAATATCTCTGTTGTCTCCCAGTGAAAATTATATTTCACATAAACCCCAAGATCATATAGGTAGTGCTCATAGATATATTCAGCAAGTGGATGTGCACAACCATGTCTTATGAGAACAAGAGGTTGTATGTCATTAGACATCTTGTATGATAGTGGCAAAACACCCTTCCAAAGTTGGGTTCGCCTCACCCTATTTGATTCACCAAATATAACTACTAAATGATGTATAGAATACAACACACTTTTCTATACTATTTAGGGAGAACCTCCATAGCTAGAGACCACTGTTCTATTCCCCTGTTATCCCCTTCGGCCAATTCTAAGAACACTCTTATTACACCGAAAGGAATTGTGAAGCGTAAAGGGTGAGCACAAATATTGAAGAAAGAATATCATGACTAAAGATAATTAAATTATCAATAGCTTTCATCAATAATAAATCAGAGATTTAGAACATATGGTAGATGATAAAACTTTTCAACCATAGTTGCAGCGGAACGAGCAATCCATTTGAAGAGTCAAATAGACCATAAGTTCTATTATCTTCTCTATGATAAAAGTTCACCAATAATGTTTTATCCATGTAAAATAAATCAATAGTTCATGTCCACAATCATATGAATAACTCATAATCATAATTGTGGTTCTAAATTGCTCTTCGCAACCAGGACGAAGATAATTTTTATCACCTATCTTCACCGAAACATCAAAAATCATGGTTATACCAAATCGTAATTCTCGCTTTCATAATCATACTAATAAATTCATCTTTGCACTACGGCCAAAGATATTCATTAACAATTCATCTTTGCACTACATGCCAAAGACATACAACTGTATTTTAGAAGAGTCAAGTAGAGCATGATATCTACTATCTTCTACGAATTAAAAGTGTATAATAAATATTTTATCGCTGAGACTCAGCTTAATAAATAATCCACATCATCAAATCACCCCTGCACTACGACCAAGGATATTCGTTAATATCACATCCATAAATTTATATTTCATCGCTGAGACTCAGCTCGATAATCAATCCATATCACTGAATTATCCATGCACTACGGCTAAGGATATTCGTTAATATCACGACAACGAATTATCCATGCACTACGGCTAAAGATAATCGTGTTTTCATCAACGGTTATGATCATGCCATAAAACAATTCATCTTTGCACCCTTGGCCGAAGAGAATCCATAACCATAATCATACCAAAAATTGTCAATCAATGCACTACGGGCCAATGATGACTTTTTCCACATCATTTGTAACATTACGATCATAATTATACCGAATAATCCCTGGTCATAATCATACCAAGTCCATCTATGCACTACGGCCAAAGATGACTTTCAACACAATATAAACATGAGGATGATGACAATGATATAAGAATCAATCAAATGAGATAAAGGATAAATATTAAACATTTATAATACAATTTATCCAGTGTTCAATAATAACCAAATGTTATCAATCACTTAATAATCTCATAATCTAATATCATTAATATTATAACAATATTTTAATCATTTCTTAAACTTATAAACAATTTATTTTAATTGTTTACACTTTATCAAATAATGCATTTAATCATTCAAAATGCCATACTCATAAAATTTCATCATCAATGATCAAATTCCTCATCAAAATCAGATATACCCTATATAGGATTCTTAAGCTATAAAATCCCATTTTCCAATTTTATTACTTCACATAACATATTTAATTTATTTACTCATAACTAGTTCATTTTCATGAAAAATACCAAATCAGTCCCAAAAATATTTCTTTTCTAGGATTTAGCAGAATATAGTCTCATCTTGAACATATATTTTTCTCAGAATTTTTAAAATTCATTTACTATTTTTCATATTTCTAAAAATGCTGAATATTTAGACATTTATCTTAAATTGTATTTTTGTCCAAAAATTCCAAAATTTACAGGGTATATTCCTGTTATATACATGTACTCCCAATAAAAATTTCACCAATTTTGGAGTTAACCACAAGGAGTTATAAGGGTTTACTTTTAAAATTGTCTTTTCCCATAAAATCCATAACTCTTAATCTATACATCCAAAAATCGCCATTTTTGGACACAATCTAGAAAACTCATCAAATTATCATTTCAAAATTTTCAAGAATTTTTTAGGGTCAGAAAAATTATGAAAAAGCCCCTGGCAGAAACCCCTTTTTAATAAAAATACTATTCGTATGAATACGAAGGATCATTTACAATGCATGCGGTAATCCACATAGACAGATTATTTCAACAGAATAATAAAGAATGGAACCAGGTCATACGTAAATGCACAGACAGGATATTACAACAGAATAATAAATAATGAAATAATGAAGAATTCACGAGCATGCAATCGATCGCATGCAACGAGTTATTCCAATGTAATAATAAATAATGGAACCGGTCACAAAACGCACGTTACGCATGTGATATTACGACGTAATAATAAAGAATGGAATAATAGAAGAATTTCACCATGTATGCAGTACTTCACATAGACATGTTATTCCAACATAATAATAAATAACGGAACCAGGTCATTCATAAAGCACAGACAGGATGTTCCAACAGAATGATAAAGAAGGGAATATTAGAAGAATTTCACCATGTAAGCGGTACTTCGCATAAACAGGTTATTCCAACATAATAATAAAGAATGGAATAACAGAAGCTCTCTTCACGAATAAGAAAGAAAGAATACCCCTTACGAGTACAACAAATAATATCCCTTACTTTAAGAAGAAGAGTACTGAATATATGAGTAGTGAAGTAGCAGAATACTTTTCTTCTTTCTCCCTATAGTTTATCTCTTTAGAGTTTCAGTGAATTCGTAAGAAATAATGAAGGAATAAGCTTCTATTTATAGAAAAATGGACAGCATAGTAACTAACTCATGAACGGTCCAGATTGATTTACTTTAATCTGACGGTCCATATTTAAAGCAAAATCTTTTAAATAAAATATAATATATTCTATTTATAATCTAATAAAACGAATAACTTTATAAAAGATTTTACTATGCAAACACTATGCAGGCACTATGCAAACACTATACATAAATAAAATATAATATATTCTAATTATTGTTTAATAAAACAAATAACTTTATAAAAGTATTGTGTTTTATATAAAAAGATTTTACTATTAGACTAATAAAGCGAATAACTTTATAAAAGTATTCGGTTTTATATAAAAGCTTTTACATTTTATTACATTAATAATACCAATAAAACAAAAACCGGTGACTTATCACATAAGCATCAACAATCAATACAGGTAGTACTTCTTACGCAACCACGCCAGACATCGTATTTTTAACACCGGGTGTTTCAACAGTTAACAGTAAAACTTACGCCGTTATTTTAATAAAAATATTTTTGTTGTTTTCTCAATCCGACAATAATTCCATTGTGGGGTCCACCAATGATTGTACCGTCGTATGGATATTCTCCGACAAAAAGAATATTTCCCGACACAACGAATATTTTATATCAACTTGCTTACTTTGCAAAAAAAAAAAATTCACATATTACCCTTAACTTTAAACTTTTATCAATTTAACTATTTACCAAAATAGAAAAATTGAATACTTTTATTTCATAAAATTTGGGGTCTCATAATTAGGATCCAAATTGATCATTAGGGTTTATAATCCACGAATTAGGGTTTCTAATAGAAAAATAATTTTCCTAAATTAGAAATTAGATTTCGTAATTATATTAGAGTTTTCTAATTACTATAACTTGAAAATTAGGATTAATATTTCCTAATTAACATATAAATTATTAAATTAACAATTAGGTTTTCCCTAATTATAAATTAGGATTTCTATTCCCGAATCCAGGGTTTAAAAATCTAAAATTAGGGTTTGCTAAATAATTAAGCTTTACCCTAATTAATATTATAATTATTTACACTTACGCCATTAAGTTCCCAATTTAGGGTTTCACACACCGAATTAGGGTTTCGAATTCTCGGAACTGAAATTAGGGTTTCCAGAACCGGTTTCTAGGGTTTTTTTTGTTAATCGTTAGGGTTTTCTAACCGAACGTTGAAGTTCTTAATACATACCTAGGGTTTGTTACAGATATCGTTTATCTGGTCAACCCTTGACCCTTAGCCATATACTGTACACACATATAGACATATACATAGAACATATACACCTATACTTTTAATCCTGAATAATTCACCTAAATCCTTCACGGAATTTTGAAATCCTCAAAATTTCTTCTCAAAAATATCAAACGCATACACTTATTTTCTGTCTAGGTTCTAATATAGAACCTTAAATCAATAAATTAAAAGTTTAAAAATTTTCTAAATTCTCGGGTTGTCACAACGATCATACCATTCAATACCATCTTGGAAAAGCGAACGTAATAGCTGATTCATTGAGTAGAAGATCATATGCGGGTACGAGTACATTATTGTCAACGCAAAGGCCCATTTTATATGACTTACAAAGGATGGAGATAGAGTTAAAGACTCTAGGGACCCATGTGATGATGACGAATATACGAGTTGAACCGACTTTAATCAATAAAGTTAAAGTTGCTAAAGCTACAGACCTGTAGCTGATGCGTATGAGGAAGAAAGTGCAAGAAGGTGCTATGGCGGAAGCAAGAATCGATGAAGAAGGAATACTTCGAGTCAACTCCAGAATTGATAGTTGATAGTTGCACGCGAGATGGTCGCAGAGGTAATAGCTGAGACTGAGGAAGAAGAGGTACCTGAGGAAAATTTATTAGAGGTATTATATGATCAAAATGTAGAATTCCAAAATCGTATTCATGAGTTAGAAGAGCAGGCTGAAGAACGACAGGCGGTCGTGGAGCAAAAGGATGCAACAATTCAAGCTTGTGTTACATGATATGTGATGCTTGAATAGAAGCATTCTTTGGCAGAGTATAAGATGATAAAGCTAGAATCTGAGCTGAAAGAAAAAAAAACTGAACGAGTAAGAGTGAGTGATGCATGGGGAAAAGCCGCACGACGCATTGATATTGTGGAAAGAGATGTCCGATCTAAGAAGGCTAAAATAGATGATATATATTTCTCTTTTTGGACAGCAATTGGGAGAACCCAACATCGAGTTTTGAATTACCCTGTACAGAGCGGTCAACCTGATTTTGATATGGATCGAAGATTGATGATTCAGATCACGAATCAGGAGTACGACGAAGCAGTTGAGGGTGGAATATGCCCTATAGAAAAATATATTCCAACGGTAGTGATGACACCAAATGCTGCCCCAGACAAGTCAAAGCCGAGTAGTTCAAAGGATAGCGGTTGTCATGACTTCCCAACAAGTGAGGAACCCAAATGAAGTTATCACGGGAGATGAGCAATGGAGAAATCATGGTGACCGGGGAGATAGAATCTGGAATGAAAGCAAGGTATTCTCAACTTTTTGAAATACCAAGTACGTAAATTTCAGGGACGAAATTTCATAAGGAGGGGAGATTGTAAGACCCCAAATTTTATGAAATAAAAGTATTCAATTTTTCTTATAATTACTATTCAGTAAATGGTTAAATTGATAAAAGTTAAAGTTAAGGGTGATATATGATTTTTTTTTCAAAATACGCAAGTGGTTATAAAATATTCATTGTTGTCGGGGAATATTCGTTTAGTCGTGGAATATTCTTTCTGTCGGGGAATATTCGTACGACGGCGTAGCCATTTGTGGGCCCCATAATAGAATAACTGTCGGATGAAGAAAATGACAAATTTGAGTTTTAATAAATAACGGCGTAGTTGTTACCATTAACATTTTTGGAATACCTGGTGGTTAAAATACAGTAGTAATATCTGCGTAATGTTAAAGATGCATACTGATTGCATGATATTTTTTCAATTATTGATTCTTACGTGAGAAGGTACTACTCAATAATTATTACAGTAATTATTGTTCAATATTTTATTTTATTGAATCAATAATTGCTGCGTTGATATTTTATACTATTGTTGTTTCAATATTCTGTTCAAGCATCACATATCGGGTAACACAAGCTTGAATTGTTGCATCCTTTTGTTCCACGACCGCCTGTCGTTCTTTAGCCTACTCTTCTAACTCATGAATACGATTTTGAAATTCTACATTTTGATCATATAATACCTTTAATAAACTCTCATCAGGTGCCTCTTCTTCCTCACTCTCAGCTGTTACCTCTGCGACTATCTCGGGTGGAACAATCAATTCTTCACTCACCACATGGATATCTCTAATTCCTTCTTCGTCTGACATCACATTATCATGGTTAGTGATTAGAGGTATCCCCACAGTCTCATTCACTCCATTGTTAGCATTCTCAGCTGTCATTCTCAAATACTGCCATAAAACAAGGCTTAATTAAGCAAATTAACGTATCACATAATATCTGTATATTATGACCGACAAACAATTAAGCTTAGGTAGGACACACTATCGAAGGATTTAATCATCTCTCCCCTCCTAGTTATATTCCCGATCTCGCCGGAGAGACCATATATCCCTAAGCTCGATACCAAATGTGACAACCCCAAAATAGGTCCATTCCATCCAACCCCATTAAACGAAGTGCCAAATACATGGTACAGAAAACAACTACAACTTTATTAATACAATTGTAAATGCAAGATACGACAAAACATAAATTGTGAGTTTAAATACAAATATATACCAAGCTGTGACTCATGTCCCAACCGTGACAAAGACCTCATAATGACACCTTACATAAAGGTATAGTCGAAAACTGTTTTAGAAATTAGAATCTTTGGGAAGTGCTCAAGAAACCTTCAGATACATGGGAGGCCGTGCGTCAGGTTATGATAGATATCATATGGCCACAGAATTATCCTTGGTTGACCCAATAGACCCCAAAGAAAAACGAGAAGATTACTATCATATTCTTTCCAATGGTGAGTCTTCTCTTGACATATCATTATCTCCACTGTCTCTAATTGCGAATTATACTCCAAACAAACACCAAGATTATATAGGTAGTGCTTCCAAATATACTTAGCAAGTGGATGAGCACAACCCTGTCTTATGATGACACAAGGTTGTATGTCATTAGACATCTTGTATGATAGTGGCAAAACAACCTTCCAAGTTAAATTCACCTCACCCTCAACATCTATAGACCACCGTTCTATTCCCCTGTTATCCCCCGCTTGACCCAGCTACACTTTATTACTTGAAAGGAATTGTGAAGCAAAAGGGTGAGCACAACTAGCTCAGTAAAGAATATCATGACTAAAGATAAATAAATTATCAATACTTTTCAATCATAGTTGCAGCGGAACGAGCAATCCATTAGAAGAGTCAAATAGACCATAAAATTATTATCTTCTCTATGTTAAAAGTCCATCAACAATGTTTTATCCCTGTAACATTAATCAAAAATTCATGTCCACAATCACGTGTATAACTCATAATCGTAATTGTAGTTCTAAATTCCTTTCCTCATCCAGGACAAAGTTAATTTTCATCACCTGAAATATCAAAGATCATGGTTATACCAAATCACAGTTCATGTTCATAATCCTACTAATAAATTCATCTTTGCACTACTGGGCCAAAGATAATCATCAACAAGTCATCTTTGCACTTTCTGGGCCAAAGATATTCATCAACAAGTCATCTTTGCACTACATGCCAAAGATATTCAACAACAGGTCATCTTTGCATTACGAGCCAAAGATATTCATCAGAAATCATTCATCTTTGCACTACAGGCCAAAGATATTCAGTTATATCATCATTTAGGACTGAGGATGATGCAAAATATTTTAAAGAAAACGAATCCAATGAAACAAAAGAACAAATATTAAGGATTCGTACTTTAAACAACCCAAGTTCAAAAATACTTCATAAATAACCAGAGTGGAGTAAAATTCAAGAATGAAGACCAAAACATAGATCCAATCAAAGATAGGAATCATAACAGACAATCTTGGACACATAGAAGAAAACTTAATTTTTCTGTGAATAATGTCGTATTTGTGAATAGTGCCGTATACGTGAATAGTAACTTCGACACCAAAAGATAGAAATTTCACAAAAAACATCATCATGCTTCGTGAATAGTACTCGTGAATAGTAACTCGTGAATAGTAACTCATAAATAGTAACTCATGAATAGTAACTCATGAATAGTAACCCCGACATGAAAAAGTTCCAAATTTGATAAAAAGTTCAAACCAATATTTCGGCATAATAATATTGAAGAAATAATATCATTTATGAAGAAAATAATCTCCCTTACCTCAGAAAGAATAGTTCTTCTAACTGGAATACTGGATATAGTGCTAAAAGAACTTGCGTAGTATAGCAATACTCAAGTACTAAAATACTCACAAAAATACATTTCGATATATAGAGAGAGAGAGAGAAATCTTTAGTTTACGGTGTGATTTTCAATTCTAACCTAAGCACCTATTTATAGGAAAATGCTTAGAACACCAAAGCAGAAAATTTAATATAATAATATTATTATTATTCCACAACTTCCTACGCACACTCATTGAATCCAACATCAGCCATCTACTCAAATAAAAACAACAAAAACATTTTTGTTAATTAAAACAATTAAAACTTCCAAAATCAATTAATTCAAAACTTCAGAACTTCAATAATTCATAATAAATAGCCCTTTTATCAAAAAATTCGAATATTGCGACTTTTCATAAGAAATTCAATTCTCTACAACTTTGCAAAAGAGAGTTTTTCCAAAATCCAAACAGAAATTGACCGAAATCCATATACGGACGATTTTACAGGCTATAATTAAATTTTAGTCAAGAAATGGGGTCTACCGACATGTTTAACATGTTTTAAACAACTTTTGCAACAAAAATACTCTTCCTCCTCATATACTCATATATACCACATTCATTGTAAAAATATCACCGTTATTATATTATTAAAATATAATAATAAATTATTTTATCAGAAAAGATAAAATATCAATTTTCAACAATTGTCACTTTTAAAAAAAAAATTCTCCATCTATATCCACATAAAATGAATATTTTCCTTATCATATAAATCAATAATTAATTATTTACAAATAATATTACAGAATCACAATAATGACAACCAGGCAATTCCTAGGAAAGAGGGGGCTTTCCAATAAGGATTTCTCCTTACTGGCGCCCAATTAGGTGACCAAACCTCTCCTTAGACAGAACTTTCTAGACATTGCCAATAATGTTATCTAATAATATTATTAAGATAATATGAATTATTGCTTCGATAATGGAAAATATTGTGTAGTGACAATTATTAAAACAACAAAGAATATAAAATATCAACGCAAACAATTATTGAATCAATAAAATCTTGAGCATAATTCATTGTAACAATTATTGAGTAGTGCTTTCTTACGTAAGAATCAATAATTGGTGCAATCTGGTGTCTTCTTTGTGCAACAACGCGTATTACTTATATTTTAACCACCGGGTATTCCAACAGGTGTTACTTCAGTAACAACTACTGTTGATTATTTATAAAAACTCCCTTTTGTCGTTTTCTTCATCCAAGCAGTTATTACATTATAGGGTCCACCAACATTCGCGCCTTCGTATGAATATTCCACAGAAGCAAAGAAAGAATATTCAGCGACCAAACGAATATTCCCCGATAGGAATGAGTATTTTATAACCACTTGCATATTTTGAAAAAAAAAATTCATATATCACCGTTAACTTTAACTTTTATCAATTTAACCATTTACTGAATAGTAATTATAAGAAAAATTGAATACTTTTATTTCATAAAATTCGGGATCTTACAGAATTAATGTTGAGGTATTTTATCAGTATTTTGTCGGATTGAAGGTATTAAAAGATCAAATCGATTGTTCTTCTGACTTTATTGTGTGAGTTATAATTTTTAATCGTAGTTGAATCGTTGTGATTTTTGGATATGTTATACATATATAAGTTGAGTATATGTTCACAAATTTTGAGCCGTTAAAAATGAGCGAATGATTTGTTATGAATTTTAAGAGGTGACTGATTCAGAAATTAGGTTTATAAATGATTTTGGTAGAAAATTCTAGAAATGGGTGGGCCCCACTTTTGGTTGTTAGGGAAGATAGCTGATTTTTGGTGGGTGGAATAGTAGCAGGTAAAGCTATCGGTAGTCGAAGTCAAGTCTGCTTGACGTCTTAACATTTTCCTATAAATAGAGGGCTAAGTTAGAATTGAAAATCACACCAGAATTCAGAAGTTTTCTCTCTTTTTCTCTCTAGATTATCGAGTGTATTTTGTGAGTATTTAGATACTTGGTGAGTTGCTATTCATCAGTGCAAGTTTCCTTTAGCTTCATATCCGATATCCAGTCAGAAGTGCTGCTCTTTTGAGGTAAGGGATAGTAAGGGATTTTAAAGGTTGTTATGTTTTTCAGTTTCGTAATTTTTCTGAACTTCAAAAATTCTGGAAAAATTTGAAATGATAATTTGATGAGTTTTCTAGATTGTGTCCAAAAATGGCGATTTTTGGATGTATAGATTATGAGTTGTGAATTTTATGAGAAAAGACTATTTTAAAAGTAACCGCTTATAACTCCTTATGGTTAACTCCAAAATTGGTGAAATTTTTATTGGGAGTACATGTATATGATAGAAGTATACTCTGTAAATTTTGGAATTTTTGGATAAAAGTACAATTTTTGATAAATATCTAAATATTAAATTTGTTTTGGCCATATGAAAAATAGTAAATGATTTTTTAAAATTCGAGAAAATATATGTTCAATATGGGACTATATTCTACTAAATCTCGAGAAAAAGAAAATTTGTTTGTCTTGATTCGGTATTTTCATGAAAATGGACTAGTTATGAGTAAATGAATTAAATATGTTATGTAAAGTAAGAAAATTGGAAAATAGGATTTTATGGCTTGAGAATCCTATATGAGGTATATGCAGATTTTTTATGAGGGTTTTGGTTATTGGTGATGAAATCTTATGAGTTTGGAATTTTAGGATGATTAAATGCATTATTTAGTAAAGTGTAAACAATTAAAATAAATTGCTTATAAGTTTAAGAAATATTATTTCAATATCATTATACCGAAATATTGGTATAGATTTTATTGTGGAATTTCTACCTTTTTGTGTCGGGTTTACTATTCATGAGTTACTATTCACGAGTTACTATTCATGAGTTACTATTTATGAAGTTACTATTCATGGGTTACTATTCACGAGTTACTATTCATGACAAAATTAGTTTCTTTTTCTAACCAAATTATAGTTGATTTATGAATATTACTCTTGAGATTAAATCTAGATGTTTTGATTATATTGATTTTACTATTATATATAACAATTTTATAATCTTGGTGAAGAAATTTCTCTTTGACTTGAGTGTAAAGATGGATAGATTATTGGTATGATCATGACTATGGGTTCTCTTTGGCCAGTAGTGCAAAGTTGAATTGTTGACTGGTATGATCATGACCATTGAATTTATAATTGAATATCTTTAGCTTAAGTGCAAAGGTGAAATGATCAACATGGTTATAATTATTGTTTATGTAAATTTTGAAATGATTATATATTACTTTGAGATATTAATATATTTGGCCTGTAGTGCAAATATGAACTATTGATGAATATATTTGGCCTGTAGTACAAATATGAACTGTTGATGAAAATATTTGGCCTGTAGTGCAAATATGAACTGTTGAGGAATATCTTTGGCCTGTAGTGCAAAAATGAATTATTGATGAATATCTTTGGCACGTAGTGCAAAGATGACCTGTTGTTGAATATCTTTGGTCAGTAGTGCAAAGATGGTGCATTGATGAATATCTTTGGTAGTAGTCGCAAAGATGAAATTATTAGTATGATTATAAGCAGGAGGCTGTGATTTGGTATAACCATGATCTTTGATATTTCGGTAAAGACTTGTGATGAAAATTATCTTCGATCCCGGATGCGAAGAGGAATTTAGAATTACAATTATGATTATGAGTTATTCATATAATTGTGGAAAGGAGGCTGTTGATTAATGTTACGAGGATAAAACATTGTTGGTGGACTTTTAATGTGGAGAAGATAATAGACTTTATGGTCTATTTGACTCTTCTAATGGATTGCTCGTTCCGCTGCAACTATGGTTGAAAAGTTTTATCATCTACCATAAGTTCTAAATCTCTGATTTATTACTGATGAAGGCTATTGATAATTTAATTATCTTTAGTCATGATATTCTTTATTGGGCTAGTTGTGCTCACCCTTCTGTTTCACAATTACTTTCAAGTAATAAGAGTGTAGCTGGGTCGAGCGGGGGTAACAGGGGAATAGAACGGTGGTCATCATTTAGTAGTTATATTTGGTGAATCAAATAGGGTGAGGCGAACCCAACGTTGGAAGGGTGTTTTGCCACTATCATACAAGATGTCTAATGACATACAACCTCGTGTCATCATAAGACATGGTTGTGCACATCCACTTGCTGAGTATATCTACGAGCACTACCTATATGATATTGGAGTTTATTTGAAATATAATTTCCAACTGGAGACAGTGGAGATAGTTATATGTCAAGAGAAGACTCACCATTGGAAAGAACATGATAGTAATCTTCTCATTTTTCTTTGGGGTCTATTAGATTGACCAAGGATAATTTCGTGGACATATGATATCTATCATAACCTAAACGCATGGCCTCCCGTATACGAAGGTTTCTTGAACACTTCCCAAAGGTTTTAATTTCTAAAACAGGTTTTTGGATACCTTTATGTAAGGTGTCATTTTGTGACGTCTTATCCAAGTTGGTGTCAAGAGTCACAGTTGGTATATATATTTGTATCAAAACTCACAACATATGTGTTGTTGTATTTTGCATGACAATTGTTGTAATAAAGTTGTAGTTATTTCTGTACCATGTATTTGGCGACTCAGAATATGTTGGATGGAATGGACCTATTTTGGGGCTGTCACACCAGGCATACGATAGACCACACAGACTGGTTATTCCAACATAATAATAAATAATGGAACCAGGTCATACGTAAATAAGCCTTGCACGTGATATTAAGGCGAATAATAAAGAATGGAATAATAGAAGAATTTTACCATGTATACGATTGCTTAGCATAGACAAAGTTATTCCAACATAATAATAAATAACGGAACCGGTCATTCGTAAAAGCATGCAGACAGGATGTTCCAGCAATGAATGATAAACAATGTAATATTAGAAGAATTTCACCATGTATGCGATGCTTGCATAAAGCGAGTTATTCTAATATAATAATAAAGAATGGAATAATGAAGCTCTCTTCACGAATAAGAAAGAAAGAATACCCTTCTACGAGTACAACAAATAATATCCCTTACCTTAAGAAGAAAATAATCGAATATATGAGTAGTGAAGTAGCAGAATACTTTTCTTCTTTCTCTCTATAGTTTATCTCTCTACAGAGTTTGGTGAATTCGTAAGAAATAATGAAGGAATGAGCTTCTATTTATAGAAAAATGGATCATATAGTAACTAACTCATGAAGCGGTCAGATTGATTTACTTTAATCTGACGGTCCATATTTAAAGCAAAATCTTTTAAATAAAATATAATATATTCTATTTATAATCTAATAAAACGAATAACTTTATAAAAGATTTTACTATGCAAACACTATCTGAGCACTTATGCAAATACTATGCATAATAAAATATAATATATTCTAATTATGGTCCAATAAAGCAGATAATTTTATAAAAGTATTCTGTTTTATATAAAAGGATTTTACTATTAGCCTAATAAAATGAATAATCTTATAAAAATATTTTGTTTTATATAAAAAGCTTTTCTGTTTTATTACATTAATAATACCAATAAAACAAAACAGAGTGACTTATCACATAAGCATCAACAATCAATATCGTGTGCTACTATGCAACCACACGTACGACATCGCACTTTTAACACAAGGGTGTTTCAACGAGTTAACGGTAAAACTTCCGCCGTTATTTTCATAAAAATATTTTTGTCGTTTTCTCAATCCGACAATAATTCCGTTGTGGGGTCCACCAATGATTGTACCGTCGTACGGATATTCTCTGACACAACGAATATTTTATATCAACTTGCTTACTTTGCAAAAAAAAAAAATTCACATATTACCCTTAACTTTAAACTTTTATCAATTTAACTATTTACCAAAATAGAAAAATTGAATACTTTTATTTCATAAAATTCGGGGTCTCACAATTAGGGTCAAAATTGATCATTAGGGTTTATAATCCACGAATTAGGGTTTCTAATAGAAAAATAATTTTCCTAAATTAGAAATTAGATTTCGTAATTATATTAAAGTTTTCTAATTACTATAACTTGAAAATTAGGATTAATATTTCCTAATTAATATAAAAATTATTAAATTAACAATTAGGTTTTCCCTAATTATAAATTAGGGTTTCTATTCCCGAATCTAGGGTTTATAAAATTGAAATTAGGATTTGCTAAATAATTAAGCTTTACCCTAATTAATATTATAATTATTTACACTTACGCCATTAAGTTCCCAATTTAGGGTTTCATACACCGAATTAGGGTTTCGAATTCCCGGAACTGAAATTAGGGTTTCCAGAACCGGTTTCTAGGGTTTTTTGTTAATCGTTAGGGTTTTCTAACTGAACGTTGAAGTTCTTAATATATACCTAGGGTTTGTTATAGATATCGTTTATCTGGTCAACCCTTGGCCCTTAGCCACATACTGTACACACATATAGTCATATACACAGAACATACACACCTATACACTTAATCCTGAATAATTCACCTAAATCCTTCATAGAATTTTGAAATCTTCAAAATTCCTTCTCAAAAATATCAAACACATACACTTATTTTCTGTCTAGGTTCTAATATTGAACCTTAAATCAATAAATTAAAATTTTAAAAATTTTCTAAATTCTCGGGTTGTCACAACGATCTTACCATTCAATACCATCTTGGAAAAGCGAACGCAGTAGCTAATGCATTGAGTAGAAGATCATATGCGGGTACGAGTGCATTATTGTCAATGCAAAGGCTCATTTTATATGACTTACAAAGGATGGAGATAGAGTTAAAGACTCTAGGGACCCATGTGATGATGGCGAATATACGAGTTGAACCGACTTTAATCGATAAAGTAAAAGTTGCTCAAGCTACAGACCTGGACCTGATGCGTATGAGGAAGAAAGTGCAAGAAGGTGCTATGCCAGAAGCAAGAATCGATGAAGAAGGAATACTTCGAGTCAACTCCAGACTTTGTGTTCCTAACAACCCTGATTTAAAGTATAAAATCATGATGGAGGCGCACAACACACCGTTTGCAATCCATCCTAGGAGTACCAAAATGTATCGTGATCTTTGACATACATTTTTGTGGAGCAATATGAAGAGAGAGATAGCGGAGTTTTTCTCAAGGTGTTTAACTTGTCAACGAGTCAAGACGGAGCATCAAGTACCAAAAGGTCCTTTACAACCACTTTAAATTCCAGAATAGAAGTGGGAGTACATTACCATGGATTTTGTTACTGTTCATCGCAAGGTTTCTCAAGGCATGGATGCAATTTGGGTCATTGTTGATAGATTAACCAAGTTTGCTCATTTCCTACCTATACGAGAAACTTATACACTTGAATGTCTTGCTCGTATATACATAAACGAGATTGTAAGACTGCATGGTATGCCGGTATCCATTGTTTCTGATTGAGACCCAAGATTCACTTCAAGATTTTGGGTTAGTTTACAAAAAGCTATGGGCACAGATTTACGATTTAGCTCGGCATATCATCCTCAGACGGACGTGCATTCGGAGAGGACTATTCAAACTCTTAAAGATATTTTAAGACTCTGTGTCCTTGATTTCAAAGGAAGTTGGGACAAGTTCTTACCATTGGTGGAGTTTTTCTACAACAACAGTTATCAAGCAAGTATTGGCATGGCTCCATTTGAGGCGTTGTATGGAAGAAAGTGTCGTTCTCCAGTACGCTGGGATGAGGTGGGTGAAGCAACGTTGTTGGGACCGGAGTTGGTACGTATGACTACGGAAAAGATTTAAATGATCCGACAACGTATAAAAACCTCATAAGATCGACAAAAGAGTTATGCTGATCTTCATCGAAAGGACGTGGAATTCTATATTGGAGATCATGTGTTGTTACATGTTGGTCCATGGAAGGGAGTTACGAGATTTGGAAAGAGAGGAAAGCTCAACCCTCGATTCATTGGCCCATTTTTAATCCTCGATCGAGTAGGAACTGTGGCCTATAGACTCGCCTTACCGCCAAGTATGTCTCGTGTTCATAACATTTTCACATATCTATGTTACGAAAGACCCGAACCACATTATTGAATTAGAACCAGACGAGATAGTGGAAGATTTAATGTATGAAGAGGAAGATTCATCTATAGGTTTTGTAAAAACATCATCAAGTTGATTTTCAGTAGGGATATATTGTAAAGATATAGTTCTATTTTGCACATGATCCCTACTGAAGTGATACCTTATTTCTATATGCTTAGTCCTAGAATGCATAACAGGATTATGAGTTATTGCTATGGCACTTGTGTTATCACAGTGAATGGGAATGGATTTGAAATCAAACCCATAATCAACTAGCTGATTTTTCATCCATAGGATCTCGATACAAGCGATTAAATTTGCGGGTGACAATGTATAAACTTCTGCCGTTAGCGTGAATCTTGAGTTTTGCTTTTTGCTAAACCAGGACACAAGTCTATTACCTAGCAATTGATAGGTGCCACTGGTACTCTTTCTATCTATTTCGTAGCCTGTAAAATTAGCATTTGTATATCCTGTTAGTTCAAATGAGGATTCCTTGCGGTACCAAAGCCCCAAGTAAGGTGTACCCTTGAGATACCTGAAAACATCTTTACAACAGATAGATGTGATTCTTTAGGGTTAGCCTGAAATCTAGCACATATGCAAGTTGCAAACATTATATGCGGTCTCTCTTGGCGGTTAGATATAAAGAGAGCCTATCATACCTCTGTATTGAGTTATATCAATACTTTTACCTTTTTCATCTTTGTCAAGTTTGGTTGCAGGAGCAGTTGGGGTTTTCATGGGAGAGGCTGATTCCATGCCATACTTCTTAAGTAAATCTTTGATATACTTGGCTTGGTTTATGAAGATTCCTTCATCAATCTGCTTTACTTGCAGTCCAAGGATGAAATTCAGCTCACCCATCATGCTCATTTCAAACTTGCTCTGCATTAGCTTGGAGAATCTCTTGCAAAACTTTTCGTAAGTAGAACCAAAAATAATATCATCAACATATATTTGAACCAATAAGACTTTGTCTTTATGCTTTCTTTGAAATAATGTGGTATCTACTCTACCTCTAGTGAACCTATTTTCAATCAGGAAGTTAGTTAGTGTTTCATACCATGCTCTAGGTGCTTGTTTAAGACCATATAAGGCTTTGTCTAATCTATAAACATAATTGGAAAGAGATGGATTGATGAAACCTGGAGGTTGCTGTAAGACCCCAACTTTTATGAATAAAGAATAATTTTCTCAAAATAAATTTTTGAATATTATGGTGTGGATTTGATATAATGTTATAGTTGTGGGTAATATTTACAAATTTTTCAAAGTAAGCAAGTGGTTATATAATATTTGATTGGTCGGGGAATATTCATTTTAACATGGAATATTCGTACGACGGCATAATCATTGGTGGACCCCACAACAGAAGTATTGTCGTAGTTAGAAAACGATAGAATTGTCTTTTTATAAAAATAACGGCGAAAGGGTTACCGTTAAAACTGTTGAACTACCCGGTAGTAAAAGTATAGTAATACGTGTGGTTGCATAGTAGCACATGGTATTGATTAATGATGCTTACATGAGAAGTCACTCAGTTATACTCAATTATTGCTACAGTAATTGCTGCATCATATCTCTCATATTATTGATTCAATTATTGTCACAATATCATCTGCATAATATTTATTATTATTAAATCAATAATTGAGACGAAAAAGTTATTCATATTATTATTTGCAATATTGACAAGGTCTAGAAGTTCTGTCAATGAGAGGTTTGGTCACCTAATTGCGCGCCAATAAGGAGAATTCCTTATTGGAAAGCCCCATCTTTCCTGGGAACAACCTGGTTGTTAAATATTGTGATTTATAATATTAATGATGAATAAGTTGTGTTGATTAAAGATGAAATTGATAGTTTCATTGTGTTGGGATTATTAGTGTTAGTCGAAATCGACATTTATTTCGATAATAATTGATGTCTAGAGGTTATATTGACCAATCGGATAATTAATCGGATAAATAAGCAATTAATTGCTATTATTTCACATGTTTATAGCTATTTATTCACATGTGTGTACTATTGATTCATATTCATGTACTATTAGGGGAGGTGGTGCAAAATTGATAATACTTGCATGACTAAATTAAAAATGGAGGTATAGTTGAACGTATTATATTGTAATTAGTTTTTTCACATGATTATACTATTGAGTCACATGAATGAACTATTAATTCACATTATTTAATATTAGGGGAGGTGGTGCAAGTTTGATAATACTTGCAGGACTAAATTAAAAATGAAGAAAAAGAGGAAGGTATTATACTGTAATATTTTGAGCCCCAAAACGTGCAATTATCGAAACTATATTTTCCTATAAATAGAAGCTCATTCTTCCTTCATTTCTCACCAATTCACAAAAGCTTTAGAGCAATTATTATAGAGAGAAATTATAGAGAAAAGAAGAAGAGAAGTCTGCTTACCTCACTATTCCGATTATCCGGTTTTTTCTAAGGTAAGGGTATTATTCTTTCGTATTCATGAAGAGAGTTATTTTCTTTCAATACTCGTAAGGGTTGTTATTCCATTCTTTATTATTATGTTGGAATAACCTGTCTATGCGAAGTACCGCATACATGGTGAAATTCTTCTGTTATTCCTGTTACACCCCCAAATCCGGGTACTTAATTTCCACATGATTTGCTATTCACTGTACAAATATCATCCATCTATCTACCCATAATAAATGCAAACCATTCAATAGATAGAAATAAAATATTCCCCTTTTGGGGTTACAACATCTGAATAATAAATACAATCTCATGTCATACTAACCTTAAACATCTGTGCAGAAACATGAATAATTAATAAGTCTTAACAACATTGAGTCTTAACACATAAATTCAACATCTCATAAACACAAGTCTTCATCATTTGTTAACATTGCCCTTACTTTTACTAGTAGAAGGTTCGTCGATTCATTTGTTCTTAACTGCAATGTTATTATTACGCACGAGTGAGCACTATTGCCCACAAGTAAAATAATGAAATAACAATGTATAATAAATGCGAGTGAATCATAGACTTCTGAAATAAAAGCTCAACTTTTGAATCAAGAATGAGTAACAAGAATCAAAAGATTTCTGAGGGTCATAAGACCTTGAACTATGTCCTAGGTTAACAAGGATTATACTTGAAACCTTTAATAGTCATAAGACTATGGACCTTTCTACTCGTACTTAGGGGGATCAGCCCTTAGTACCATACTGTGCACAATATCTTAACGCTAACGCATAAGTAAATCCCTTTGCAGGGTTGTTCATCTCAGTTTGACATTAGAGTCCGCACCAAAGGAAGTTTGGTTTGGATAAATCAATAAGGGTTCAGAATTTAGAAGGTTCATCAACTATGGACTAGTTGAATCAATAAGGATTCGCTAGTCTAACAAGGTTCAACATTATAATGAATAACAATCTCAATAAGTATACAATAGAACAATTATTGTATAACAGAATCATACTTCGAAAAGATAGTAAATCTTTAACATAACAAATGAACTTGATTTATAAACTTGAATAATGATAAAAAGTAGGGTTAAGAAACTTTCCTTGTGCGTAGATTACACGTAAATTAACATGTTCCTTGAATTTAATCCTACATATCATTTCCATTCACAACTATAGTTAATTATAATGTAACTAGTCATCATAAGTTCATTCTCTTTGTCTAACTTTGATTATGACCATACTTAGTTAAATTACTACATTCATTGTCACATAATTTATACTTCACGAATAACAAGCTAATTCTGTATTCAATAATTCAATCCACATATAATTATGTTATTTACATATGAAGCATCTATTTTAACATCTCATTATACATCTAACATATCTCTATGTTTATTAAATTAGGTTAGTAACACATTGCTAGACAACATTTTAAAAATTCATTTCTGAACATTCTAGAGAGTGGTATTTGCACGCCACTTTTATTATGTTCTTTGTTCTTGGCCATGACGCGATGTGTATATGGCTGACGTTTTCTTTAACGCAAGACGAGTCACAAGGTTCTGGAGTAGTAGCATGGCATTTGAGACTCGATTTCGATTCGCAATTCGTAAAAATTGCAGAACATGGCCAAAAAACTCCAATTAAATTAATACTACACGAATTTAATCAAACCCACATGCTAGAATTCGTATATAATCATTACCCAACATTTATAGAATGATTTTAACTCATTAAAACACATAATTACAGAATTAAAATATATAAATTTCACTGTTCTTGAAGGTTTTGAACATAAATCATAAAAATTAACACTACGGATTCTTTATAACACCGAATTCGTTCATTGAAAGTTTGGTGTCTTCGTATTAACATGCATAATCAAATAAGAGTGGGAATTTTACAAAAACATTTATGTTTGACATATTAAAATCACGTATAAGGCCATATCGCCATATTATAAACTATGTAACTTTTGAGGCCATATCATATGTTAATATTATGAAACTGATGCTATGGTTTACATAATATATATAATCAAATACGATTTGGTAACATTTAACACATATACAAACTCATAATCATACCCTTTCCCAAATACAGAGACTTTACAAAAGGTGAAGCCATTTTTATGAAAACTAAATGACGTAAAAAGAGAATTCGAGTTTGGAGAATTTACCCAAAGTATAGTTTCAGAAGAGGTGATCAATGATAATCCTTTCACAAAGAATTTTTAATTACACACTCACAATTTTCTCTCAAACTCACAATTTCTCTCTGTGAACTCTCAACCTTTCTCTGTTTATTTTCTAGACTTAGAAAAAAAAAAGTAAAAAAAAGAATACGTATAATATAATAAAGGAAAAGGAACTGACGCGCATTAAGGTCAGTTAACCCAATCATGGGTAACTGCTAATAACTCCCTTTAGGTCCTTGTTTGGCTAGTAAGAATAGGTTTTCAAAACCATTTAATTTAATAAATCTCTTATACTATAGTTTAAAAATCATGTTACACCTTGCACAATAATTCAAATATCTTATTTAATTTAATTTAAATAAAATATAATAATTTATCGTTACTTTACATAATCACATAATTAATTTCTTATTTATTAATTATGTCAAATTATTAAATCTCTAATTAATTATTACATTAATTAAAATAACATTATGTTTATTAAATATTTCATTTAATTCAATAAGCTCACATAAACATAAATACATACTTGAATGATAATTATTCTCCACATTAATTTAATAAATATAACACATATAATTAAATTAATCTACCACAATTACATCAATTAATTATTTAATCTAATAATTAAATCATCAAAAATATTTATTTAATTCAATAAATATTAAGAATTAAATTACAAAAATCTCGTTCATCATATCTTTCCCCCCTTAAAAGGATTTTGTCCCCAGAATCACGACTCAATAAATTCGACCCGTTACATTCTCCCCCACCTACAAAGATTCTGTCCCCAAAATCGCTTACACATAATTTAGGTAAATAAATGAGGGTAATTCTTCATCATATTCTCTTCGAGTTCCCACGTAGCTTCTTCAGCGTTGTGGTTCCTCCAAATTACCTTAACAGAAGGTATTACTTTATTTCTGAGAACTTGTTCTTTTCTGTCGATAATTTGAATAGGAATTTTTTCGTAAGATAAGTCTTTTTCAAAATGTAGGGGTTCGTATTCAATTACATGCTTGTAATCGATTTTTTAGGGTCGTAAAATAGAAACATGGAAGACGTTGTGGACATTCTCGAGTGTTGGAGGTAAGGCTACCTCGTACTCGACTTCTCCGATTCTTCGAAGTACTTCAAATGGTCCAATAAATCTTGGGCTTAATTTCCCTTTCTTTCCAAACCTGATCTTTCCCTTCTAGGGAGAGACCTTTAAAACACATAACGACCCAATTCAAACTCAATGTTTTTACGATATGGATCAGCGTATTTCTTCTGTCTATCTTGAGCTGCAACCAGTCGTGCTCGGATCACTTTGACTATTTTCGCGGTCTGTTGTACCAATTCTGGCCCTAGCAATTGTCTTTCTCTAACTTCATCCCAATAAAGTAGAGTTTTGCACTTTCTGCCGTATAACGCTTCATAAGGCGGCATGCCTATACTAGCGTGGTAACTGTTGTTGTAGCCGAACTCTACTAACGGTAGGTGATCATCCCAATTTCCTTTAAAGTCCATCACACAGGCTCTTAGCATATCTTCTAATGTCTGAATCATTCTTTCGTTCTGTCCGTCTGTTTAAGGGTGGTATGTTGTACTCATTCGTAATTGCGTACCCATGCATTCTTGAAGACGTTTCTAGAATTTCGATGTGAAGCGCGGATCCCTATCGGAAATTATTGACACTGGCACTCCGTGACTCGAAACAATCTCTTTTACGTATAACCTCGCCAACTGATCTAAATTGAATCTGATTTTGATCGGAAGGAAGTGTGCGGATTTTGTCAGTCGTTCAACGATAACCCATACTGCGTCGTAGCCTTTCTGAGTCGTTGGAAGGCCAACCACGAAGTCCATTGTAATATGTTCCCATTTCCATTCTGGGATTTCTAACGGTTGAAGCAATCCACTTGGTCTCTGATGTTCTGCTTTCACTTTCTGACAGGTAAGACACTTGGCAACACATTCTGCAACATCTCGTTTTAAATTTGGCCTCCAGAAATGTTGTCAAAGATCTTGGTACATTTTGGTACTACCAAGGTGAATTGAATATCGTGAATTATGAGCCTCGCTCAAAATTTCTTCTTTAATCTCTTGTACTGGTGGAACCCAAATTCTATTTTCAAATCTTAGTATTCCTTCCTTATCCATCTTAAATCTCGGTTCAGTTCCTTCAGATATCTTCTTTGTCACCTTTTTACATTCTTCGCCCTGAAGCTGAGACTCCTTTACTTTATCTAGTAGAGTCATACCAGATTGCATCTGAAATAGCTTTTCATTAATCTCCATAGGATACTTCACTTCCAACTCCAGTTTCTCCATTTCTACAATTAGCTCCTCCTGAGCAATCAACATCATCAACTTCTCCTGATCCTTTCTACTTAAGGCGTCGGCAACGACATTTGCCTTACTCGGATGGTATAAAATCTCACAGTCATAGTCCTTAATTAATTCCAACCACCTTCTTTGGCGCATATTCAAATCCTTCTGTGTAAAAATATATTTCAGACTCTTTTGGTCTGTATATATTTCACACTTCTTCCTGTAGAGATAGTGCCTCCAAATTTTCAAAGCAAAAACAACTGCAGCTAACTCTAAGTCGTGGGTCGGGTATCCCTTCCCAAAATCCTTCAATTGGTGTGACGCATACGCAATGACTTTCACATTTTGCATAAGCACACAGCCAAGTCCTTTAAGCGACGCATCACTAAAAACAACAAAATTTCCTGTATCATCTAGGAGAGATAACACAGGTGCCGTACCCAACCTCTTCTTTAATTCTTGAAAACTTTCCTCACACTTCTTTGTCCAAACAAATTTCATAGCTTTTCGAGTTAAATTCATTAGCGAAGTTGCGATCTTGGAAAAGTCTTGAATGAATCTTCTATAATATCCTGCCAATCCAAGAAAACTTCTTACTTCCGACGGCGTTCTCGGCTGATCCCAGTTAATCACGGCTTCGAATTTTGATGGATCTACCGAAATTCCGTTTTTATCGATCACGTGACCAAGAAATTGTACTCGCTCGATCCAAAATTCACATTTCAAAAACTTAGCATACAACTTCTCCCTTCTCAACACCTCCAACGTTAATCTCAAATGCTCTTCGTGTTCTTCTTTGGTTTTCGAATATACCAATATGTCGTCTATAAATACCACTACGTATTTGTCCAAAAACGGCTTGAACACACCATTCATTAGTCCCATAAATGCTGCAGGAGCATTCCTAAGACCAAACGACATTACTAAAAATTCGTAGTGACCATATCGTGTTCTGAACGTTGTCTTCGGTACATCCTCTGGTCTCACCTTCAATTGATGATAACCACTTCTCAAATCTATCTTAGAAAAATATTTTGCTCCCTTCAATTGATCAAACTGATCATCGATCCTCGGTAATGGATATCTATTCTTAATCATGACCTTATTCAGTTATCTGTAGTCAATATAGAGTCGCATCGTTCCATCCTTCTTTTTCACAAACAACATCGGCGCTCCCCACGGCGATACGCTCGGTTGAATGTACTTCTTGTCCAATAATTCCTATAATTTTACCATTAATTCTTTCATCTCTACTAGTGCCATTCGGTATGGTGCTTTTGATATTGGAGCGGTTCCTGGCGCCAAATCGATCACAAAATCAACTTCTCTATCTGGCGGAAGTCCTGGTAAATCGTTTGGGAAGACATCGATGAAGTCTCTCACTACCGGTATCTCCTCTACTTTTGGATTCTCTTTACGACTGTCGACTATGTAGGCTAAATATCCTACATGTACTGTCTTAACAACTTTTCTTCGCTGCATCATCATCGTCCAGGATAATAACTTCGCTTGTCTGGCGACTTGCTATATAAAACACAACCTTTGGATTTTGAGTCATAAGGTTGACACGCTTCTTTGGCAATCAATTCTGTACCCCGTAATTGAATAACCAGTCCATTCCTAAAATAACGTCAAATTCCCCAAGTTGAATAGGGATAAGATCTACGTTCATGATATTACCCTTAATATCCACTCTACGGTTCTTATGTACAAACTTAACAGGGATTATTTCTTTATTTGCAATTTCTATGTTTATGGGGTAATCCAATTCATCCTTAGGCAAATCTAAGTTCTTAGCAAAGTCATCGGATATAAAGGAACAAGTAGCACCCCAATCAAATAAAACATAAGCATTAATTTTATTGATCGGAATGATACCTGACACCACATCACGAGGCCGAAGCGCATCCTGCATCGAATTATGTTGAAAGTCCTGGCGATTCGATTCGGTTGGTTGTGGTTGGTCTGTGATAGTCAAAGCGTTTCCCTTATTGTTTCCCGGTTTCCTCCTCGATCCGCCCTCCAGATCCCCTCTTAGGACAGTCTCTTGCCAGATGATCCTTTGAACCACAAGTGAAGCAAGCACCCTTCTTTGGGTTAGGACAGTTAGTTGCTATGTAGCCTTCCTGACCACAATTGTAGCACACTCTTTTTCCCTTCATACAAACTCCCAGATGAGCTTTCCCGCAGGTCGGGCATGCTTTGATTCTTTTTTTCTGACTTCCTTGTTGATTTCTCGATGATGAGTTGTCATTCCACCTCTTCTTCTGATTAAAATTACCACCTCATGTGCCACTTCCACTAGTCTTGTTATTTCCTTCACTTTCAGTCTTCTTCTTCTTCTGATCTTGATTGTACTTGCTCACCGCATCGCTTCCACCTTCAGCGAGGATGGCCTTTTCGAGTACTCCAGCAAACCTGTTTAGCTGAAACATTGATACTTTGCTATAAACCCAGGGCTTCAGACCTTGTTTAAACCGTCTCGCCTTTCTTTCATCTGTGTGAACTTGATACGGGGCGAACATAGCTAACTTATTGAATTTAGCCGCATAATCAGGTACGGACATATTCCCCTGCTTCAACTCCAGAAACTGAACCTCCATTTGGTTCTGCGAGCTTGTCGGGAAATACATCTCTAAAAACATCTCTTTGAATCTCTCCCAAGTAATCACGTCTTCACCTCCACGGACCTTGTTTGCTTGCCACCAGTAACTGGCCTTAGACTTCAGCATGAACGTCGTGAAAGCGGTCTTCTGGTCTTCTCTAACTATAGCAACATCAAAAACCTTCTCCATTTCCATAACCCACGTTTGAGCCTCAATTGGGCTCATGGAACCTTTAAACTCTGGCGATCCCACCGCCTTGAAATCCTTAAACGTAGTATTTGGTAGAGCTTGAGGTTGATTATTCATTGCTCCAGCTAGCAAGTTAACCAATTACTGAACAGGATTAGCATTGGCGTTATTGTTGTTATTCGTTGACTCTTCCTGAGCTGGTTGACGTTGTTGTCTTCTTCTTGGCGGCATGTTTCTGTTAAAAATATATGTTTATTAAATCTCTATTAAATTCTCTAAATAGTTAAGACTTAACTCAACAATTTAATATAAGTATTTAACACATTATCTCAAATAACTTGATATTTATTCATTCAATCAAAAGTTTTACATCAAACGATAGCATCACTGCTATTCACATCATCTATCCTGAGATAAAGAATCCACAGGATTTAAAATATTTAAAATATTCCTTTGTTCATAACCACATCAGAATTTACATCTAAGTACTAGATAAGTTTATCACATAAGTAAACAAATTCTATCACTGTCTATCAAGGCGCTAAATAGCCTTGCTACGCTCCTCTTCCATGATGTGAAACATTGTCCTGCGATCCAGCATGTATGAGGGAAGTCCTTCAAACTGGATGCGGTACCTCAAAACTCGATCCTGGGCCTCATCCATTGCATGATTAAGTGTAGAGTATGTCTCCCCAAGCTTCGCCTTCTTTGCACGACCATCCTCTTTTGCAAGATCAGCACGACGTGACTCTCTTACCCAGCCTTCCTCTGCTATGATCAACCTTTCAGAGCTTTCCTTCAGTTCCTTCTTCAACTTCTCTATCTCCTCAGTCTTATCTTCGGTTTGACCCTTCTTGTGGACCAAATCCCATTCTACATTTCCCAGTCGTGAGTGAAGAGTCAAAATCTCCCTCTCCTTCTGCTCTAGAGTAATCTGCTGAATAATAGCCCGCTCAGTTAGATCATGTACATCGTCTCGTAACTCTACGTTATGGTCGTAAAACGCGTCGTACATCTCAGCATCAATGAAGTGCTATGGAAACTCCTCTTCTTCCTCTTCCTCGTCAAATTCCTCCTCAGGATCCTCCTTAGGATCAGTCTCACCAACAACGGTGATCAATGGAGATGACTCCCTCTGTACCAACTATTCCCTAACGACATGAATGTCTCTGGGCTCCTCCTCTGTAGGTACTCGGGGTTCCTCCTTCCCTGCTCGACTAGTTCCTCCGACATCCGACATCCTGACAACAAAATTTTGAGTTTTAGTTACTAAGTCGTACTAGTGAGCACATAATTTAACACATAAGCACATAAAGTCTTTTATTATCTTCAATGAATTACAAAAATTCATTTCCTAGAACTCGATAAGAGTTTTCCATCACTATGTTCTTTCTATAAGGCTATTACCTAAGGTTGTTCCCCCCACCTAAGGTTCATAACCTACAACTTTGATACCAACCTATGACACTCCCAAATCTGGGTACTTAATTTCCACATGATTTGGTGTTCACTGTACAATTATCATCCATCTATCTACCCATAATAAATGCAAACCATTCAATAGATAGAAATAAAATCCTCCCCTTATGGGGTTACAACATCTGAATAATAAATACAATCTCAGGTCATACTAACCTTAAACATCTGTGCGGAAACATAAACAATTAATAAGTCTTAACAACATCGAGTCTTAACACATAAATTCAACATCTCATAAATACAAGTCTTCATCATTTGTTAACATTGCCCTTGCCTTTACTAGTAGAAGGTTCGTCGGTTCTTTCGTTCTTCACTGCAATGTTATTATTCCGCAAGAGTGAGCACTATTGCCCACAAGTAAAATAATGAAATAACAATGTATAATAACATACGAGTGAATCAAAGACTTCTGAAATAAAAGCTCAACTTTTGAATCAAGAATGAGTAACAAGAATCAAAAGATTTCTGAGGGTCATAAGACCTTGAACTATGTCCTAGGTTAATAAGGGTTATACTTGAAACCTTTAACAGTCATAAGACTATGGACCTTTCTACTCGTACTTAGGGGGATCAGCCCTTAGTACCTACTGTGCACAATATCTTAACGCTAATGCATAAGTAAATCCCTTTGTAGGGTTGTTCATCTCAGTTTCACATTGGAGTCTGCACCAAAGAAAGTTTGGTTTGGATAAATCAATAAGGGTTCTGAATTTAGAACGTTCATCAACTATGGACTAGTTGAATCAATAAGGATTCGCTAGTCTAACAAGGTTCAACATTATAATGAATAACAATCTCAATAAGTATACAATAGAATAATTATTGTATAACAGAATCATACTTCGAAAAAATAGGAAATCTTTAACATAACAAATGAACTTGATTTATAAACTTGAATAATGATAACATGTAGGGTTAGGAAACTTGCCTCATGCGTAGATTACACGTTAATTAACACGTTCCTTGAATTTAATCCTATATATCATTTCCATTCACAACTATAGTTAAGTATAATGTAACTAGTCATCATAAGTTCATTCTCTTTGTCTAACTTTGATTATGACCATACTTAGTTAAATTACTACATTCATTGTCACATAATTTACACTTCACGAATAACAAGCTAATTATGTATTCAATAATTCAATCCACATGTAATTATGTTATTTACATGTTAAGCATCTATTTTAACATCTCATTATACATCTAACATATCTCTATGTTCATTAACTTAGGTTACTAACACATTGCTAGACTTAAACATTTTAAAAATTCATTTCTGAACATTCTGGAGAGTGGCGTTGCGGCGCCACTTTTATATTTGTTCTTGGCCATGCTATGGTAGCGATGGCTGCTGTATGAGTCTTTAGTCTTCTTGGCCGGCGGTATGTTGTGGCCTTGAGTCACAAGGTTGGAGTTAGTTCATGGCATGAGACTCCGATTTCGATTCTGCAATTCGCGAAAATTGCATAACATGGCCAAAAAACTCCAATTAAATTATTACTACACAAATTTAATAAAACCCAAATGTTAGAATTTGTATATAATCATTACCCAACAGTTATAGAATGATTTTAACCCATTAAAACAAATTATTATATAATTACATAATTAAAATATATAAATTTCACTGTTCTTGATGTTCTTGAAGGTTTTGAACATAAATCATAAAAATTAACACTACGGATTCGTTATAACACCGAATCCGTTCATTGAAATTTTGGACTCTTCGTATTAACATACATAATCAAATAAGAGTGGGAATTTTACAAAAACATTTATGTTTGACATATTAAAATCACGTATAAGGCCATATGGCCATATTCTAAACTTTGTAACTTTTGAGGCCATATCATATGTTAATATTATGAAACTGATGCTATGGTTTACATAATATATATATATATATATATATATAATCAAATATGATTTGGTAACATTTAACACATATACAAACTCATAATCATACCCTTTTCCCAAATATAGAGACTTTACAAAAGGTGAAGCCATTTTTATGAAAACTAAATGACGTAAAAAGAGAATTTGAGTTTGGAGAATTTACCCAAAGTATAGTTTCAGAAGAGGTGATCAATGATGATCCTTTCACAAAGAATTGTTAATTACACACTCACAATTTTCTCTCAAACTCACAATTTCTCTCTGTGAACTCTCAACCTTTCTCTGTTTATTTTCTAGACTTAGAAAAAAAAGAAAAGAAAAGAATACGTATAATATAATAAAGGAAAAGGAACTGACACGCATTAAGGTCAGTTAACCCAATCATGAGTAACTACTAATAACTCCCTTTAGGGCCTTGTTTGGCTAGCAAGAATAGGTTTTCAAAACCATTTAATTTAATAAATCTCTTATACTATAGTTTAAATCATGTTACACCTTGCACAATAATTCAAATATCTTATTTAATTTAATTTATATAAAATATAATAATTTATCGTTACTTTACATAATCACATAATTAATTTCTTATTTATTAATTATGTCAAATTATTAAATCTCTAATTAATTATTACATTAATTAAAATAACATTATGCTTATTAAATATTTCATTTAATTCAATAAGCTCACATAAACATAAATACATACTTGAATGATAATTATTCTCCACATTAATTTATTAAATATAACACGTATAATTAAATTAATCTACCACAATTGTATCAATTAATTATTTAATCTAATAATTAAATCATCAAAAATACAAAAATCTCGTTCGTTACAATTCCATTCTTTATTATTCTGTTGGAATAACCTGTTTGTGCGGTCTATCGCATGTCTGGTGAATTCTGTTGTTATCCATTCTTTATTATTATGTTGGAACATCCTGTCTGTACGGATTATGCATGACCTGGTTCCATTATTTATTATTCTGTTGGAACATCCCGTCTGTGTGGATTACACATGACCTTGTTCCATTCCTTATTATTTTGTTGGAATATCATGTGTGTGCGGATTACGCATGACCTGGTTTCATTCTTTATTATTCTTTTGGAATAATCTATCTACGTGGATTACCGCATGGCGGCAAAAATCTATTTGTGGATATATTCTATTATACTCAGTTGATTAAAGTTTTAGCATCTATACTCCATGAAATTAGTGGAATATCTTTGATATTTGCGCTTCATCCAGTATCTTTTCATGGAAATATTCTTCTGAGCATTCTTGAATTTTACTCCACAAAGTAGTAGCATGTTGACAATTTGGACGTTATTGATTTCTGGATAAATTAAATTATAAATCTTTACAAATTTATCCTTGAACTTGTTTTATTGAATTCTTATATCATTGTCATCATCCTCATGTTTATAATATGTTGAAAGTCATCTGTGGCCTGTAGTGCATAGATGGACTTGGTATGATTATGACCATGAATTATTTGGTATAATCATGACCGTAATGTTACAAATGATGTGGTAAAAGTCCTCATTGGCCGTAGTGCATTGATGGACAGTTGTGGGCATGATCATGACCATTGATGAACACACAAATATCATTAGCCCGTAGTGCATGGATAATTTGTGGTCATGATACTAATGAATATCCTTGGTCGTAGTGCAGGGATGATGTGGTTTATTTATTAAGCTGAGTCTCAGCGATAAAATTGATGAAAAACCTTTTAAATCATAGAAGATAGTAGATTTTATTCTCTACTTGACTCTTCTAATGGATTGCTTGTTCATTGCAGTTAAACTTGATGTTTATTATATTTTATCGGTTTAACTTTGTTGAAGGATAATGATAATTTATTCTGCATTATCTTAGTCATAATATTTCTTACTGGGCTAGTTGAGCTCACCCTTTCTTTCACTGTTCTCTTCAGGAAATGAGAACGTAGCCGGGACTAGTCGAGGAACGGAGTGACGGTCTAGATGCTAGCATTAGTAGTCCTCACTATTCTATTAAATAGTGTTACAATAAATGTAATGAGGACTCCATTGAGTGTGGATATTGTCTAGATGACAATATTCTTATTAAAACTCTTAGATTATGTTTTGTCGTATTTTACACGACTGTTGTATAATAAAGTTGTATTTAATTTTTGTACCATGTATTTGGCAACTTAAGATGGGTGATGTATACCTATTTTGGGGGTGTCACAGTTGCTCTACATAGACTTCTTCTTGGAGTTATCCATTCAGGAATGCACTTTTGACATCCATTTAGAAGACTTTGAACTTCATTTGAGCAGCGAAGGCAAGAAAGATTCTGATGGCTTCTAGTCTGACAATAGGTGAAAATGTATCATCGTAGTCAATGCCTTCTTCCTGAGAGTAGCCCTTGGCCACTAATCTTGCCTTGTTCCTGGTTAATACTCCATCTTCATCCATCTTGTTTCTGAAGACCCATTTGGTTCCAATAATAGGATGACTCTTTGGTCTTGGTACCAATCTCCATACTTTGCTTCTTTAAAATTTGTTGAGTTCTTCCTGCATGGCTTCTATCCAGCTGGAGTCTTCCATAGCATCATCTATCTTCTTTGGTTCCATTTGTGACATAAAGCTTAGATAAAAGCATTCATTTTGGGTGGCAGCTCTTGTTTTGACTCTTGCACTCAGATCTCCAATGATTAGATCTTGAGTGTGATCTCTTGCCCATCTATTTTCGGTTGGAACATCTGTCCTGATACCTTCTTGTCTTAAATCTTCAAGATCTATTTCTTCTTCTTGGTGTGGAGGTTCGTTGTCTTGCATAGACCTTTCTACGATCTCATTTTCTTGCTCAATAATTTCACTATCTGACACTACGATCGTAGTGTTGAGCTCGATGACTTCATTCGTAGTGTCTGCATTATCAGTCGTAGTGTCTTGAAGCACTATTTTGTCTAAGTATGTTTCATCAAAGATGATGTGAATCGATACTTCAACACTCAGTATCTTCTTGTTGAACACTCGGTAGGCCTTACTGTCTGTGGCATATCCAAGAAAGATTCCTTCGTCTGACTTGGGTTGAAATTTTGTCAAGTACTACTTCCCATTGTTGAGAATGTAGCATGCACAGCCGAATACATGAAAGTAGCTGACATTTGGCTTTCTTCCTTTCCACAGTTCGTAGGGTGTCGTCTTGATCGTAGAGTGTATCAGTGATCTATTCTGCATGTAACATGCAGTGTTGATGGCTTCTGCTCAGAAGTATTCAGGTAGATGAGCTACTGCTAGTAGAGTTCTTCCAGCCTCTATCAAAGTTCTGTTTTTTTTTTCAGTAACTCCATTTTGTTGAGGAGTTCATGGAGCTGAGAAGTTATGACTGATGCCATTTTTTGTGCAGAACTGGTCCATTTCTGAGAAGTCAAATTCTCTTCCATGATCACTCCTTAAAGCCTTGATTTTCTCTCCTTTCTCCTTCATCACCAGTCTGAACATCTTGATCAATTGGGAGCTCATTTCATCGTTTGAGGTTAGGAAGAATACCCATGTGAATCTGGTGTAGTCGTCGACTATAACTAGAGAGTATCTTTTTCCTCTAAGACTTGTTGTTGGAATTGGCCCAAATAGATCCATGTGGAGCAACTGCAGGGGCTTGTTGGTAGAGTTGGCAGTTTTGCTCTTGACTGAGCTTCTGGTTTGCTTTCCAAGCTAACAGGCATTGCATGGCCTTTCTTTCACGACGTTGAACTAAGGTAGGCCTGCAACGAGATCTTTTGATGCCAGTTTGGACATGCTTTTGAAGTTTAAGTGGGACAACCGTCTATGCCATAGCCAGCTCATTTCTTCAGATGCTTTTGCCAGAAAGCATATTGTCTTGTCTGAGCTTAGTTGACCAAGATTCACTATGTAGACATTTCTTTCTCTTGTCCCGGTTAGCTTTATAGCAGATGTTTTCAAATCTCTGACTTGACACTGGTTGTTGAGGAATGTTACTTGATGACCCTTGTCGCAGAGTTGGTTGATGCTTAGAAGGTTGTGTTGGAGACCTTTCACATATGCTACTTTGCTGAAAGACACTGCACCATTACCAGCAGAGCCATATCCTCTTGTCTTGCCCGAACCGTTGTCTCAAAAGATGACTGAGGGACCCTCCTTCTCTATGTAGTTAGATAGAAGGGCTTTGTTCCCAGTCATGTGTCTTGAGCATCCACTTTCCAGATACCAGGTTGTGATCGTGGAGCTCTTTTCCTGTCATAACATTGAACCTTCATTTTGGTACCCATATTTGCATGGGTCCTATTTTGTTAGTACCCTTGGGTACCCAAATCTATATGATCTTGGGTCTCACATGCATGGAATTATAATAGCATCTTGTAGCCTTGTGACCTACTCTATTGCACACAAAACACTTAGTGTGATACATGTCTGTGTGTGTGAGAGAGTTCATTCTCCATTTGGACTTTTGTGGTTCTTTAGTCATTCTTCTGTTAAACTGATTTTCCTTCTTCCACATGTCCTTGGGTCTCATAAAATGTGAGGAGGGTATCTTACCTCTACTGTACCTTCCCAGTTGGTTCGTAGAGTTGGTTTTATTTAACTCTACGATCCTTAGAGGTTGGTGAGTAGAGGATGGGTTACTCTTCTCTTTTCTGAAGCCCAGGCCAGCATGAGATCCTTTACTCCTTGGAGTATGGATGGAGATAATAGAACAAGGTTGGGCTGGTTCTTCCTTCTGTGAGGGTTTCACAAAGGTAATGCTTCTACTAAAAGTTGAGGCATTATTAGTGCTAGTTGCCTTTGTCTTTTCCACACATGGCTCTGAAGTGGATTCCCCAAAGCCTAGGCCTATTCTGTCAAATGCATTTCTCTGACTAGAGAGCAGGGAGTCCATGGATGATGAGGATTTGTTCCATGTAGAGATAGTCTTTTCTAGTTCCTCAATTTTAGAGGTTAGATTAGACTCTCTTTGTGCATTGAGTTCATTTGTCGATTTTAAGATCTCATTCTCAGCCTTAAGCTTGGAGAGAAGGTTAGTACTTAGAAGAGCTGTTTCAAGCTCTTCTTGAACTTTCTTTTTCTCCTCTTGAAGAAGTGAATGATCCTTTGACAGAACTCTGAACCACTTCATGTATTGATGTAGATCAGTTGTTATGCCATGCAATGCAATTCTCAAATCATTAATGTCTACATCAAGAGAGTTGAAGTCAAATACCTCATCGAGACTTACTTCATGTATATTGGAATTTTGTTTGTCCTTTGCATTTTGGCCATTAGGCACAGATTAGCCATTTGTGGTTCTTCATCATCTCCAGAATCAGGATTGGAGTCATTTTCTGAATCACTCCACGATCCTCCAGCTACCAGGCCTTTGTCTCTCTTCTGAGGCCTTTTGTTGCCTTTGTATTCCTTCTTTGCATATTATTTCTTCTTTAGTTCTTCTCTGAGAGGTTTGTTGCAGTTGGCAATGAAGTGGTCTGGCTTCTTGCAGTTGTAGCATAGATCATTCATTTGCTCTGGTGCGATGATTCTTGACCTTCTTGACTTCTTTGGTTTTGCCTTGACGCATGAACCTTCTTAGTCTTTTTACCAGCATAGCAAAGTCTTCATCATCATCTTTGTAATAGTCTGAGTCAATCTCAGCGTTGACCTTGGATGCACTTTCAGTTGCTTTGAGAGCAACACCCTTATCCTTCTTTCTTCCTTCGATGGGGTTTTATTTCGTTGAGTCGACTCCGGTTAAGTATGTCGGAGATTGCCATATAGCTGTTGAACTGTCATCTCATGAAGATTCTTTAACTCTCTAATAGCGGTGGTTTTGGCATCCCACCTGCTTGATAGGGCTCTCATGAACTTTATGATCAGATCTTTGTTTGGATAGATCTTCCCATATGCTCGTAGAGAGTTGAACAGAACGTTGAATCTCTCATAGGTGGCAGTTACATTTTCTCCTTGAACATGAGAAAACATTTTATACTGATGTGTCAGGAGTGATTGTTTGTTTTCTCTTACTTCTTCCGTTCCTTCGTGCATGATGAGCAGTGTTTCCCGAACCTCCTTCGTTGTTTTGTTGTTGACAACGTTTTCGAACATATCGTCTTCTAAGGATTGAAACAAAATGTTCTTGGCCTTCTTGTCAAGTTGGACAGCTAGCTCTCTTATCATTGTCAGTCCATTCTTCTTTGACTTTGATTTGTATTCTGTTTGGATCGTCTATAGTTGGCAAGCTTTGTTGGAATATAGGGCCCATTTTGAATGGTCTCAAATAGATCTTCATCTATTAAGTCCATGTATGCTTGCATCCAAACTTTCCAGTTAGCAAAGTTATCTTTATTGCACATTGGTGGTTTGCTGCCTCCTCCAGTTCTTGATTCACTTGGTAAGTGTGCCATTGGATCTACTAAAGCTTTGTAGGCTGTATAATAGAACTTGCTCTGATACCAATCGTTAGTTCCTGGAGGCACAATAGTTATCTAGAAGGGGGGGTTGAATAAATATTTAAAAATCTTTTCGTTTTAACTTGTTAGTAGATAATGATTAAAATTTTAGCAGAATTAATATTAGTTTTAATCTCCCTTAAGATAGTGAGTTTATGAGAGTGAGACAGATATAGCAGTTATAGCAGATATAGCAGTTATAGTAAGAATGTAAGAGACATAATCATTTTAAGTGGTTCAGAGCACTTAAAGCTCCTAGTCCACTCTTCTACTCCTCGAGTAGGAAATCCACTAAGGATATCTTTTACACTTTCTGAATCACTTAGATTCCTTCTAGACCAGCAGTCTAGGAACTTCTTAGTTCACTGTTGAACTCTTCAAGTCCAGCAGACATGGCTCTTTTACAGTTCACTTAGAACTCTTCAAGTCCTTCTGACTTGGAACTTTTTCTTCAGTTGATTGGTAGATGTTGAGTTCTTGCTGGTTGCTACTTAGTTGCTATTTAAGCACTTGTTCGATAGAACTGAGTAGCTGAGCAAGCTTTCCTTTTTCTCAGATCGTAGAGTTGAGCGTTGAGAGTTCTTGTACGTTTTTGTTCAATACTTGCTTGCTTCTCTCATCTGCTTGATTTTCATATATGTGATCTTGAAAACTATCCGTTGGATCCATCCGTTGAAGCATTAAATGCGTTTGACCTTTCTGTTCTTTGATGGAGACTTTTCTGCACATCTTCTGAATTGCATTACGGCCCTTGACAATGAGCAGATTGCTTTCTCACCTAACACCTGAAAAGGTGTTTTTCCCCTTACCAATGGTACTTTTCTTAGCTTCTTCAATACGCTTCTTTGTTGCATACTAAGGATATCGTTTATGCCTTTGGGAATGGTGAGTACTACAACGTTTAGAATCCATTGCTCATATGTTGGAGTTTGTCCCCACATAAAGCGTGAGGCTTGATGCTTCTGACACAAGAAAAATGATACTCTACGATTCAGATCGTGGTACTCTACGATTCAGATCGTGGTGACTTGTCACCTTGCTGCTTGGTCTGATGCTATCAGCCGAGAGCACTACGATTTCTCTTAAACACTTGCACACTACGATCTTCGCTTCCTTGAGTTGTACACTCTACGTTTTCGAGAGCACACTACGATCTCTGAGTTGACTCGGCAAACGTTGGGACCACTCTTCGATTTCTGAAGAGGCTCTTCAAGGAAGGCACTTTACGAATCTTGAAGCTCTACATTTTTGCCTTGACTTCTGCAAACTTGATCAGATTGATGCACTACGAATTCTTCGAAGCCTATCTATTACATCTCAAGATCAACCTAACAGCTTTGATCTTTTTATCTATACATTCATTTCCAGAATGATACACATTAAGATCTTAGATCAACCTAACATATTTGATCTATCACTAAGTCCTTGTACATATATTCCTTGAAGGACTTTATAAATAATCATGAGCATTTATATTTAAACATCAAATCAACAAATGCATTCTCCCAACAGCTGATACTCCAAAAGCTTCGTGAAAACAAGTTATATGCCAAGTTGAAGAAATGTGAGTTCTGGCTTGAGGAAGTAGCATTCCTTGGGCACGTGATATCAAATCATAGAATATCTGTTGACCCGGTAAAGATTGAAGTAATTCAAAGCTGGGAGCAACCTAAGTCAGTGACTAAAGTACGTAGCTTTCTCGGCTTAGCTGGTTATTATCAGAGATTCGTAGAAGGGTTTTCACGAATCACTACTCCATTAACTCAGCTGACTCGAAAAGATACAAAATTCGGTTGGAGCGAGGAATGTGAGAAGAGTTTTTAAGAACTCAAGAGGATGCTTATTTCAGCACCTCTTCTGACAATACCATCTTGCTCGGAGGGATTTGTCATCTACAGTGATGCTTCAGGCAAAGGGTTAGGATGTGTTCTCATGCAACATGGGAAAGTCATAGCCTATGCCTCACGATAACTCAAAGAATATGAGAGGAATTATCCTACTCATGATCTAGAGTTGGCAGCTGTTGTTTTTGCGCTTAAGATTTGGAGGCATTACCTGTATGGAGAGAAGGTGGAGATCTATACGGATCATAAAAGCCTCAAATATTTCTTCACTAAAAAAGAACTCAACATACGGCAACGAAGATGACTTGAGCTATTGAAAGATTACGATCATACCATTCAATACCATCCTGGAAAAGCGAACGTAGTAGCTGATGCATTGAGTAGAAGATCATATGCGGGTACGAGTGCATTATTGTTAACGCAAAGGCCCATTTTATATGACTTACAAAGGATGGAGATAGAGTTAAAGACTCAAGGGACCCATGTGATGATGGCGAATATACGAGTAGAACCGACTTTAATCGATAAAGTTAAAGCTGCTCAAGCTACAGACCTGGAGCTGACGCGTATGAGGAAGAAAGTTCAAGAAGGTGCTATTTCAGAAGCAAGAATCGATGAAGAAGGAATACTTTGAGTCAACTCTAGACTTTGTGTTCCTAACGATTCTGACTTAAAGTATAAAATCATGATGGAGGCGCACAACACACCGTTTGCAATCCATCGTGGGAGTACCAAAAGGTATCGTGATCTTTGACATACATTTTGGTGGAGCAATATGAAGAGAGAGATAGCGGGGTTTATCTCAAGGTGTCTAACTTGTCAACGAGTCAAGGCAGAGCATCAAGTGCCAAAAGGTCCATTGCAACTAATTAAAATTCCAGAATAGAAGTGGGAGCACATTACCATGGATTTCGTTACTGGTCTTCCCAAGGTTTCTCAAGGCATAGATGCGATTTGGGTCATTGTTGATAGATTGACCAAGTCTGCTCATTTCTTACCGATACGAGAAACTTATACACTTGAACGTCTTACTCGTATGTACATAAACGAGATTGTAAGATTGCATGGTATGCCAGTATCTATAGTTTCTGATCGAGACCTAAGATTCACTTCAAGATTTTGGGTTAGTTTTCAAAAAGCTATGGGCACGGATTTACGATTTAGTTCGGCATATCATCCTCAAATGGACGGGCAGTTAGAAAGAACTATTCAAACTCTTGAAGATTTATTAAGACTCTGTGTTCTTGACTTCAAGAGAAGTTGGGAAAAGTTCTTACCATTGGTGGAGTTTTCCAATAATAATAGTTATCAAGCAAGTATTGGCAAGGCTCCATTTGAGGCGTTGTATGGAAGAAACTGTCGTTCTCCAGTATGCAAGGATGAGGTAGGTGAAACAACATTGTTGGGACCGGATTTGGTTCGTATGACTACGAAAAAGATTCAAACGATCCGATAACGTATAAAAACCTCACAAGATCGACAAAAGAGTTATGATGATCTTCATCGAAAGGACGTGGAATTCAATATTGGAGATAATGTGTTGTTATGTGTTGCTCCATAGAAAGGAGTTACAAGATTTGGAAAGAGAAGAAAGCTCAATCATCTATTCATTGGCCCATTTATAATCCTCGATCGAGTAAGTACTGTGGCCTATAGACTCACTTTACCGCCAAGTATGTCTCGTGTTCATAACGTTTTTCACATATCTATGTTACGTAAATATGTGAAAGACCCGAACCACATTATTGAATTAGAACCAGACAAGATAGAGGAAGATTTAACGTATGAAGAGTTACCTGTTAAAATCTTGGATAAGAAGCATATTCTATGCTCTAAAGTTATACCTCAAGTCAAAGTTTTGTGGAGAAAACACGATGTGAGGAAATGACCTGGGAGTTAGAATCTAAAATGAAATCAAGGTATCCTCACCTCTTCGACATACCAGGTACACACCCTAATTTTGAGGATAAAATTTCATAAGAAGGGGAGGTTGTAAGACCCCAACTTTTATGAATAAAGAATAATTTTCTCGAAATATATTTTTGAATATTATGGTGTGGATTTGATTTAATGTTATAGTTGTAGATAATATTTTCAAATTTTGCAAAGTAAGTAAGTGGTTATATAATATTCGATTGGTCGAGGAATATTCGTTTTAATTGGAAATATTCATACGACGGTATAATCAAAGGTGGACCCCACAACGGAAGTATTGTCGTTGTGACGCCCCCAGAATTCTGACACCCATATCACGAATTCGGTGCATCACGTACAACTACGAATATCTTACTAAATCATTAACAACGAAAATAATAGAATAATTTACATTGATATAATATAAATATTCGCGTCCCAAGGTACCGTAACCATTACTACGACAATTCAGTGATTAACTTAACATAACTTAATCATTCTTGATTACATCATAAGAAGCATAACAATAATAATAATACTTCAAATCTTAAGGACTACGTTATTCTATCGCCTTGCCCTTTCCCTTGTCCTGTCCTGAAGTACCGCCTTGCTCTGCCTTAACTGTAATGTTTTAGGAAGCAAGAATGAGCAATAAGTTTGCCCAGCAAGTAGTATAGCCAGAAGAACAAGCAGTTATAGCATTTCAATCTTTCAAGGGTATAATAATAATTGGTAGTTCAAGGATATCAAGAAATATCAAGAGCATTCAATAGGTGTCGCTATAGACTTGAAGGATATCAACAACTTTCAGGATTTATTCATTTCGAGGTTCAACATGAATGAGTACTGAGCAGTCACTAAGGACCAAGAACTCTTACCAGAAGTAATAGTATTACACTGTAATCCAACATAAACGAGTACAACAAGTGATCAGCCTAAGGTACCCTACGTTATGCATAACATTTAATCATACTCATGTGTGCATGTCGGTTTCCCGACAATATATAATTTCCCCTTCAATGAGGGTTGTTCATCTCAGTAGATTTACGATAGTCCGCACCAAGTCAATCGGTTTGGATAGCTTTTTAACACATAATAATAGTCTAGCCGAATCAAAGGCTTAGACAAAATTTTATCATGCATTTAAGAATGATAAGTACAATACTTGCAACAACGTCAAGGTATACAAATGATTTTTGAATAGAAGCAAATATTTGCTTGGAAAAATGTGATTGATATGACAACAATTCAAATGTATATAGTGTGAGAATTAAGGAACTTGCAACACAATAATAATAGTGTTCAGATACTTGCTCAATGAAATTTGAGTGAGGTTAGGGAACTTGCTCAATGTAAATTTGAGTAAGGTTAGGGAACTTGCCTTTAGCGTCGATTACCACTTATAGCGAAAATCCCCTCAATGAACTATGTTTGTCCTATTTATGTAAGTATAGGTATTCATTAGCCAAACACACTTGATACACATATATAAACAACACGTACACATAACACATTTCTTTTCTATCTATGTATACTGTTGCACTCATCAAAACTCATAGCTGTATACTAACATGCTCATACTTTTGACCACTGCTAGTTTATTCATAATCTTTCTTCTTCGTAGTTCCAAGAGGTTCATTGCTTTAAGTAGACCTTAACGTCTATTAATCCCACCGACCCTTTTCTACGCATGCTTGCAGGCATTAGATTTATTTTCCCAAAGTTAGTAAAATTCTCTACTTAGAACTCATTCGCGTAATAATAGTTTATAGAAGTATAGGAATATTTATTAATCCATCCTTATATCAAGTTATGAGGCTGTCTCCGAGTCCCAGGACATCTCGCCATGTCCAAAGCCGAAGTCATTTATGTTAGGTTTGTAATATTCATGGGCGCAATCAAATTGCATAAAAATGTGGAAGCGTGTAAAAATCAGAGTTTAAAAAATTTACAAACCATATACCCGGATCACCCTTTATGCATAATTATTAATTAAACGAAAAGATAAAGAATAAATCATACCCTTGAAGATCGAGCTTCCTCAGGTACAAGTTCACCTCCAAATCCTTTCGCGTTCGATCTTGAATCCACCGGGTTTGGTTCCTTCCTTTGATCAACGTTAGCCACCCAAATGTTTGGCCTCTAGAGGTGATCCACCAAGGAAGAAGAAAATTCAAGAAGAAGGGGTATTGGCTCAACCCTAGTTTTCTATCTCTATAGAAAGGGCGTACTCTCCAACAAATTGGAATTATGTCGTATGTTGAAAAAGTCAACAACCCCTACCACCCATAATAAGACTCCTCTTATTTATAGATGTGGGCAACCCATCTTAACAATTAAGGAATTGGGTTTTTAATTAATTAATTAAATTCTTTTAATTAATTAAGCTCCCTAATCTTATTAGGGATAATTAATTAAACTCCTTTAACTAATTTTCCTTCCTAATCTAATTAGGAATAAATGAGAGTACTTATATTAAATTAATTTCTAAACTCTTTTAGAAATTAAAATAATAATAATTGTAATAATATTAATAAGACTCCTCTTATTAATTTATATTTAATATTTCTAAAATATTAAATAATAAATATTAAGTTATTTAATTTATTCTATCACCATAGATTAAATTAAATATACATAACATATTATTACGATTATGCCATTAACTTCTTAAATAATTATTCTTCCTTTTATGGTGTGACCCTTTAGGTTCTCCATATTAAACCGGTTGTGAATAAATCAATTATAACAATTCTAATCTTATTTAAATAAATAAATTAAACAATTAATTTATTTAAATAAATAATATTTATTCTACAATAGGGATAAGCCTCCCTAGCGATCAACGACTTTCCAGATAATATAGATTTCAACATTAATCATTAAAGAACCTTTGAGTAAATAGTTACTGCACAATTCAATCCTTCCACCATACAATGTCCCAATTAAATATAAGACATGGAATTCTTGTCAAGTCTAATTTTATTTAATTATATGTATTTCGATCCTTAAATGCACAACTCAAATAATGCAAATTAGAAACTCCTTTCTAATTTCATTACGCCTCGCCAAGGACTCTTTGGGTTGTCATTTATCGAATCATATAGGACATTCTCTTCTTTTATTAGAAGTGGTAGATTCTTTATTGATCATACATTATCTCCATGTACAACTTATTATACCCAAGCATACCCTTTGATATACCCTAAGGGTCTTAAGGAATAAGTCAAAGTATAACTCATCATACACAAGATACTATGATGATCTCAAGTCCAAGGATTACTTGTACTACTATCACTACTGAGAATTCCTATTTGACAGCAAATAAAACTCCATTAGGTATTCCTTAGCGAGCCACGTTCAATTGAACTTATTCTCTAATAAGCACCTACATACTTGCTTTAATGTCTCCACACAAATGATCGTGAGATCAATCATCCTCATCCAATGAAAGCAAGCAACGTATGTACCAATCTATCCGGATTCACTAATCCCCAATTTAGTAATCCAACGATTGGGAACTATTTTAGTTTTAAGCTTTCTAAGAATTTAGATCTCATTAGAATGTTCATCATCATTATTCTAAAAGCATTGCTTAAAACTATGGGTTTATCACATATTATAAAACAGCATCATGTAGATAATTAAAAGCCTTTAATAAATTAATACTTTTTATTAATAAATGAATAAGATTGTTACAAAGTATATGCTTTATCATCAAACATGATTGGCTTGTGTGCATACTACTTTCAATTTAGTCATGTCCGAAGATATAACGACTTATCCGAAGACAACACGCTTTGTCCGAAAACAACACACTTTATCCGAAGACATTACGACTTGTCTGAAGACAACATGCTTTGTCCGAAGACAACACGCTTTGTCCGAAGACAACACGCTTTGTCCGAAGACATTACGACTTGTCTGAAGACAACACGCTTTGTCCGAAGACAACACGCTTTGTCCGAAGACATCTCCGAAGTCAGTTCTTCAGAGACTTCGGTGTACACTATTTCGACAAGGTCTAAGTTTGTCGGGTTAATTTTATTAAGACTTAACTATATGCATACAACCTAAGGGAATTTCTTAATACATGGTCTAACACGACCGAACCCATCAGAAGGTTCCTAAGTACGGTGCAGCTGCACCCCATGGAGTTCAGAAGCAGTGAACATGCTCTATTTTTCAGAGTAGCCACAACTTGATTCCAGGAAATTATCAACGTATTCATGCATGAAAGTAAACTTTCTAAACACCCTATATCATGTTAATTCATTATACTTGACCTATTAATTAGGAAAACCGAGAATCAAACAAGACTCAAGTTAAGAACGAAGTAGAAATTATACCTTCTCGAGCTTTAACCCTGATATCTCACACACTGATTTGGTAATGCTTAGCAACTAAGAATTCTTCACTCAGATTTCTCCAACACTCTTATCACCATAACCGACTGCCATGGTGGCTTGTATTTAAAGAGAAAAGCATGGACTAGACACTTGTTTTACACAATGTTGGGATTCATGGTGCAATAGAAATGAACAATGGTTACTTAAGGAGTTGTTTAACCACTCCATACTAGCCACTTAACTAGCCATGCATGCCTAGGATTAGCAGCTGGAAAGTTTGCGTAAAGAGAGTTTAGGCTACTGTTCCTTGTACTTGGTGACCCTTAATTTGGGACAAGAGAATAGATCTCAGACATAGACAAGGGGCTGGTCGGTCAGGCCCACTGCCCCACGCCATACTTTAACCCACACCTTGTACTATCAGTTAACTATTTTGTTGGAATCCGAATTGGATTTTAACTAACCCAAGTTTATTGGGCTAACTCCAAGGTCCATCAATTCATTTATTGGGCTAGACTCCCAATTTATTATTTGGATTATAAACATGTAAATACTTACTTATTATGGCAGCAAATTAATTAATTTAATTTACCCAATAACACTAAATTATACACCACCTTAATAATTATTAATAAGTTGGGTTATTTCACCTAATTTAAGTTACTCACTTAATAATAAGAAGATTTAGTCCATCCAGACGAGCTTTCAAACCAATTCAATGATTTATTATTACTCTGGTGTAATTAAATAAATTAATTATATACCACCTCTCTTATTGACGTCTTATACTTAGTAATGCATTCCTTCTTTAATTATTCCTCACTAATTCCATCATTGTGTCACACAAGACATTTCATAACCCATCATCATTCTCCACATCTTATCAATTATTAAAAGCTCAATTTTAATTCAATTGAGTTACTCGCCTCATGCCATGTAAGCATTGATAAAATAATAATCATAGGCTCTATTTATAAATATTAACTCATAAAATTTATGGTTATTACATCCTCTCCCCCTTATAAAATTCCGTCCTCGGAATTGATACAAGGTTACACAAAAAGATGGGGATAGTCTCTCCTCATCCTATCTTCTAACTCCCATGTAGCCTCCTCGACATCGTGGTTTCGCCAAACAACCTTTACAGAAGATATAATTTTATTTCTTAGCGTTTGTTCTTTCTTATCTATAATCTGAACAGGAATTTCTTCATATGCCAGACTCTTCTCTACTTGAATGGGCTCATAGGAAATCACGTGCTTATAGTCAGACTTGTACGGACGTAGTACAGAAATGTGAAACACGTTGTGGATGTGTTCTAGTTCGGGTGGCAAAGCAACCTTGTATGCCACTTCGCCCACTCGTTTCAATATCTCGAATGGTCCTATGAACCTCGGACTCAATTTTCCTTTCTTTTCAAATCTGATCTTTCCCTTCCAAGGAGATACCTTCAAAAACATAAAACTACCGACTTCAAAGTCTCGGTTCTGACGATGCAAGTCGGCATACTTCTTTTGGCGATCTTGAGCTGCTACCAATTTGCCCCTTATTGTTGCTACCACGTCGGCCGTTTACTGGACTAATTCTGGTCCCAAAAGTCGTCGTTCTTCGACTTCATCCCAGCATAATGGTGTTGTGCACTTTCTCCCGTAAAGAGCTTTATATGGCGGCATACCGATACTCGCATGATAGCTATTATTGTAAGCGAATTCTACTAATGGTAAATGGTCGTCCCAATTTCCCTTGAAGTCCATCACGCAAGCTCTAAGCATGTCCTCCAACTTTTGTATGGTTCGTTCACTCTGCCCGTCAGTTTGAGGGTGATAAGCAGTACTTAATCTCAATTGAGTTCCCATTCGTTCCTGCAAACTTTTCCAGAATTTTGACATGAAACGCGGATCTCGATCGGAGACAATCGACACCGGCACTCCATGTCGCGATACGATTTCCTTTACATACAAATTTGCTAACTGGTTCAAATTGAATCGAATCTTGATGGGTAGAAAATGAGCTATCTTTGTTAGTCGGTCCACAATAACCCAAATGGCATCGTAACCCTTCTGTGTAACCGGAAGTCCAACACGAAGTCCATCGTAATGTGCTCCCATTTCCATTTTGGAATTTCCAGCGGTTGAAGTAGTCCGCTTGGTTTGTGGTGTTCTGCTTTGACTCTTTGACAAGTGAGACATATGCTAACACACTCTGCAACCTCTCTTTTCAAATTAGGCCACCAAAAATGGTGTCGAAGATCCCGGTACATTTTTGTGCCTCCTGGATGTACAGAATACGTCGTATTGTGTGCTTCCCGTAGGATTTCCTCTCTCAGTTCGATTACAGTTGGTACCCATACTCGACCATCAAACCTCAATATACCGTCCTTATCTACTTTGAACCTTTCTTCCTTATCTTCTACTATTCTCTTCTTTATCTTCTCACATTCTTCATCTTTCTCTTGTGCTTCCTTTATTCTATCCAATAACGTCGGGTGAGATTTAATCATGAGTAATCTTCCTTCCGCTTCTTTTGGTTCCTCCACCTCTATTTCCAACTTTTCCATTTCTCTTATTAATTCCTCTTGAGTTGTCAATTTGAATAACTTCTCCCTTCCTTTTTTACTCAAAGCGTCGGCTACTACGTTTGCTTTTCCCGGGTGATAAAGAATTTCACAGTCGTAATCCTTGATTAGTTCCAACCATCTTCTTTGTCGCATGTTCAACTCCTTCTATGTGAAGATATATTTCAGACTCTTGTGATCCGTATATATCTCACATTTTTCTCCATACAAATAGTTCCTCCAAATCTTCAATGCAAAGACTACCGCCGCTAACTCCAAGTCATGGGTAGGGTATCGTTTTTCAAAATCTTTCAACTGTCGTGAGGCATATGCAAAGACCTTGCCATGTTGCATTAGCACACAACCAATTCCTCTATGCGATGCATCGCTATACACAACAAATCCTCCCATATCATCTGGTAATGATAATACAGGCGCCTCACTCAACCTCCTCTTCAATTCTTGGAAACTCTCCTCGCATTTGTCCATCCATACGAACTTTTCCGTTTTCCTTGTTAGATTGGTCAGCGGGGTTTCTATCTTAGAAAAATCTTGGATAAATCTTCGATAGTACCCGGCTAAACCTATGAAACTCCTAACTTCTGTTGGCGTCTTCGGCTGTTCCCAGTTACTTACCGCTTCCACCTTTGCAGGATCCACAGAAATTCCATTTTGATCTATCACGTGTCCTAGAAATTGAACCCTTTCCATTCAAAATTCACATTTTGAAAATTTAGCGTACATCTTTTCCCTTCTCAATGCTTCCAATACCATCATCAGGTGTTCGGCGTGCTCTTCTTTTGTCTTTGAATAAATCAAAATGTCATCGATAAATACTACTACGAACTTATCTAAGTATGGCTTGAAAACTCGTTTCATCAAGTCCATGAATGCTGCCGGAGCATTGGTTAACCCAAATGACATCAGTAAAAATTTGTAATGTCCGTAACTAGTTCGAAACGCCGTCTTTTATATATCCTCCTCTCGTACTTTTAACTGATGATAACCCGTTCGTAAATCTATCTTGGAAAAACACTTCGCTCCCTTAAGTTGATTGAAAAGGTCGTTTATCCTTGGCAATGGATATCTATTCTTAATTGTCACTCGGTTCAACTCCTGATAATCGATACAGAGCCTCATCGATCCATCCCTTTTCTTTACAAACAACACTGGTGCTCCCCAAGGAGACACACTTGGCTGAATGTAACCCTTATCTAGTAACTCTTGCAATTGAATCATTAATTCCTTCATTTCTACTGGTGCCGTACAATATGGGGCTTTCGAAATTAGTGCGGTTCCCGGTGCTAAGTCTATTATGAATTCAATTTCTCTATCTGGCGGAAGGCCAGGCAGTTCGTCTGGAAATACGTCTTGGAAATCTCTTACCACTGGTATATCTTTCATTTCTATTCCCTTTTTCTGAGTGTCCACTATATAGGCTAAATAATCTACACATCCTTTCTTTAATAATTTCTTAGCCTGCATCACCGTAAGGCAACACGATTGCTTGAGCGATGAGCTACCGTAAAACACTACCTTAGACCGATTTGAGGTCTGAAGGTTCACACTCTTCTTCTGACAATCGATTATCGTAGCGTGGCCGGATAACTAATCCATTCCTAATATCACATCAAACTCTCCCAGTTTAATCAGAATTAAGTCTACATTTAGTTCGTGACCTCTAATGTTTACACAACAGTTTCGGTAAACAAACTTAATGGGAATTACTTCCTTATTCACAATCTCTACGTTCAATGAATTTTCTAAATTTTCAGGAGGTATGTTTAGTCGATTAGCAAATTCTTTAGACACAAAGGAATAGGTAGCACCCGAATCAAATAATACATAGGCATTTATATTATTGATTGGGAGAATACCTGACACCACGTCCCTTGCAGTCACTGCGTCTTGGACAGACATGTTAAAGGTTCGGGCAGTCGGTCGGTTAGATTGCATTGGTCCGCCGATCATCAGCTTGCTGCCCCCTCCCTGTTGGTCGCTTCCTCCGTTGTTCCCCTTCTTTGGGCAATCCTTGATTTGATACTCAGTTGAACCACACGCGAAACATCCCTTGATCTTTTTCGACTTTGGACAGTTGAGTGAAATGTGCCCTTCTTGGCCGCAGTTGTAGCAGACGCTGCGCCCCTTCCAGCATTCCCCTTGATGGTTCTTCCCACATTTCGAGCAAGCTTCACTTCTTTTCTTAAACCCTCCTTGATAACTTTTCTCGATCGGTTGATGTTTTGATTGGTTGGTGGTGTTGTTGTTGCTGTTGCGGTTATCCCATTTCCTCTTTCCCATATAACTTCTACCACTGCTACTCCCTCCACGAGTCTCTCCCCCAGCATTCTTGTTCTTCTTCTCCTTGTTATATTGTCTCAATGCCTCGCTACCTCCCTCAGCAATTATCGCCTTCTCCAATAATGTGGCGAACGAGTCGATTTGAAGGACCGACACCTTGTTGAACAAACAAGGTTTTAGTCCAAGTTCGAAGTGTCGAGATTTCCTTTCTTCAGTGTCTACTTGATGCGTTGCGAATCGTGCGAGTTCGTTGAACTTGGCCGCATACTGTGCCACTGTCATGTCCCCTTGTTTTAGTTCCAGAAACTTTACCTCCATCCTATTCTTCATGCTCTTCGGGAAGTAATTCTCGAAGAACAAGGTCTTAAACCTTTCCTAGGTTATAGTCCCTTCTCCCGCCCTCTGCTGATTTGCTTCCCACCAGTAGTTTGCTTCACCCCTCATCATATATGTAGCGAACACGATTTTTTGGTCTTCACCCACACGAGCAATGGCGAAGGCTTTCTCCATTTCCTTGATCCACATTTGCGCTACAATAGGATCTAGAGTACTATGAATGAATTCCTACACTCTTAAAGTCCTTGAAGTTTGCGACCGGAGCTACTTGGGGATTGGGTGTTACTTGTTCATTTCTTCCCCTAAGAGCCTCCCCTAACAAATCTAGAAGCCTCTGAATGGGATCTACTTATCCTCTCTCATCATTAACCGACTCTTCCGGTGCAGTTAATCTACGTCTGGGCGGCATTTTTTCTGAATCATAAAACTCCCATTTTTATTATCTAATTATATTACTTAAACAATTACCCATAAAAGGATTAAGATTTCAGAATACATTTCAGAACAAGATCATTTATATTTATATGCCAAATTGTTACATTACATGATTATCTCTAGCATACTTCTATAAATGACACAACTTATCCCCTAATATCACAAAAGATGGGGACAACCATTAACATACTACCCGTCTAATACAACTCAAAAGTTTGGGGCTTACAACTATCTCACATTCTACATAAAAGACTGAAATTACAACAGATAATACACTACATAACGAACTACAACTAATAACTTTTAACGCCTAGACTTAATCTATCATTCCGCGCCACAGTAGCTCTGGTACTCCTCCGAGTAATGTGCACCACCAAATCTCTCGGCTTATGGGTGTGTCGAATGTCATCCCCTTCTCTGCTAGGGTAGTGATTTACCCCATCAATCAGTCTCTCCATGGTCGTGCGCACTGCATAGCCCATCCTATTCATCTTCCTCCTTTTGCAACTCACTTCAACTTCTAGATCGTTAGCCCTATCATTGGCCCCTTCCCACTTCTCTTCGAAATGGATCCTATCCCTTACCTCCATTCCTAAATGAATACGGATAGCTTCCTTCTTTGTCCTCTCGCTCAACTCCCTCTACTCCATCTCTTCCAACTTCCCTGCCAGTTCTACATTCCTAGACACCGCCTTGTGAAACAAAGCCCCCATCTGGATTCCTGCCTCCCTACGGTGAGTAATCTCTACCTCCATCTCCTGTATCACTAACTTTCTCTGGTGATCTTCGCCCCTTAGCTTTTGGAATTCAGACTCCCTATCTCTAGCCTCAGCTTCTAACTCCTCAACTCTGCACCCTAACTCTAAAATCTCCTCTTCATACTCCCCCAACATCCTATCATCGAAAGTAGCCTCGTCGGAGTCCTCCATGGGCTCGTCCACCATACGCTCCTCTATAGGCTCCTCCTCTGGATCAGACTCCTCGGGCATTGGCTCCATCTCCTCTTCCTCATCATCATCATCGATAGGGACTACAGTTGATATAGGCTCCACTATCAATGGTGCCTCATATACCACGCACATGTATGTCACATGGCTCCTCTTCTACTACTCGGCTAGTGTCCTCCCGCACGGTCATCCCTACGATCACCAACACAAGACAAAACAAACAACAACTCCATTAGAATGTTAAATAACATAAGTTCATTGTATAGAATGAAGTTATATTCTGTAACACACTAAGTCCATCTCTATGAAAACTCTATATGAGTCTCATCCCTTTCTATCTTCCAAGTTCTCCTAAGTTATAATCTAAGGGCTCTCGCTCCTAAGGTTTATAACTAGGGCTTTGATACCAAACTGTGACGCCCCTAATTCGACACCCATATATCTTAATTGGTGCATCACGTACAACTACGAATATCTTACTAAATCATTAACAACGGAAATAATAGAATAATTTACATTAATATAATATAAATATTCGCGTCCCAAGGTACCGTAACCATTACTACGGCAATTCAGTGATTAACTTAACATAACTTAATCATTCTTGATTACATCATAACAAGCATAACAATAATAATAATACTTCAAATCTTAAGGACTACGTTATTCTGTCGCCTTGCCCTTTCCCTTGTCTCCGTCACGAAACCGCTAGCGCTTGCTCGCGCCTTTAACTGTAATGTTTTAGGAAGCAAGAATGAGCAATAAGTTTGCCCAACAAGTAGTATAGCCAGAAGAACAAGCAGTTATAGCATTTCAATCTTTCAAGGGTATAATAATAATTGGTAGTTCAAGGATATCAAGAAATATCAAGAGTATTCAATAGGTGTCGCTATAGACTTGAAGGATATCAACAACTTTCAGGATTTATTCATTTCGAGGTTCAACATGAATGAGTACTGAGCAGTCACTAAGGACCAAGAACAATTTCCAGAATTAACAGTATTACACTGTAATCCAACATAAACGAGTACAACAGGTGATCAGCCTAAAATACCCTACGTTATGCATAACATTTAATCATACTCATGTGCGCATGTTAGTTTCCCGACAATATATAATTTCCCCTTCAATGAGGGTTGTTCATCTCAGTAGATTTACGATAGTCTGCACCAAGTCAATTGGTTTGGATAGCTTTTTAACACATAATAATAGTCTAGCCGAATCAAAGGCTTAGACAAAATTTTATCATGCATTTAAGAATGATAAGTCCAATACTTGCAACAACGTCAAGGTATACAAATGATTTTCGAATAGAATCAGATATTTGCTTGGAAAAATGTAATTGATATTACAACAATTCAAATGTATATAGTGTGAGAATTAAGGAACTTGCAACACAATAATAATAGTGTTCAGATACTTGCTTAATGAAATTTGAGTGAGGTTAGGGAACTTGCTCAATGTAAATTTGAGTAAGGTTAGGGAACTTGCCTTTAGCGTCGATTACCACTTATAGCGAAAATCCCCTCAATGAACTATGTTTGTCCTATTTATGTAAGTATAGGTATTCATTAGCCAAACACACTTGATACACATATATAAACAACACGTACACATAACACATTTCTTTTCTATCTATGTATACTGCTGCACTCATCAAAACTCATAGCTGTATACTAACATGCTAATACTTTTGACCACTGCTAGTTTATTCATAATCTTTCTTCTTCGTTGTTCCAAGAGGTTCATTGCTTTAAGTAGACCTTAACGTCTATTAATCCCACCGACCCCTTTCTACGCATGCTTGCAGGCATTAGATTTATTTTCCCGAAGTTAGTAAAATTCTCTACTTAGAACTCATTCGCGTAATAATAGTCTATAGCAGTATAGAAATATTTATTAATCCATCCTTATATCAAGTTATGAGGCTGTCTCCGAGTCCCAGGACATCTCGCCATGTCCGAAGCCGAAGTCATTTAGTCATGTCCAAAGATATAACGACTTGTCCGAAGACAACACGCTTTGTTCGAAGACAACACAATTTGTCCGAAGACATTACTGTAAGACCCCGAAATTTTTTTTTAAATAAAAAGGAATTTCCTTTATTTATTATTTTGAAATAGTAAGGGTGGATTTGATTAATGTGGATAGTTATGGGTAAAATACGCAAATATTTCAAAATAAGCAAGTGGTTATAAAATATTCATTGTTGTCGAGGAATATTCATTTGGTCGTGGAATATTCGCATTGTCGGGGAATATTAAATGACGACAGTAGCAGCATGTGTGGGCCCCATAACTGGAAAAGCGATTGGATGAAGAAAACGACAAATATAAGTTGTTTAAAAATAATTGGCGTAGTTATTACCGTTAACACTATTGGAATACCGTTGGTTAAAACACGATGTCTGGCGTTGTTGCCGACAAGAGTTAGCGCAGTATTGCACCAATTATTGAAGGCACTACTCAATAATGGTTACTGATAATTCTTAAAGTATTTTATTTTATTGAGTTAATAATTCTTTGCGTTGATATTTTATATTGTTGTTGTTTCAATAATTGTCATTTACACGTATTTTTCATTATCGAAGCAATAATTCATATTATCGAATAATATTATTAGATAACATTATTGGAAATGTCTAGAAAGTTCGTCTAAGGAGAGGTTTGGTCACCTAATTGTGCGCTTGATGAAGAAATTCTTATTGGAAAGCCCCTCTTTCACTGAGGCGCACGGTTGTCAATATTGTGATTACGTAATATTATTTGTGAATAATTAATTATTGGTTCATATGATGAGGAAAATATTGATTTTATGTGGATATAGATGGAGAAAAATTTTAATGTGACAATTGTTGAAAATTAAAATTTTATCTTTTTCGATAAGATAATGTATTATTATATTTTAATAATATAATAATGGTGATATTTTTACAACGAATGTGGGATATATGAGTATACGAGGAGGAAGAGTATTTTTGTTGCAATAAATGTTTAAAACATGTTAAACATGCTTCGGTGGACCCCATTTATTGAATTGAAATTTGATTATAGCACGTAAAATAGCCCGTTTGTGGATTTCGGTCAATTTCGTTTGGAATTTGGAAAACTTTCTTCGCAAAGTTGTAGAGAATTGAATTTCCTATAAAAACTCATGAGATTCGAATTTTCTAATAAAAGGGCTATTTATTATAAATTATTGATGTTCGAAATTCTGAATAATTGATTTTGGGAGTTTTTATTAATTTTATTAAGAAAAACGTTTTTATTGATTTTGGTGAGGGGGACCATTTGTTTGGCTGATAATTTGAATCTTAGAAAAGTGCGTAAGAAATTATAATATATATATTAATATTTTATTAAATTTTTTCGCTTTGGTGTTCTAAGCAATTTCTATAAATAGGGTGCTTAGGTTAGAATTGAAAATCACACCGTAAAGCGAAGTTTTTCTCTCTATATTATCGAGCGTATTCTTGTGAGTATTTTGAGTATACTTTGAGTATTGCTATACGGTGCAAGTCCAAGTCATAGCCTATATCAGGTGTTTTTCAAATTTCTCGATCTTTCGAGGTAAGGGATGTTATTTTCTTCTCAAATGATATTATTTCTTCAATATCATTATCTTTGAAATATTGGTTGAAACTTTTTATCAAATTTGGAACTTTTTCATGTATGGGGTTACTATTCATGAGTTACTATTCACGAGTTACTATTCATGAGTTACTATTCACGAGTTCTTATTCACGAGTACTATTCATGAAGCGTGAAGATGTTTTGTGGAATTTCTATCTTTTGGTGTGGAGTTACTATTCACGTATCGACACTATTCACGATATCTGACACTATTCATAGAAAAATAAAATTTCTTCTTTTTGTCCAAAATATCTATTCGGATACTAGCTTTGATTGTATCCATGTTTTGATCATTCTTGAATTTTAGACCACTATGATTATTTTTGAGGTATTTTTTGAACATGGATAAAACAAAGTACGAATCCTTAATCCTTAATCCTTGTCATTTTGTTTTCTTTGGATTCGTTTCTTTAAAAATATTTTTCATCATCCTCGGTCTTAAATGATGATATTATTGAATATCTTTGGCACTTTAGTAGGTAAAAGATGAATGATTTCGAAGAATATCTTTGGCTGTAGTGCAAAGATGAGCAGTGTTGAGATGAACATGATCGATCGATTAATATCTTTGGCCGTGAGTGCAAAGATGAGCAGTGTTTAAATGAACATGACCAATGATGAATATCTTTGGCTGTAGTGCAAAGATGAATATTTGATTCAGATGTATATTGATTGATGTTACAGGATAAAAGATAGGCGATGAACTTTTAAATTCATACATGAAGATAGTAGTTTGCATTCTCTACTTAACTCTTCTAATGAATTATTATTTCATTGCGAATATTGATTTAAAGATTGTTGTCTATTGTATTCTATTAGATTTTTCCTCGTTGAAGACTAACGATAATTTGTTGTATATTATCTTAGTCATAATATTCTTTCTTGAGCTAGTTGAGCTCACCCTTTTCCTTTTTGTTCCATTTTTCTCGGAGGCGAGAATATAAGCGATGCAGTGGGGTATGGAATGAAGGTTCTAGAGAGAGTTGTTTAGTAGTCCTCACCATTTTTGTAAAATAATGTATCAATAAATGTGATGAGGATTTATTTGAGTATAGATATTATGCAGAAGATAATATTTGTATTTAAACTCACGCTTTCTTGTTGTAATAATAAAGTTGTAGTTGTTTACGTACCATGTATTGACAACTCGAGAATGGGTGATGTGTACCTATTTTGGGGGCGCCACGGTTGGTATCGAGCTTAGGGATATGATCTCTGGCGGAGATCGGGGAATAGAACTAGGAGGAGAGGCGAATAAATCCTTTGCTAGTGTGTCCTACCTAAGCTTATTTGTTAGTTGGTCAAGATTATATAAGGATATTATGTGATATATTGATTTCCTTAAGTAACCCTTATTTTATGACGGATTTGAGAATGTCGATCGAGAATATTAACAATGGAAATGAGGAGTGGAGACGCTTTGTACTCACCAACGAGGAGAACGCGCAACAGCGGTGGCAATGTTCCTCATGAACAACACCACTTGAAAGCGAGATGATGAACGAGGGATGTTTAGAAGCTTTTTGCGATTCATGCAAAATCGCAGCGAGGAGACTCGTGTTCAAAATACTGAGGAGGAAATGATAGCAATTCACGGGTTGTCACAAACCAAGCGATTCAAAGAGTTGGGACCACGAATTTAAGGAAAGCTAGATCCGATCATGGCGGAAACATGGGTCAAGCAAATTACCAAGATATTCGATGTCTTGGGATGCGGAGGAACAGAAGGTTCCATTCGCCACCTTTATGTTCCGTGGCGAGGTAGACTCTTGGTGGGAGTCGTGAAGCGTGCATCATCCAGTAGCTTTTCGACTTGTCTTGGGAGACGTTTGAAACTATTTAATGACAAATATTTTTACGAAAGTGTTAAATCATATGAAGGAAGTGGAGTTTATTAAATGGAACAAAACAACATACGACGGTGTCTCGAAGACGACTTAAAAGTTTGCGAGTTATCGAGTTTGCACCTCATTTGGTGGAGAATGAGGAGCGTATGACGCAGATGTTTCTTAGAGGTTTGAAACCCAAAGATACGTCAAGGTATCTCATTTCTCATAAATTTTCTCTTTATTCGGATGTTGTAGCAGGCTCAATTATTAGAGCGAGATAATGAGTACAGTCAACCGAGGGACCACAACGAGGATCGTATCAGAGATAGCGATCAATGTAATAATGATAACCGGCGGAGAAAAAGCAGACGGACAAAATGGTAACCACTCTCGGTGGTGGTAATCATGGCCATGAAAATAGAAGAAGCGAGTCGGGGAGGAGATTTAACAACGATTATATGAAGACGACAGTCTTGGTGACAAAGAATCGGGTTCTAAGGGAAGAGAACGACCACCGGTCATATGCTATAAATGCGGGAAAGAGGGACATATCGGTCAAAGCGTCCACAACAGATTCAAGGTATGCTATAATTGTGGAAAGGAAGGACATATCGCTTCGAGATTGTGCAGTGGCGAAACCTAGTTCAAATGGTGAGGCGGTGACTTAAAAGACTATCGAGAAAAAGTCAAAGTCAACGATTAGGGAAGAAGCGTTTGTTGTGATCGGTCATAATGCGAGGAACCCAAACGAGGTTATCACGGGTAAGCTATTTATAAATTCTTGCGAAGTTTATACCTTACTTGATACCGGTGCTACCCATTCATTTATCTCTCCGCATGTGCTCAACGTTTAAACTTGACTCAGGAGAAATTAGACTTTGACCTATCTCTGGAAACTCCGTTAGGAGAAACTTTCATCACATCCATTTGTTTATAAATCTTGTTTGATTCAAGTTGGCACCATTACCTTACTGTTGACCTTATCTCTTTAAAGATACTTGCTTTTGATGTGATTTTAGGGATTGATTGGTTAACTACTCATCATGCCAAAATTGATTGTTTTCGTAAGGTTGTTAGTTTTCATATTCTAACCAAACTGTTGTTATGCAATTCAAGCAACTAAACTATTAAAATCAATCACTATCATATCTAATCATAAAGCTATTCGTTTATTGAAAAGCGGATGTCAAGCTTTCTTAGCCCATGTTATGGATTTGAATAAAGACACGTCAAATTTGAATAATATTCTGTTGTTATTGACTTTCCTGATGTATTTCAAGAAGAACTTTGGCCTACACCCCGAGCGTGAAGTTGAATTCTTTATTGATCTTGAACACTGGTACAAAGCCCATTTCTAAAACCCC